>CM038042.1:39440977-39814419 GCA_021397845.1 Areca catechu | reverse complement strand
TCTCATGGCTGGGTCGGCTTCTCCTGAACTTAAGATCTGGGAAGAAGAAAAACAAGTGATGGATTCAGATGCTCAGGGAAGGATTTACCAGTTCGAGAAGAACTTGAAGGCTGATGTCGCTGAGATCCAGATTCTCTTGATGGCTGATTCGACTCCCTCTGAAAAGAGCTATGGATCTGAAGTATCCGGACTGGAGCTGGATGCTGGTGGTCGGCCTGGACTTGGAGGAGAGAGGCCGTGGGAGGTGGGATAGGCTAGGGTTTGGTGGATTGAAGTGGATGATGGGCGGCTAGGGTTTTGGGGTAGAAGTGGCTAACCTAGGGTTTGAGGTTTGGAGATCTCACACCTCCTCAAGATTCCTGGGGAACCCGAATTTACTCCCTTACGGAGCTCAACACCTGGATGCAAGTGCGGAAGAGAGAAAACACAGAGTTTGCTCACAAAAAAAAAGGTTGGTTTCATTCATCAGATTCCCTTTAAATTTACAAGAAGAGCTTGATTTATAGGACTTTACAAGAGAGTAGGGTTTTACATCTTCCCATGTGGGACTAAAGGAGGGGATCTTCAAATTAGGATTGTAGGATCAATCCCTACACATATGGCCGGCCAAATAATTCCATAAAAATTGATTGATGGCTTCAAAAGGAAAAGTGGGTGGCGCCTCCTAGCCTTGACCTTCAAGAAAAATTATTTTTCCTTCTATGCTTGGACTTATCTGGAAGTGTTTGGGTGCCTCTTAACCTTGCTCTTCAAGAAAAATTTCCTTCCTTTATATCTGGTTTTATTTGGAATTACTAGGGCGCCTCCTAACCTTGCTCTTCAAGAGAAATTTCCTTCCTTCCATGGCTCAACTTTTTTGGACACCTCCTTTTCTTTCTCCCCAAGTTATGGCTCTTCCTAACTTTGCTTTAGGCATTTTTGGCATGGAATGGGCGCCCCCTTGAATTACTCTCCAAGAAGAATTTGTTTCTTTTCATAGCTTGGCTCTTATGGAAAATTGTGGGCCGCCCCCTTAAATTGTGGATCCCTAATTGCTCTCTACTTAAATGGCACATGAGAGAAGGTACCTGCTATCCTATGGTGTGGGGACCAAAGCCTACTGGATGGAGATGTGGCGCCCCCTGGACTCAAGCGTATGGCTGGGTGTGTGGCTGGGAGTGTGGCACCCACTTGCTTGGCTTGGGAGAAAATGTGACACACCAGGTTGAAGTCCTAGACCACTACTGAGTCAACATGACTCAACAAAAATAAATTGCAGGGAATACAGACTCAAGCTAAAATTGAGTTGATCAAATCATCCCTTATTACAAGCCAAAAAAATCCTAATTCTTTGGGCAAGGTTAATCAGAGATCCAGATGGAGCTCTGAAGTCTTCTTCTGAGTCTGGTGCCCGCACCAATTCTCCCGGAGTGGGAGGAACTCGACCTTGTCGAGTAAGGCTCAAGTTGGCTCTGGTATCTCTCCTAGAGGTCTGGATCCAAATCTTGTAGTTCTTCTCGGGAGATCAAGAGTCATCAGAGTCTGGCCTTCGTTGCCAGCGGACCAAGTATCTTTGGTATCCTCGATTACGAGTAGAGATAATCTGATCATCCAGGATCTTTTCAATCTGCTCTTTCCTCCAGGCCAATTTGTTGGTGGACCAAACAGGGTCGGGATCACTTCAATAACAGGATTAGGTTCAAAAGGCTCACTGGGAATCACAGCTGGCTCCCTGTACTCTACTAGGTCTGTAATGTTGAAAGTAGAGCTATTGCCTAGTTTTGGAGGCAACTCGAGCACATAGGCATTGGATCCTACTCTCTTCACTACTCTAAATGGTCCAGCTCCTCTAGTATGTAACTTTCTAACAGTTCCAGGAGGAAACCGCTCAGGCCTTAACCTAATCATACATAGTCTCTCTCAACAAAAGTTTTGATCATCTTTGAGAATCAGCCAACTTCTTATAAGTTTCATTACTTAAAGTTATTTTGGCATGAATTTCTTTATGCAAGTCCTTACATGCTATGCAAATGCATCAAGAGACTTGTGTGTGTGGGCTAATAGTGAAATTAGATAAGTGGTGTGTGAGGCTTGTATCCATGAACAATTTCAAAGGGACTCTAGCCTATAGACCTATTGATCAAAACATTGAATGCAATTTCAGCCCTGGACAAAATACAAATCCCAATTCCTGGTGCTCTCAATCAAACCAAAATCTGAGCCAAAGCCTAGTAAAGGGTCAAGAAAACTAAACTAGACTGACGACGCATTCCTAAAGAATGGACTTTATTACAAAGGAACCCTAGGTCTAAACCTAACAAACTAAGGTTCTCTAGGTTTGACCTTGGGTCGGAGGAGGGCATGCAGAGCATGAAAACTTATTATGGATGCCTAGTAGGTGCCATAAGGTCTTCCAGAGTAGGTGGCAAACCTAATAGGTTCTGACACGTGGTTCACTCTAAAGGCTTCGACAAAGTATACTGGATGGTGTAAGAAGCATTGGAAGTCCTAGAGAAAGGAAGGAGATATGAGGTGGAGTCTTGAATTACCTGTTGACTAAAGGTGGTGACCTGAAGGTTTGAATGGTGATCTATGAGTGTCAACTGGTCATCCTTACGAAAGGAAAAGTTGCTACTCCCAGGAATGGATCAAGAGATGGTTCGGGAAGTAGCTTAGGACATGTGATTGCAATAGTTAAGGTTTGTTCTCTAAGCAAATAATGATCCACTTTCTCAAGAACTGGATTAGAGAATGATTCATTGGAGGGCCTATAGATGATGACCTCAAGACTTGAATTTGACCTATGGGTGCGGAAAGGTATACTCTATAGAAGGGTAGGTCAGTCATGCGAAGGAAGGGGTCTGGGGCCATAAGGAGGACTTCTACAGGACTGGGTGAATCAATCCGCTCAAGACAAGGATGTTCAATGAGATTACGGGAAAGACCTTAGTGGCTGGGCATGGGATAATGTCCAATTGTAAGAGGCTTGATTCAGTCATCCTAAGGAGAGGATCTACCATAGGGTGGGCAAACTTAAACAGTTCAGTGCAAAGATCTTCAATGGTACTTGGGGAATGACTGTCATTGAGGGTATGAACTTATAGCTCGGGCTAACACTATGAGTTCTTCCTGGGGTATTTGACTAAAGGAACCTGATTTTCACAAATCTCTTGAATTTTAGAACTAGGTCTACCACTTGGTTGCTCTCCAAGGTCTCCTCAGGTAAGGAACCAATAATATCGATGTCCATTCTTCAAGTTCTTCCCCCTCATATTCATCAACTAGACTCAAGCCAGCATCATATACTTCCTCGATGCCATCTTCAATGGGTTTCGAGTCAGTGGTAACGGGTCAACTGATTCTAGGCTTGTCATACCTAACCTTTCTTCCTCATTGGTAGGCTTGGGTTCTCCCTCATTAATGTCATCCTTAGGATTCTTACCACTTAGCTGTGCACAAGCCAGTCCTATGCATGGGCACTGACTAGATTTATGGCCTCTTCTCCCCACAAAACAAACATTCTTGCGATATAGGAACCTGGGTCACACTGGGTTTAAGCTAGTAGAGACCTTACTTGGGCATGGGATGGATCTAAATGGTTGATCTAGAAGACATGGGTTGTAGAGTGACTGGTCTAGAATATTGTAAGGACCTCTCATAGACACAATCCATACTATAGATATCATGGTTAGGCTTCCTAAGGTTATGCTCGGGATCATGGTATAAGGTCCTCCTAGGCTCCTGGCATGGATGAGGTTGGGGCCTATTAAATTTGGATCAGGGGTCCAATTTTGATGTCTATGTTTCTCAAGTACTTGGACTCGATCCCTAAGCTGGGTAAAATTCTCATGGACTTGTTCTTTACACTGGGTAACAGTAGCAGTCATATCTGACTCAATTTGTTCATACTTTCAGTAAGAGCTCTAACCATGGCCTCTAAATCAGGTTGGGTTTGACCAGGTTGGTAGGGTACTCCATTCCGGGTATACATGATGATGCAAGCAAACACACAGAATGTGACTAGACTAAAGCGACTACTGGCTCACTAGATCTAGAGTCCAAACTAGATGCCCAATCAGAGTGGCAAGTAGCTGTAGTAACTCAGGACTCAGCCAGGCAGGTGTAAGGGGAGTGTTAGGTCCCTAAATGCCAATCCTAGACACCAATCAGTGATTGGCCAGGTAGGCGGACCAGCACACAAGCCCTTCGGGATAGAATCCTTGACCACCATTCTAGATATGAGTACAAAGCACACACAGAGTAACCAGACAAACTGACTCAACACTAGCCTTGACCCGACTTGTTGATGTCCCTAGCCCACTAGGGCAAATTAAGTCTAATAAATTTTAAAATTAGGCTTAGGATCGAATGAGTGGGTGGTGGTTTTGGGCTAAGGAGAGGTTATCAACTCCCCCCTTATCTTAGATGCTCGAATGCCCTTAAGATGAATTAGGAGATGATCACTCAAGATAATTGAATTGCAGAGAAACACAAAAATAGAGTTGTAGTAATTTAACTCTCAGAAATCTCACGGAAACCAATAAATCACAGAAAAATTATGCAAAATAGACTCAATTATACTGGTTTCAGAAAAATAAAAATCACCAAATTTGGAGTTACCTGTGGTGAGAAACAATTCCTGCAATAGGGTAGTTACGGACTAAAAATAGAGTACTTCCCCGTTTACAATCCCTGGTACGAAGTTGTAAACCAACGGATCCCCTACATGCCCTAGGAACACCCCGTGGAATGGGAAGAGGAGGTTTGCACCTCGCTTCATTCCTAGGATCGGACGTCCTGGGGAGTCTACTTCGAGCAGACAAAGTAAAAAGAGAGAGACTCAAACAAGCAATCAAAACAGAAACCCTAGACAGGGCTTTGATACCAAAAATGATGCAGAACGGAAGCTCTGATACCAAAAATGATGCAGAACCAATGCTCTGATACCAAAAATGATGCAGAACAAAGAACAAAGAAGCGTATGCGAAAGTAAAATTAAGATTAATTCTTTTTTTTTTTTTTTATTTCAGAAATTGGCTTTGACTCAAAGTAAAGTTAAACTAAGTTGATGGAAACTAGGTAAGGATTGAAAGCATAATTTAGAAGAAACTAAGTTATCAGAGTAGTTCAGAAGTAACGGATCGCTGGGGGTTGAGAAACTCCCAGACCTAGGGTTTCGCTCTGAACTTTCAACAGGACAGAAATAAAGAGAAGAGATGGTTTACCAACCAGATAGTGATCTTCACAGAATTTGGGTGGAGAACTCTCTCGAGCAGATTGTTGGATCCTCGGATTCGGCTATCTTCGCAATGGATCCTCCAATACTGGTCTCATGGCTGGGTCGGCTTCTCCTGAACTCAAGATCTGGGAAGAAGAAAAACAAGTGATGATTCAGATGCTCAGGGAAGGATTTACCAGTTCGAAGAACTTGAAGGCTGATGTCGCTGAAATCCGGATTCTCTTGAAGGCTGATTCGACTCCCTCTAAAAAGAGCTATGGATCTGAAGTATCCATACTGGAGCTGGATGCTAGTGGTCGGCCTGGACTTGGAGAGAGAGGCCGTGGGAGGTGGGATAGGCTAGGGTTTGTGGATTGAAGTGGATGATGGGGGCTATGGTTTTGGGGTAGAAGTGGCTAACCTAGGGTTTGAGGTTTGGAGATCTCACACCTCCTCAAGGTTCCTGGGGAACCCAGATTTACTCCCTCATGGAGCTCAACACCTGGATGCAAGTGCAGAAGAGAGAAAAACACAGAGTTTGCTCCCAAAAAAAAGGTTGGTTTCATTCATCAGATTCCCTTTAAATTTACAAGAAGAGCTTGATTTATAGGACTTTACAAGAGAGTAGGGTTTTACATCTTTCCATGCGGGACTAAAGGAGGGGATCTTCAAATTAGGATTGTAGGATCAATCCCACACATATGGCCGGCCAAATAATTCCATAAAAATTGATTGATGGCTTCAAAAGAAAAGTGGGGTGGCACCTCCTAGCCTTGACCTTCAAGAAAATTATTTTTTCCTTCTATGCTTGGCCTTATCTGGAAGTGTTTGGGCGCCTCTAACCTTGCTCTTCAAGAGAAATTTCCTTGCTTTTATATCTGGTTTTATTGGAATTACTAGGGCGCCTCCTAACCTTGCTCTTCAAGAGAAATTTCCTTCCTTCCATGGCTCAACTTTTTTGGACACCTCCTTTCTTTCTCCCCAAGTTATGGCTCTTCCCAACTTGCTTGGGCATTTTTGGCATGGAATGGGCGCCCCCTTGAAGTACTCTCCAAGAAGAATTTGTTTCTTTTCATAGCTTGGCTCTTATGGAAAATTGTGGGCCGCCCCCTTGAATTGTGGATCCCTAATTGCTCTCTACTTAAATGGCACATGAGAGAAGGGACCTGCTATCCTGTGGTGTGGGGACCAAAGCCTACTGGATGGAGATGTGGCGCCCCCTGGACTCAGGCGTATGGCTGGGAGTGTGGCTGGGAGTGTGGCGCCCACTTGCATGGCCTTGGAAGAAAATGTGACACCCCAGGTTGAAGTCCTAGACCACTACTGAGTCAACATGACTCAACAAAAAATAAATTGCAGGGAATACAGACTCAAGCTAAATTGAGTTGATCAAATCAACCCTTATTACAAGCCAAAAAAACCCTAATTCTTCAGGCAAGGTTAATCAGAGATCCAGATAGAGCTCTGAAGTCTTCTTCTGAGTCTGGTGCCCGCACCATCTGGTGCCCGCACCACTCCTCCGCTCGGATGTACTTGTGGACACGGAGGAGGAGCTCGGAATACGTCCTGGGGGGTTTCTTGTCCAGGAAATAAGTCAGGGGGATGTCTTGAGCCCGCGCTTTAATGCCAGCATGGCAACGGGCTCGTCCAGACTGTAGATTTCCAGGGCAGTGGTCTTGAAGCTGGTAATGTAGTCCCGAAGCAGCTCTTGGTCCTGCTGGCGGAGGGAGAAGAGGCTGTCCACCTCTCTCGGCACCTTTCGACAAGCATCGAAGTGCACCACAAACTTTCCCTCCAATTGATGGAAGGAAAAATAGATCCAGCTCGAGGGGGGTGAACCAGACTCGAGCGGCCTTTCGGAGTGTAGCGGGGAAGGCAATGCACAAAAGAGCGTCCGTGGCCCCTGGACCCTCATGAGAGCTTTGTAGCTCTCTAAATGGTCCAAGGGATCGGTGGTCCCGTCGTAGGGATCCACCTGCAGCATGCGAAACCGGCTCGGAACCGGCTCCTCTTGGATTTCCTGGGAGAAGGGGGGTCGGGAGTCGTATCCCACCAAGTCCACCGAGGAGTTCTGCAGGTCAGAAAATCGACGGGCGAACTCCGCAAGTTTGCGTTCATGCTCCTCCAGGCGCCTCTCGGCCTGGCGCCTGATGGCCTCATCAGTGGAATCTTCCACCAAGGCCGCTGGTGAAGGGGGTGCGATCAGTCTCGGCGAGGGGCTTTGCCCCGATGTCGCCTACTGCGATGCGCCGTCTCGCCATCATCAGTCGGGTATCGACTCTCGTGATCCGCCGAACCAGAGTAGTTTCTCTTTGTGAGGGTTCTGTGGCTCTCGCGGGGGTTGGAGACTGCCCGCGGTTAGGAAGGCCTACCTGGATGGGCGCAGGCTTCCGCGCGGCCCCATGACCTGAGCCGCGAGTGTCCCTGGCTGGGGCTGCATGGCCAGGGGCGCTGCTGGTGCTGTAGCTGCCGAACTGCTGTAGTCAGGGTTTGCAGTTTTGGATGATAGCTGCAAAAGGTCCGTCACCGAGGTAGGCGGTGTCGGAAGGGGAGGTGGAGCAGGAAGCTCCCTCTCTGGGCTGCGTGGCCCCTGAGGGGAAGGGACCTCTCCTACCCAGCTGGTGGAGGCTTCGCGTCCGCATGTGACCACCATGGGTGGAGCACATCTCGCCCCGCAGAGAGCTAACTCTCACTGTGGGTTTTGTCCTGCCCCCTACCTGGCATGCCAATCTGTTGCCGATCTCACCACCGCGCCTGTAGCTTCAGAGCTGATGACTTGATCAGGCCGTCTCGCCTCGAGGTCTCCGAACTCATGATCCTGCAAGACAAGATCAGAAACCATGGCCAGGGATCCCGACGAGGGGGCTCTGACGGTCAAGTTAGAAAACGACAAGATGGAACAGAGTCTCCAAGATGGGCCCCTGCCGAAAGTCCCAGGCTTAGAGATTCTATTGTGTAAAGAAGGTCTCAAGAAGAATAAAAATTGGGCCAGGTTCCTCCACCGAGGTCACGCCAAGGGATCCCTCTCGGGATCTTGGATCCTGCTCTAGGTGTCTTTCCTTTTCCCTGCCCTTTTTTTTCCCTTACCTAGTTGTACGCTCTTCCTGCCCTTTATCCATCACGCTGCCTTTGGTTTCCCGCCCTCGGGGAGGCTCCTTCTTCACTTTCACCTCCTTCTCCCTCTCCTTTCCCCTTTCCCCTTTGTGTTTAGGAACCCGACGGCCTCCTCGTCTGCTCGCGAGCCTAGCGGGAAAAGGGTAGAGGGAGGACACAGCAAGGCCTTGGGTGAGCACGGGTGCTCTCATTCCCAGATGTTGATAATGTCCGTTACCGGCCCTGTCTCATCAGGACTTTGCTCCTCGGCTATGGAAACTGTCGGGCCGATGTAAATGAAGTTTCGCGTGCTACTGACAGTCATACCGACGATCCTCTCGAGGTGCGGTGCGCGTGCTCGAGGGGCAACTCGAAACTCGTGCCCCTGCTTCTTGGTGGCCTCATCATGCAGGGTAGCCGGCTTTGGCCAAGGTGGACCCCTCCTGGGCAGACATCTGGCGGAGCTGCAGAGAGGTGCTCGACTTCAATCGAGGTGGACCCCTCCTGGGTGGACACCTGGTGAAGGAGTAGTAGAGGGCCCGGCTCGACCTCGACTGAGGTGTTACCATCTCAGGGCGCCACCCGGCGAGGGAGGAAGGGTCCACTGGCTTCGGCCGAGGTGGACCCTCCTGGAGGACACCTGGCAGAGCGGTAGTTAGGAGAGCGCGCGACTTCGGCCGGGTGGACCCCTCCAGGGCGGACACCTAGCAAAGGAGCAGTAGTAGAGGCCCGTCTCGACCTTGGCCGAGGTGGCACCATCTCAGGGCCCCACCGGCGAGGGAGGAAGGGACGCCCGCTTCGACCGAGGGGGAACCCCTCCTGGGTGGACACCTGGGAGAGAGAGAGGGGGGGGTGCTCGACTTCGGTCGAGGTGGACCCGTCTCCGAGCGCCACCTGGCGAAGGAGCAGGAAGGCCCAGCTCGACCCCGACGAGGTGGGACTGTCTCAGGGTGCCACCTGGCGAGGGAGCAAGGGACCGCCGGCTTCGGTCGAGGTGGACCCCTCCCGGAAGGACACCTGGTGGAGCGGTAGAGGGATGCTCGACTTCGTCCCAGGTGGACCCGTCTCCGGGTGCCACCTGCGATGGAGCAGGAAACGCCCGGCTCGACCCCGACAGAGGTGGGAGTGTCTCAGGGTGCCACCTGGCAAGGGAGCAAGGGACCAAGGCTTCGGACGAGGTGGACCCTCTGGGGGTGGACACCTGGCGGAGCGGCAGAGGGGTGCGTCAACTTCGACCTGTAGGGTCGGAAACCAGTGCGGAAGTGTGGATTTCAAAATTTTATGAAATCAGGTCCGAACCAAATCCCAATCTCCTTATTAGCAATTAAAACTGTGACTACATGCATGTCTGAATTTAACATACTTTAAATAATACCTCATATCGCTATTCCAGTCGATGCAGCGAAATGAACTCCAAATTGAGTAGCCTGTTTAACACACCAGGCGTCCACTTGGCCGCCCTCCGATGGTGATCCACACGGGCAGATAATCAAGACAGTGACTCCTTAATTGAGTTCCTTCCAATCAAGTTCTACCCCAAGAACTTGATATATGGGCTATTGGCTAGGACTCTTTTGGCCAAACTGGGACTAAACCTTCTTTCTTACCCTTCTCCTAGTCTTTTTGCAACTTTGGCCCCTTAAGACACTCTTGTCTTAAGAATAAGCCCTTGTCCTAAAATGAGACAAGGCTTGTCTTGGAGGTAGAAGAGAATTAAGACAAGATTGTCTTAATGTAAGAAAGAAAAGAAGGAGAGGCGCCTTCTTCCTTTACCGTCGGAGAGTTTCTCTCTCTGACTCTCCTTCCGTTCTGAGATTCGACAGAGCCTAGGCTCTGTAAAGGAATCAAAGAAGAAAGAGAGGAGGGGGAAACAGTCTTCTGGAGAGGGAGAGGGAAAAAGAAGTAAGCCTTCACGTAGAAAATCTGGAATATCTTTTCACGGTGAAGTCTTCTCCTTAAATAGGCGACAGAGAGGCGCCTTCTCCCTTTTAATCATCCTCTCACGTCCCTCTCTCCCTTCTCACGTCTTCTCTCTTTATCTCACGGCCCTTGGGATTAATCTCACGGCCTTTGGGATGGGAAGACGCGAAGAAGGATCGTGAAAAACACAGAAGGGCGCGCGCAGAAAGAAGAGTCGCGCCCCTTCGGTGTTTCTCCTTTTCTTTTTCACGGTATTTTCCCCTTTTTGGAGAGTCCACGCCTAGGTGGACTCTCTTCCACGCCTCTTCAAAAAAAAAAAAACACCGGCCTTTTTTCTTTCTTTTCACGCAAAGACGCGTCTTGGAAAGAGTCCACGCGCGCGTGGACTCTTCTCCTTGCGCGCGCGTGTGGGAAAAGAAACGGAGGAACTTAGGCGATGTGGGAAAGGGGTTTAGCCTCTTAGGTTAGCCCAATTGCTAGCCTACAATTAGCCCAAAGTGTTGAATCTTCAATTAGATTCAAACCGGAATGAATTTGGATCTAAAAAAGACCAAATCGGAACCCTAACTCGAATCCGATTCAAGTAGAAGCCATGGTTTGCAACACATGCTAGTGTGTTCATCTGCAAACGAGATTTAATTCCAAATTAAAACCTTGATTATCTGTCCTAAGTGTGTGATCCATTGGGTTCCATACTTAGCCAGCAGTGGGTCCGAGTGCAAGTTGACCTAATCTGATCAGAACTCATTCTAATCGATTTAGGTCAAATCGAGCTAACTCGAGTCAGTCAATTAGGACTCCTCCTAATTAGTGATCCAATTAAACCATTTAATTTGATCAACCCACAAGACAAGATTGACGTCTAGCAACGTGTCATGTCTACCCGGAAGATATGGAAATTCTGGTGTAATTTCAAAACTACCCTTCAGTGGAAAGTTCCCGTACAATTCGATCCTTCAATCATCTTGCATCCCGAATATAACTATGGATATGGAATCATGTCAAATCCAGTTTATACTCATTCCCAGCTCAGTCATACACTAATGATTCAATTAATTCGATATTAGAAATCATTTCTAATATCTGTACTTTGATCAAAGATTTCCTGAATCATCATCTGACCTAATTTGGCTGGATGCAATCTCCTCCTACTAGGAGTGATCAATTCCTTGTTGACCTACTCATTTCCTTCATATACAATTCACCACACCGAGCGTCAACCTTGTGCATGACCCAGTGTCATGAATGAGATTGAACCAAAGCATGGGTTCATGTACATAAGGTATTATGGCAGTCTCAGGTCATAGGACTACTTGTACAACTCCCACTATGAGAAACATCTATTGACAAGCAGCTAAGGCTCCATTAGATGTTCTCAAACTGGATCTATTCAGTGAACTCATTCACTAATGAGCATCCACATCCTTGTATTAGTGTCCTACACAAATGACTGTGAGAGCAGTCATCCTTTTCAGCATACATAGGATGTGCCAGTCTTACCGGAAACCCTGATCCCCAACTCAGGGTTCCTATGACTTGGAATATTCTAGATTAGGGTTTTAAGGCCTTAGATCTCACTGGTATGATCTCATCATAGCCCTACAACCATAGCCCTAATCTATGGGGTTCATCATATAATGACACAGCGAATGATGAAAAAATTATTGCCTTTATTAATTTGTCAATTTACAATGGTCTGGGAGATACAGATATTGGCTTATAGGGCATAATCCTTTCATGACCGAGGTGGACCCATCTCCGGGCACCACCTGGCGAAGGAGCAGGAAGGCCTGGCTTGACCTCGACCGAGTTGGGACCGTCTCAGGGCACCACCCGGCGAGGGAGAAAGGGGTCGCAGGCTTCGGCCGAGGTGGACACCTGGCGGAGCGGCAGAGGGGTGCTCGACTTTGGCCGAGGTGGACCCATCTCCGGGTGCCACATGGTGAAAGAGCAGGAAGGCCTGGCTCGACCTCGACCGAGGTGGGATCGTCTCAGGGTGCCACCCGGCGTGGGAGCAAGGGAACGTCGACTTCGGCCGAGGTGGACCCCTCCTAGGTGGACACCTGGCGGAGCGGCAGAGGGGTGCTCGACTTCGACCGAGGTGGACCCGTCTCCGGGCGCCACCTGGCGAAGGAGCAGGAAGGCCCGGCTTGACCCCGGCCAAGATGGGACCGTCTTTGGGCGCCTCCCGACGAGGGAGGAAGGGGCTGCCGGCTTCGGCCGAGGTGGACCCCTCCTAGGCGGACACCTGGCGGAGCGGTAGAGAGGCGCTCGACTTCGACCTGGGTGGACTCCTCCTGGGTGGACACCTGGCGAAGGAGCAGTAGAGGGCCCAGCTCGACCTCGACCGAGGTGGCACCATCTCAGGGCACCACCCGGCGAGGGAGGAAGGGGCCGCCAGCTTCGACCGAGGTGGACCCCTCCTAGGCAGTCACCTGGCGGAGCGGTAGAGAGGCGCTCGACTTCGACTGAGGTGAACCCCTCCTGGGCGGACACCTGGCGAAGGAGCAGGTTGGCCCAGCCCGACCTCAACTTCGGCCGAGGTGGGCCCACATCAGACCTTGATGGACCATCCTCGTTCTGCCGAAAAAATTCCATGTGGCTCGAATCACGCCTGGCGAAATCTGAGACACGCCACGTAATCATAACGGCTGTAACAGCATGCACCAAGTGTCGACTCATGAGGTCGACTCACACTTCAGGTGTCGACTCATGAGGTCAACTCATCGTCTGAGAAAAATTTGGGGATAAAACTTTATGTTTTCTAGATTCTGCATCATGTGTCGACTTATGATGTCGACTTATGCATCAAGTATCGACTCATGAGGTCGACTCAAGGTCTAATGGCTAGTTTTATAGAATTTTAAATTTATTTTCAAACGGTTCTAAATGGCTACATTTTGAATTCTAATGGTCTTCAACAATCTTTTTAGTAGATTTGAAGTATTTAACACTCACCAAAACTCATAAAATCAACAAGGAAGAGTGAATTCATATGAGACAAACTCCAATCATTTGAAAAGACAAGAAGAGTGTATTTATAGAGATTTCCTTACAAAAGCATTCCATTTTTGAGTTGTTAAGGTTTAAAGTGCTTGGCCATAATTATACATTTAAGAGATTCCAAGGAGAAGCCAACTCAAGCAATCAAGATAGCTTCAACGACTTTTATTTTAGCTCTTTCTAGGAGCTTTGTATTATGCTCTTTTATTACATTTTTGTTCTTACTTTGTTGACCAAGTTTTCAAAGGTTTTTGAAACTAGGTTGTAAAGGTTATTTGTGAGCCAAAGGGATAAGACCAACTAGGGTTTGACTTGTAAAAATTAACATGCTTTTAAATAACCAAAGAGCTATTTTTAACAAAGCTAGATTAGATTTCAAACCATAAAAACAGCAAAAGTATTTTAAAAACTATTTGTACCTGCTTCATCTAATTTTACTTATTATGCATGTGGTAAAGTAGGGCATAAATCATATATGTGCAATAAAAGAAAATTAAATCCTATTAGAAAGGTGTAGGTTCCAAAAGGAACTATTGGTGTGGAGTCCCTGTATCAACTGGTCAGAGTTGCTGCACCATAGGACTGCTCCCTGGTTCACCTGTAAAACAGGTTCCTTGCCAGAGTTGTTCCGATGGGGGACACTCCGATGCCTAAGTCAGTGGCAGATCCCAGCCACAGAATGGGGAAGAGTGTAGAGAGTATGAGAGAAAGGCTCTTGGAATATGCATGAGTGTATGAGTGAGGGTCTGCGTACCTCCCCTGAGCCATTCTTCTTACCACTATTTAAGAGGAGCCTCCAACCTGCACCTCGCCCTTTTTCCGGTGATTATAGGGAGTCAATTTCTCCCCATGATTGTGATGCAGAACGAAAGCTCTGATACCAAAAATGATGCAGAATGGATATGTGGAATGCGAAAGCAAATTAAATTAATATTTTTTTTTATATATATTTTTAGAAGTCGGCTTTGACTCAAAGGAAAGATAAACTAATGTTGAAAGAAACTAAGAAATGACAGAAAGCACAATTAAAAGGAGTGGATTATCAGAGTAACTCAGAAGTAGGATCGCTGGGGATTGAGAAACCCCCAGATCTAGGGTTTGCTCTGAGTTTCAATGAAACAGACAAAGTGAGAAGGAAAGGTTCTTGTTACCTAGCAGTGATATCTCTCCATTTGGTGGAAAAAGACTCTCTCGAGTAGATTATTGGATCCCGGGAGTCAAGGTATCTTCGTAATGGATCCTCCAATAATGGTCCTTGGCAAAGTTGGCCTCTTCTTGAACCCTGGATCCTGGAGAGAAGAAGAACAAGGTTAGAAACAAGAGACTCAGGGAATAGAGTTACCAGAGTAGAAGAAAGGATGGGATCTGAAGGTCTTCAGCTGATCTGGAACTCCTAGGCTACGGATTTGGGGCTTCTTCTCCTGGATCTGCTGGATGGACTCTGAAGCAGTGGTAGCTAACTTGAAGATGGCTAGACTGGGGTCCTGGTGGTCGGCCACCCTTTGGAAGAAGAACCTTGGAGATGGTGTAGAGGCTATGGTTTGGTGGTGGTGGAGTAGAGATGGGTGGACTAAGCTAGGATTTTGGGGTTGGAGATCTCACACCTACTCAAGGTTCCCAGGGAACCCGGATTTACTCTCTCACGGAGCTCAACACTTAGAATAAGTGCGGAAGAACAAGACTTTGCTTAAAAACAAGGGATTTCGTTCATAAGATTTCATAAGATCAGTTCAAGTTACAAAAGGGATCTAATATATAGACCTATAAGAAAAATCAAAACCATACAAGTTTCCATGTGGGACTAATAGGACTAATCTACACTTTAGGCATCAAATTCTCTTCCCTTGGCCAACCAAGACTCCTTCCATGAGTGAGTAGCCCAAAAACTCCAAGAAAACTTGAAAATCAGCTCCAAATGGCAGGTTATGGGGGTGTCTCCTAGTATCTCTCCATGAATCAAGGATTTTTCCTTCATGGTTTGGCTCTTTTGGACACCTCCTAATCTTGCTCCACAAGTTTAGGCTTCTTCTTTTCTTGGCTTTGGCACTTTAGGAAACTTTTGGGTGCCTCCTAGATTTTCTTCCCAAGACATGCTCTCTTCCCTTTTATAACTTGAATTTTTATGGAACATTGTGGGGCACCTCCTTGATCCTCTCTTCAAGAAAAATTCTTGCCATCCTGGCTTGGGTTTATCTGGAAAGAAGTTGGCTCCTCCTTGGATTGAGGTATCTTGATGGATTTCTCCCCCAAGTGGTGCAAGAAAAAGGGAAACTTACTTCTTATGGTGAGGGGACCAAAGACACTGGATGGAGATGTGGCAGGGAGTGTGGCACCCACTTGTAGCTGGACCATGGAAGAAAAAATGTGGCACCCTATGGAAAAGGGAATGGCGCCAACCTGGACCTGGACTTGGACTGAGTCAACATGACTCAACAAAAATTGAAATGAAAAAATTACATACTAAAAATTGGATTGATCAAGTCAATCCTTATTACAAACACTAATTTTCTCGGGCAAGGTCAATCAAAGATCCAGATGGAACCCTGAAGTCTTCTTCGGATTCTGGTGCCCGCACCAGATTGGTAATCCTAGGTTGTCATTGAGTGGTTCCGGCTAGATTGGATGCGTGGTAGCTGGAGTTGCATGCCATGATCGTGGCATGGAGATTGTCGATTATAACCATTGGTTATAGTTGACTATTTGGGCCAGATTGTGGTCCCATCTTTGGATTTTTTCTGTTTAGGAAGATTCTCGGTCGGAGACATAGCCCTCTGCATGGGCCTGAGACTTGGAGTCTATCCAGGGCCGAAGATCATGTCTCTGGAAGAAGTCGAAGAGTGTGTCTTCAGAAGTTGATGAGGAGCCTGGTCTTTGATTAAGACCGAAGACTTCATCCAAAGCTCTGACCTTCAGATGTTGTGGATCGGTGAGAAGCCTTGGGTCACCTGTAGTTGGCTTGACCTTTCCTTGGTCCGATGTCCGTGGTCTGGAGAAAAGGGCTTCGACCAGCCGAACCAATGTTCAGTTCGTAGCTGAACCGTGATATCCCAACAGTTGCCCCCTACTCTCAGTTTTCGAAGCAGAGGTTTGCCTTGAGAAGTGAGAGTACTAATGCTTTATCATTTTCCTCCCAAGAGATAGTGTAGTGGATGATTATGGGATCTCTGATTAGATTATCGATCATGACTGCTTGTTGATCTAGGAATTAAGTGGTGGACAGCTATCACTCCCAGGATGGGTGAGAAGGAAAAAGCAAGCGGCCCTGGGACTGTCTTTTTTTTTCTCGTTGCATGATGGTTCAGCCAATCTTTCGGTTGAGATTTGGATGATTGTGGTGGCTTTCCTCCATACGTTGGATGATGGATGCACCTCATCTTGGTGGTTAGTTGAAGGCAGGTTACCTCCTTGGGTAACCTTGGGTCAAATCAACCTGGTAGGGCTTCAGAGACCCCTATTTTTCTCTTAGAAATGGAAGAAGGTCCGGCTAAGGAAGCTTCTTCAACCTCGTCTCATCCTTCGTCCAGCTTTCCTTATTCTGGACTACCAGTCTATTTTGCAGGTAGATTTTTCGTTCTGCCCCCTTTCTTCATTCTTTTATCATGGAAGAAAATGTATAAAGTCAGGGAGAAAAAGTTGGGTCTTCGGTGGCCGGTGATGTAGTAGGTACGGAGTCGATCTCCAGTTCAATTTCTCAAGGAAAGGCGGTCCTTCTTTGGAAACGCTATCGCATTCCCGAGTAGTTCCCTTTTGTTCTCCCTGCACCCGAGGAACGGGTAAACAAACCTCCCCTAGGTGTCTAGCTGTCTATGAAGATCACCTGAAAGCTGGTCTTCGATTTTTCCTGCACCCCTTCTTCGTCAAGATCTTCCACCTGTACCAAGTGGTGCCGGTGCAGTTGACCCCGAACAGCATCCGGAACATCTGCGAGTTCCTGGTCTTGTGCAGCATTGCAAACATAGAACCTAGGACCAATTTATTCATGGCCCTCTTCGTACTCAAGAGGGATTTTCACGGCAATGGATGGTGGGTGATTGGCCCTCGATCAGGCTGCAAGGTTATCAAGGACATGCCCAGCACCATCCATGGATGGAAACCCATTTTTGTGTTTGTATTGTCTTTTGATGCATGGGGCTTCGACACTATTTGGAAGAAGCATCGTTTAACTACCAATGATGGGAAGAAGGTCTTGGCAGCTGATCAATCAGATTACGATCTCTTGGTTGATTCAGAAGTTGCCCCTATCCAGGAGTTGTTGGAGGAGAGAAATCTCTATCATGCAGGAATTAGCAAATTTCCCATATTAGGTATAGTGACAGAAATTTCTTCTCCCCTTCCCCCGGTTTTGTTGTAGCTCAGTCGATTGAAATAAACTCTTTTGCTTGTAAGTGGCGGGATGAAGCCCGGTGTGAGCTGGCTCTGTCAGACCTTTGAGAAGAGGGTAGCACAAGCCCCTCTCATAAGATCGGCGTTCAAAAGAAGGCTCGAAGGGACAATCTTGAGGGGGACCAGAGCACTTCATCTTCCCGGGGAACCTTAGGGGAAGACATGGCACCCATGGAAGGGGCCTCGTCAAGACCTTGTCCAGTCAAGACTCCACCGGTGGCTGCTTCCCCGGTTCGCACAACTGGGAGTCTGCCTCAAGCAGAGGGTGTGCCACCGTTTTGCCCTCCTGCGATTGATAGGGGCAAAGTGCGGCAAGTCGAGGGAGAGTTCGTTCACGGGACTCCTAGCTGGAAGCTATTCGGTGAACTCTTCAGAGCTTTCACCTACGGGGGGACTGCTGGTCCTCGCCGTAGCCAGGCAGGCATTGAAGGGTACGCTGTTGCCTTATGACTTGGCAGTTCTTCAGAATCGGAACCTTCCCAGGGTGTCCGATTCTGCCTTTTCCACCTTGCAACAGGTATAATTCTTGCCGTCTCCTTTGTTTTGAGAACTGTTCGCTTCATAACTCCGCGTTTTTGATGCAGTTGGTCTATGACATTACCTTTATGGAGGAGGGCCTAGGAAATGTTGACAGCCTCATCCATAGCCTCAAGGAGGAGCTCCATGCTGTCAGGGCCGCAAAAGAAGTGGTCGAAGAGTTGAGACAGTCTATGGAGAACCGCCTTGTCTGGGTGAACGATGAGGTTCATCACTTGAAGGGTGAATTGAAGAATGCCCATCTGACAATAGCGGAGCAAGGGGCAGGGTGGAGGAAAAGTAGTAAACAGATTGACTCCTTGGAGCAAGGTGCCCGGGAGAATCAGGAAAAGATAGAAAGCTTGACCAAGGCAGTGGAGGAGGCTTCCAGGAGGGCCGAAGAGGCGATTCTGAAGTCCGAAGTGGCCAAGAGGGAGTCCGTATCCCTAAGAAAATGGGTGGATAATTGTTGGCTCCACCTAGTGATTTTGATGAATAATAAAACATTGAGTGCATATTATATACTAATGTATATTTCAAGCTATGATTTTTTAGGAAGAAAGCATCTCAAAATCTCAAAAACTTATGTATCATGGCACACCTTGGCATGGAGCATTTTTCGCAAATCTAGACATCCTCTTCATGAAAAAAGGGCATCTATATATTTAATTATTATTTGTTTACGATCCATTTAAGTTTCAAAATTTATATTTATGTTTTTGGGCTAATTTGCACTTGAATCTGAGCTTTTCAATCTCAAGTGTCGACACCTGGGAAGCCAAGTGTCAACACTTCAACATTTGACATGAACAAAAATCCTTGGCACACCAAGTGTCGACACTCAGGACTCAAGCGTCGACACCAAGTGTCGACACTTAGGTTTTCAAGTATCGACTCAAGGCCTGAGATTTTTGAAAATACAGAACTTTGCCATTTGAGGATTTTTGTGTCAAGTATCGACACCTGTGCATCAAGTGTCGACACTTGAAAGTTCAAGTGTCGACACCGAGAAATCAATTATCGACACCTGACACCAAGTGTCGACACCTGACAGCCAAGTATCGATACTTGAAGCCTGATAGCTCTAACGGATCTATTTTTCTGACTTGCAGAACTTACTTTTCAAGCTCCCAACGGCTAGATTCGAGGCTCCAATGGTCACAAACCATTTTTTGAAACTTTCTTGGTATATTTAACCTCCACCAACCTCATTCTAAAAGCATTGAAGAGTATTGAAGTCCATTTAAAAGCCAAAAAGCCTATATTCTCTCAAGTACTCCACATTAAAAGCCTTTTATAGTTTGATTCCCTAAAATAGCCTACAAGCTCATCCTTACATCATTCTAAAATAGGCATTTTGAAGGATATTCCAAGGAAGAGTCAAGACAAAGCATCAACTTGAGCTTCAAAGATTCCATTCTACTCTTGAAGAGAGTTTGTCTTAGTTTTAAAGTTGTATATCTGTTTTTATCTTATGATTTGACCTTGCTTTCAAGGGTGTCTTGAAAGAAGGTTGTTGTGGTTTGTTTGTGAGCCAAAGGGATAAAACCAACTAGGGTTAACTTGTGAGCCCGAAGACAAAACAAGTGTTGAGGTTTGTTGGTAAGCCTAGGTGACAAAACCAACTTAGGTTTTGACTTGTGAGCCTTGTGAAAAACAAGTCAGCTATAATCTTGTTTGGATTATAGTGAAATTCCCAAGGGTGGTTTGGAGAGTGGATGCAGGTGCTAGGTTTGCATCGAACCACTATAAACCTTGTGTTTGTATGCGATTGCCCTCTTTCTCTCTTGCTCTTTGGTTTTTGCTACTCACTTATTGTTTTCCGCTGCATTCTATCTTGTGCATTGAATTTATTACTCACAAACACTACTAGACCATCACATTATTGTTTATTTTTTTTAAAAGACCCAATTCAGCCTCCCCTCTTGGGCTCCATTTCTGGGCAACAAGTGGTATCAGAGCACCGGTACTCTCTTGTAGGTCCAAGGATCTTGAGTTAAAGATCATGGCAGCCCCAATAGAAATGGGTATAGTTGAATGTCAATCTTCAAATCGTCCCCCACTTTTCAATGGCACAAATTACACGTATTGGAAAACATGCATGCGCATTTTTATTCAAGTGCTTGATTATAATTTATGGAGGACAATTGTAAAAGGTCCTCATCAGCCTACAATGTTGGTTAATGGCATTCTCACTCCAAAGATGGAAGATGATTGGGATGAGAATGACATTAAGCAAATTAAGCTCAATGCTAAGGCTATGAATCTGTTATTTTACTCTCTTGACCCAAGTGAATTTAATAGAATATCTAATTATCTCTCCGCCAAGGAGATTTGGGATACACTTGAGGTTACCCATGAGGGTAAACACCAAGTGAAAACAACCAAGGTTAACATGCTTATTCATACGTATGAAATGTTTAAAATAGAACCTACTAAGTCTATTAGTGAGATGTATACTAGGTTCACAAATATT
Organism: Areca catechu; assembly: GCA_021397845.1. Lineage (NCBI taxonomy): Eukaryota > Viridiplantae > Streptophyta > Magnoliopsida > Arecales > Arecaceae > Areca > Areca catechu. The sequence continues at coordinate 39,793,831 of CM038042.1, read as the reverse complement.
GTGAATGGCATGAGAAGCCTAGGAAAAGTTGTTTCTAAGGTGAACTTGTAAACAAACTTCTCAGGTCTCTACCGGCTTATTGGGATGCAAAGGTAACGGCTATTGAAGAAGCCAAGGATGACAACACTCTTCCACTTGAACAACTATTGGGCTCACTGATGACCTATGAGCTCTCCCTCAAACAAAAGAATGTGGAAGTCGACAAAAAGAAGAAAGTAATCACCTTCAAATCTACTGCGAGAGAAGAATCAAGCGATGACTCCGAAGAATATGATGAAGAAGATGAGACGGCTCTAATGGCGAGAAAGTTCAGAAGGTTTATGAGGAAGAAAAAGCTCAACTTCAAGAAGAAACCTCTGAAAGATGAGCCAAGTAAAGAGAAAGACAAGGAGAAGGAGCAGGAGCAGCCCACTTGTTTTGAATGCAAGAAACCCGATCATTTCAAGGTAGACTGCCCCTTACTCAAGAAAAGCAGAAGAAAGTTGAGAAAGAAAGCCATGATGGCAACCTGGAGTGATAGTGAGGACTCTAGTTCTGAGGAAGAACAGCAGGAGGTGGTAAACTTCTGTCTGATGGCGGATCATGATGAGGTATGTTCTGAAATAGAAAATGAATTTACATTTGATGAGCTTCATGAAGTTTTTGACGAATTAGTAATAGAATTTCAAAAACTAAAATCAAAACATAAAGATTTAAAAAAGCAAAATTTGGATTTAGCCAAAACAAATGATAAGCTTTCAAATGAAAAGGAATGCCTTCTTTTTCAAAATAAAAAATTAAATGATAAGATTGTAGCTCTTGAAAAAGAAAAAGAAGTTTTGAAAAAGAATAGTTCTTCACTTTCAAATAAAAATTTTCAAAACAAAGCAAAGAAATTTTGGATGAAAATAAAAGAAATAAAGAAGAAACTGAAAAATTAAAACCTTTTGTAGATAAATTTACTTATAGTTCTGAAAAATTGAATTTACTTTTGAATAATCAAAGAGTTGTTTTTGATAAAGTAGGTTTAGGATTTAGAACTCATAAGAAACAAAATTTTTTTAAAAATTTCTTTGTGCCTGCATTTTATCCATTACTTGCTATACATGTGGCACTAAAGGGCATAAATCTTATATGTGCAACAAAAGAAGATTGAATAATATTAAGAAAGTTTGGGTTCCAAAAGGAACCAATGCCACTAACCTAAAAGGACCCAAGATGGCTTGGGTACCTAAAGTCTCCACTTGATCTTTATTGCAGGTATGCCTTACAACCAACAAGAAAAGAATGTGGTACCTTGATACCGGTTGCTCAAGGCATATGATAGGAGATGTGGAGCAATTTTCATCGCTCGAATATCAAAATGGTGGCAATGTAACTTTTGGTGATAATGGAAAGGGCAAAATTGTCGGTATTGGTAAAGTCCATATCACCCCTTCTTCTTACATTGATAATGTCTTATATGTTGATGGTTTGAAACATAACTTGCTTAGTATTAGCCAGTTTTGCGACAAGGATTTTAAAGTTATTTTTGAATCTTCTTTGTGCATTGTTTCTAGTTTATATGACAATGGCATCAAGTTCATTGGTCATAGGCATGGAAATATTTATTTGGTTGATCATGATGATCTCCCTATTCAAAATGGTCAATGCCTAGCGGCAATGGAAGCCAAGATTGATGAAACTAGTTGGCTTTGGCATCACAGACTAGGATATGCAAGCATTCATCTAATTTCAAAACTTAGCAAAAAGAATTTGATAAAGGATTTGCCTAAACTCAATTTTGAAAAAGACAAGATTTATAGTGCATGTCGACTTGGAAAACAAACCAAATCCTCTTTCAAACCAAAAGGAGTAATCTCTACATCTAGACCCTTGGAGTTGCTTCACATGGACCTCTTTGGGCCAACTAGAACATCTAGTTTGGGAGGTAAGAAGTACGATCTAGTTATTGTAGATGATTTCTTATGATTTACATGGGTCATGTTTTTAGCACATAAAGATGAAACCTTTTCTGAATTCATTAGGTTTCATAAACGAGTTTCGAATGAAAAAGGTGTTTCAATCGTATCTTTGAGAAGTGATCATGGAACCGAATTTGAAAATGCTGATTTTGATAAATTTTGTATTGAAAATGGCATTCATCACAATTTTTCTACACCTAGGACACCTCAACAAAATAGGATAGTAGAAAGAAAAAATAGAACTCATGAAGAAATGGCATGCACCATGCTTTGTGAAAATGACTTACCTAGATATTTTTGGGTAGAAGCCATAAATACTGCATGCTATGTTTTAAATCGAGTTTTAATCCGACCGATTCTAAAAAAAATACCTTATGATCTTTGGAAGGATAGAAAACCCTCAATTCATTATTTTGTATTTTTGGATGCCGTTGTTTCATCTTAAACAATGGTAAGGATAATTTAAGTATATTTGATGCCAAATCAGATGAGGGAGTCTTTCTAGGCTACTCCACATCTAGTAAGGCATACAGGGTCTTCAATAGAAGAGCACTTGTTGTTGAAGAATCCATACATGTGGTGTTTGATGAATCTAACCAAAAGTCTTCGAGAAAAGAAGATGTACTCTCTTTTGAAACAGGTAGCAAGAAAGCTGAAAGTGTAAACAACAATGAAGAGCTTACCAAGGAACAAAAAGATGATCAAAACATTGAAGGAGATCAAGCACAAGGTGATAAAAATGCATCAACAGCTGATCCATTACCAAAAGAATGGAGGTATGCTCATGGACACCCAAAAGAACTAATTATTGGTGATCCATCTAAAGGTGTAAGTACTCGATCATCCCTTAGAAATATCCATGATTACTTAGCTTTTGTTTCTCAAATTGAACCTAAAACTATTGAGGAAGCTGAATGTAATAGTAATTGGATAAATGCTATGCAAGATAAACTTAACCAATTTAAAAGGAACAATGTTTGGACATTAGTAGATAGGCCTTCAAATACTTCAATTATTGGTTCAAAGTGGGTTTTTCGAAATAAACTTGATGAAAATGGTGTTGTTACTAGAAATAAGGCTAGACTAGTTGCCAAAGGATACAATCAGGAGGAAGGGATAGATTTTGATGAAACCTTTGCTCCTGTGGCTAGACTTGAGGCAATTAGGCTATTGTTAGCTTTTGCTTGCTTTATGAATTTTAAATTATTTCAAATGGATGTTAAAAGTACCTTTTTAATTGGTCTAATTGAAGAGGAGGTTTACATTGAACAACCTCCTGGTTTTGAAAATTTTGAATTTCCAAATCATGTTTACAAACTTCATAAAGATTTGTATGGTTTAAAACAAGCTCCTGGAGCTTGGTATGATCGATTAAGCTCTTTCTTGCTCAAAAATAATTTTGCTAGAGGAAATGTAGACAAAACTTTGTTTTTAAAGAAAAAGATTGATAATCTCTTAGTAGTACAAATCTATGTAGATGAAATAATATTTGGTGCTACTAATGAATCTCTTTGTCAAGATTTTGCAAAGTTAATGCAGGGTGAGTTCGAGATGAGCATGATGGGAGAACTAAATTTCTTCCTCGGACTCCAAATAAAGCAAACCAAAGAGGGGATTTTCATCAACCAAGCAAAGTACACAAAAAAAATACTCAAGAGGTTTGGGATGGAGAACACTAAGCTTTTAGGTACCCCTATGAGCTCTACTTGTAGACTTGGCAAGGATGAATCAGGTAAATCTATTGACCAAAAATTATATCATGGCATGATCGGTTCATTGCTATATCTTACTGGCAGTAGGCCAGATATCATGTTTAGCGTCTATACGTGTGCTAGATATCAGTATAATCCTAAAGAGTATCATTTTTTGGCTATTAAATGCATACTTAGATATCTATCTGGCTTAATTGAAATTGATTTATAGTACTCTAGAGATTCTTCATTTGAATTGATTGCTTATTCTGATGCTGACTTTGCTGGGTGTAAACATGATCGTAAAAGTACTAGTGGAACTTGTCAGTTTCTTGGAATAAATTTGATCTCTTGGAGTAGCAAGAAACAGAATTCAATTGCTTTATCAACGGCGGAAGCTGAATATATAGTAGCTGGAAGCTGTTGTGCTCAAATCCTTTGGATCAAATAATAACTCAAAGATTTTTGCATTAAACTAACTAAGACACCCATAAGATGTGATAATACTAGTACAATCAATCTAACTAAGAATCCTGTGCAACGTTCAAAAAGTAAACACATTGAAATAAGACATCATTTCATAAGAGATCATGTATAAAACTCTAATGTTATTCTTGATTTGTATGTACTGATGATCAGTTAGCAGATGTGCTTACCAAACCTTTGAGTGAAGAAAGGTTCTGTCTGATTAGAAGAGAGTTAGGTGTCATTGACCCATTCTCCTAGAACTTTCATAGTTTTAATAATACCTATAACATTTCACTCAAAAACCACTTGCTTTGAGCCCCAAAAGTTTTTAAATATTTTCTTAGATTTTTTGAAAATTTTTTTGATTTTTTTTTAAAAGTTTCTTGGCCAAGTGTTAACACTTGGATATTGTCAAGTGTCGACACCTGACCAAGTGTCGACACTTGACAAATAGTAAGTGTCGATACTTGCGAAACAAAATCAATTTTTAAAAGGACCGACCGAGGGTTTTTTTTTTTGTTTTCCCCCGTCGATTTCAAGCTACAGTGGTCCCCTTCTATCCAAATCCCTCCTCTTCTTGTTTAACCCCTCACAAATTAGGTATTCCCTATTCCAATTTCTTTTTATTCTATTTTATTTCCCATATTTTTATTTTTCTTACCATTAAACCATATGATCTAAATTAAGGCTTTGCCGATTTTATTTGGAATTATAACCAGATTTTCCCGAGTTTAGTGGTTTTCCAAAACTCCGTTTGAAGGAATGATGATTTACATGGCATTTTTCATGGATTTCTCATGGTTTAGGCCGTTCTCCATGCACATTCCATCCGAATTTGGGAAAAATCACTATTTGATTGGTTTTTAGCCAAAAATTTGGGTATTCACCTAAGAACTAGTGTTTAATACATATTTCTAGTGATTTATCATAATTTATCATGATGTTTTTGCCATATTTTCTTTTATTTTGGTAGAACCCTAAATGTTCTAAGCCCAAAACCCAGGTATTTTGGTATTACAAAATATACTCTTATAAAATTTATAACCAAAAACATTATCTAGCTTATAAAATCCTCGCCTTCAAAATTGTTTGTGGCTTTTCTAAATTATCTTGGTATTTTATAACTCGAAGTTTGTTTCAAGACTATCTTGTAAAATGATTTTCTCCTCAAACTTAACCAGTCCTATTGCTCCTAGTCTGAGTGAATCCCCCTAGCATATCTTCTTTAAAATCTCTTGGTCAGCTTGCTGTAATGGGTCCCAGGAAGAGACTTGCAGTTAGGGAGAGATCTAGTCGAGGTGTAGAGAAGAGATCAAAGGCTAGATTTGATTCTGGACAGGCTAGCAGTTTTGCTACACCGAGTTCCCCCCTGTAGAGAGGATGGCAGGGAAGTTAGTGGCCTCTGGGAGGAGAGTCAACCTGGATTGTTTCGATCGGCACCACTTTCACTTACGATAAGTGCTCACTGATGCAGGTTTAGTACCCTTCTGTACTATGCAGGAGAGGTACTACCCTCATTTATTGAGGGAGTTCTATGGTGCTATGGACTGTCAATGACTTCTATGGACTACGACCGTGAGAGGAGTTCAGATTTCACTTTCTGCAGAGCTCTGGGCAGAGTCTGGGAGATCCCCCATAAGGGATTCAGTGTTTTTACAGTAGATGATAGGGAGGTAGCATTTAGGTGTATCCTCGAGCGAGAGGATGTTCGTGGTGTGTCTATAGTCACCACGAACCAGTTATCCTTAGAGATGCGTTTGTTGCACCACATCACGGCCCGTATTCTTCTGCCAAAGACTGGGAGGTTCAACTTCATTATTGAGAGAGTGCTGATGGTGATGACCAGTCCGACAGAGAGGAGGCATATTGACCTTCCATCATTGATGTTGGTACAGATGCACGATGTCATGACTCAGCGCCGTCATTGTTTATCCTATGGTATGGCTCTGACCAGGATATTTAGAGCTTGTGGAGTATTGCTGGAGGGGGAGATCCCCAAGGAGATACTACATACAGATGTCTATGATGAGAGGTCTTTGCACCGTATGGGGTATAGACTAGTTGCAGGTTGGTGGGTGCACAGAGAGTCTGGCCAGGAGCCAGATGAGGAGGATGAGCTTCGAGAGGCAGAGGCAGGACCATCTGAGCCAGCTAGTTTTCCTCCCATTGATATTCCATCGACACAGGCAGAGCCTTCGACACCTAGAACTTAAGCTCCTCTGCCACCTTCTATTGGATTACCCTTTGAGGAGCACGCTAGAGAGCAGTTTATTGAGATCATGAGTGAGTTGACTCAACTACGTAGCGAGATTGAGACTCTTCGAGCACATACTATCTCGGAGCATGCTGAGATCCGTAGGACTATGGAGGAGGGCTTCACTCGTATTAAGGATTTATTGAGATCCCTTATACCTCTAGCAGCCCCTGTAGTTGTATCTTCTAATGATGATGATGATGATGATGATGATGATGCTGATGATCACCAGAGTGACCAAGCTGATACAGTTGATGGTGATGATCAGGCAGATATGGATGAGGACAGAGCTACAGAGATCATTAGCAGTGGCAGTGACAGTGATGACTATGCAAATGGTTTTGAGGTGGTTAGTCGGATCCTCCCACTACCCCAGCTGCTCCTTCATCTACTGACTTAGTTGATTTCACACCAAACTTTGTTACACCAGCTGATCTTCTCTCCCCCCCTTCCACCAGATCATCTAGGATTGTACCCGCTTTAGGTCCTTCTAGCCGCACTAGGAGTTGTCGGGCTTTTGCCCAGGGACCTCCTAGGGCCTTAGCCTCTAGATCTAGGATCAGTGCTCCTTTTAGTCTTGAGATTCCATCTGATGAGGATTAGCCTCACAGATATCTTTTATGTCTTTTGTCTCTTTTGTTGTATGTCTTTTATGTTTCATGTTACTTTGTATGACTTTGATACATTCTGCATGTTTCAGTTTTTGCTGATGACTCAGCAAATTTTGTACTGAAAACTTCTCTTATCAATTATATATTTTAGTTTAGTGCTTATTATTTGTGATTGATTGGTTAAATTTACTTTCTTCAGCTCTGATCATCTCTTTGGATCTTTTTTTGCTCTGATACCTGTCATATTTGATACTCTACCATCTTTTTGTCTCCATGCTCATTGTAAGGGGGAGGTTATTCCCCTTTCTAATGATTAACAAAAAGGGGGAGTAATATTATAGATTATATAAATGCATAAATTGTTGTGGTTCCACTTTGTTTGTGTGAACTTTCAAATATGATCTGATTTGTTATCCTGAAATAACATATTATTTATTCTGATTATAAATATCTAATTGAGGGGGAGATTGATTCTTCCTAACTATGAAAATTATGGCTCATATGGACTTACATTCATATTCATAAATTATAAAAATTGAAATTTAAAACTTAACGCTATTTTACTCAAGGTTTTGTCATCATCAAAAAGGGGGAGATTGTTGGCTCCACCCAGTGATTTTGATAAATAACAAAACATTAAGTGTATATTGTATTCTAATGTGTATTTCAAGTTATGAGTTTTCAGGAAGAAAGCACCTCAAAATCTCAAAAACTTATGTATCATGGCACACCTTGGCATGGAGCATTTTTTGCAAATCTGGACATCCTCTTCATGGAAAAAGGATATCTACATGTTTAATTATTATTTGTTTTGATCTATTTAAGTTTCAAAATTTATATTTATGTTTTTGGGATAATTTGTACTTGAATCTGAGCTTTTCAGTCTCAAGTGTCGACACTTGAGAAGCCAAGTGTCGACACTTCAACATTTGGCATGAATAAAAATCCTTGGCATGCCAAGTGTCGACACCCAGAACTCAAGTGTCGACACTTAGGTTTCCAAGTGTCGACTCAAGACCTGAAATTTTTGAAAATACAGAACGTTACCATTTGAGGATTTTTGTATCAAGTATCGACACCTATGCATCAAGTGTCAACACTTGAAAGTTCAAGTGTCGACACCTAGAAATCAAGTGTCGACACCTGATAGCCAAGTGTCGACACCTGACAGCCAAGCATCGACACTTGAAGCCTGACAGCTCTAACGGATCTATTTTTCTGACTTGCAAAACTTGCTTTTCAAGCTCCCAACGGCTAGATCCGAGGCTCCAACAGTCACAAACCATTTTTTGGAAGTTTCTTGGTGTATTTAACCTCCACCAACCTCATTCTAAAAGCATTGAAGAGTATTGAAGTCCATTCAAAAGCCAGAAAGCTTATATTCTCTCAAGTACTCCACATCAAAAGCCTTTTATAGTTTGATTCCCTGAAAAAGCCTACAAGCTCATCCTTACATCATTCCAAAAGAGGCATTTTGAAGGATATTCCAAGGAAGAGTCAAGACAAAGCATCAACTTGAGCTTCAAAGATTCCATTCTACTCTTGAAGAGAGTTTGTCTTAGTTTTAAAGTTGTATATCTATTTTTATCTTGTGATTTGACCTTACTTTCAAGGGTGTCTTGAAAGAAGGTTGTTGTAGTTTATTGGTGAGCCAAAGGGATAAAACCAACTAGGGTTAACTTATGAGCCCGAAGACAAAACAAGTGTTAAGGTTTGTTGGTGAGCCAAGGTGATAAAACCAACTTAGGTTTTGACTTGTGAGCCTTGTGAAAAACAAGTCAGCTGTAATCTTGTTTGGATTATAGTGAAATTCCCAAGGATGGCTTGGGAAGTGGATGTAGGTGCTAGGTTTGCACCGAACCACTATAATCCTTGTGTTTGTGTGTGATTGTCCTCTTTCTCTCTTGCTCTTTGGTTATTGCTACTCACTTATTGTTTTTCGCTGTATTCTATCATGTGCATTGAATTTATTACTCACAAACACCACTAGACCTTTACATTATTATTTTTTTTTTAAAAATGACCCAATTCACCCCCCCCTCTTGGGCTCCATTTCTGGGCAACAACAATGCTGTAGCAGACTTCAAAATGTCTTCACAATTCCAAGAGGAAATGAATGAAGCATCTTTGTACGACTACCAGCATGGCTTTAATGACGGACTCTACAAGGTAAAGGAGGCCTTCCCTCACCTTGATCTTTCCAGCATCCCTCCCTTCAACATAGCCGAAGAAGAAGAGGAGGAGGTAGAGGAGGCTGAAGCTGCAGTAGAGGCCGAAGAGGTGCCATGCCCGGGTAAGGAGGCCTCTACCTCAGTTAAAAATCTGGGGGTGACCCCAACTCCGATTCCAGTTCAGGAGGAGGTTCAGGCTAGGGGAGTCCAAGCCGAAGGTTCTCTGGTCCCGGCCTTGATTGATGAGATCCTTTCAGCACAGGTTGACAAGTTGCTTCAATCATGTCGTGTGGGGTCTCCTCCTATTGATATTGAGTGATTCAAGTTGCTTTGGACATAGTTTCTTCTTTTCCCCTTTGTATTGTCAATGGATTTTGTATGATAACACTTCCAGATCTTGAAATGACCTTTTTTTCTCTGCATATGCAATGTTGCATTTCGTATATAGCTTAAACTAGTTTTACCGTTCTATTTTCTGCTTGGTCGAACGGCCATGGCCGAAGGCTGTTTAACTAGTAGTTGACGAAGATGAACTCCATTGTCGAAGACCATCTACAATAAATTAGGCCGGTGTCACCCTCCTTTGGATGCAAAATCTACCATTGGGGTAGACAGGCGTCAACTCCTCATCAATCGATGATTAGGGAAGTTTGAACGCATTTCTCATTATCCACACAGCATATTGACAGTCATGATTTCTTGCACCTTGTGTGCCGCTGGGTCTCCTTTTTCCAAAAGGAGCCATTAATGTTGCCATCACATGATAGGGATTTCCTTGGATTCAAAGCGCTGGTAGTTGTTGTCCTGGGAATAACCCCCGAGCGGCCTTCTGGTTCTCGAAGCGTCGCTCGAACATGTGGCGCTCTCTGATGCGGCTTGGAAAAGATGTGGAGCACGCCTCCCTGCAGTTGATCGTGGGTGCAGGGTCTCTATAAATAGGACCTTGCCTTCTGCCATCAAGGGCCATTATTCTCGTAGACTCCTTCCAATTAAAAATGAGGTTCAGCACTTTCGAGCTTCGTCGGGCCGTGAAGAGAATGTCTGTCGACCCAAAGAGGAAGAGGAGTCCGGAGTTCTTCGAGCCGGGGAATGACGAGGAGCCTCTCGTGGACCGTCTAGAGAAGAAGGTCCGCTTGTTGGAGGCCCAACTGAGGGCGGCCAGGGCCCAAGTCGCGGCGGCAGTCACGGAGGTAGAGGCCAAGAAGGAGGTGGCGAAGGCTATCTCAGACTTCAAGGCATCCACTGCCTTTAGGGAGGAGGTCGCCAAGGCAGCTCTGGACTCCTACCATCAGGGATTTCATGAATGTAAAGGGAAGGCCTTCAAGTTTTATGACTTGAAGGGCCTGGACAACATCAAGCCCTCTGTTCCCTTTCCTGGGCATGAATTTGATTCCGACTCCGACGAGGGGTCAGATTCTGGTTCAGACGGGAATCCTGGGGCCCCTTCATTGTCCCTCCAGATCTCCCCCCGCTGGTACGAGAAAAATCCGGTGGGAGGTTATTGAAAAATTTCCCGCATCATTCTAATGTTACTCCCTTTTTTTTTTTGGTCTCTCTTTTTTGAGAGTCTCTTTTTTTTGGTTCTCTCTTTATGAGAGTTTCTTTTCTCTCTCTTTTTTTTTGTAAAAATCAAAAAAAAATAAAATATCTTTTTCTTACCTCTTCCCTTGTGCTTTCTGCGATATGTTGTATCATGTTTTGTCTGGAATGTAAATTTCTTAGACCATTTTGATCTTTATGGAAGAAGTGAGGTCAGTTGGACCGTTCTTGGAATGTCTGTTGTCGATAGAAAGGATGACAGTGATCCTTTTAGGCACATTTTTGGATTTACCGTAGGGTAGGGTGCTTACACCGTCCTTGTGCACTTCTATCGTGATCAAGGTAAGCTGTTCAGGCCTGCCCCGGTGCATCTTTGGGTTCATCATAGGGTAGGTTACGAAAACCATCCCTGCACCTTTGATCTTCTTGGTGGCTTGGTTAGGCCATCCGTTGCACTTATCGGGCATACCGATAAGGTAAATGGATCAAACTCTCCTTTGCATAGTTGACCAATTTTTTAGATCAGGTCATTTAGGCTGTTGTCGTTCAGTCAAAGCAACCAGCCATTCCAAGTTAAGTAGGGTTGAGCAATCTTGCACAGGAAATTTAGGAACTCATTTATTGATAATATTTGCGAAGGTTTTGTATATTCAATGGCCAGGAAAGAGTCTTCCCCTCTAGGGTCTTAAGTAGATATGTTCCTGGTCGAATGGCCTCTTTGACTTGATATGGGCCTTCCCAGTTGGGAGAGAGTTTACCCTATTTCGTTGGGCTGGATACTTCTGCCCTTCACAGTACCATATCCCCTGTGCAGAAAATATGTTCTTTCACCCTTGAGTTATAGTATTTGGCGACCTTTTGTTAGTACGCTGCCATTCTTATTTGGGCCTGAAGTCTAGCACTTGGCAGCAGATCCAGGTCGATCCTTCTACGATCGAAATTTCCAGGCTCTTCATAGTTGTCAATTCTCAAGGACTGCAAGGAGACTTCAATAGGAAGTACAGCTTCGGTACCGTATGCCAGGTTGAACAAAGACTTGCTGGTAGCTGTTCTTGGGGTAGTTCGGTATGCCCAAAAAATGGAGGTCAGTTCTTCGGCCCAAAGCCCTTTGACGATGTTCAACCTCATCTTCAGACCATGGAGAATGGTCCAATTAGTGACTTCGGCTTCTCCATTGGACTATGGACGAGCAATGGAAGTCATCCGATGCTAAACACGATACTAAGCACAGAAGTCCTTGAACTTTGGGTTGTCGAACTGTCTCCCGTTGTCCGTGATTATGACATGTGGGATGCCAAACTGGAATATGATGAATTTTTTTACAAAACTCTCCACCTTGCCTTCTATGATTTGGGCTAGTGGTTCGGCTTCTACCCACTTTGTAATGTAGTCGATGGCCACAAGAAGGAACTTTCTTTTCCTTGATGCTAGCGGGAATGGGCCAAGAATGTCCATTCCGCACTGGGCAAAAGGCCATGGGGCTACCAGTTGGGTCAGGTGACTCGTAGGCTATCTCTAGATATTGGCGTACCGTTGGCACAGGTCGCACTTTCGCACGAAGTCAGCCGAATCCTTATAGATGGAGGGCCAGTAATACCCTTGTCGAATGATCTTGTATGCCAGTGATCTGCCCCCCAAGTGGTCACCGCATATGCCTTCGTAGACTTCTCTCAGGGCATAATTTGCATCTGTCAGTCCTAAGCATTTTAGTAGTGGTTGAGAGAAGGATCTCTTATAGAGGGTCCCGTCTAAGATTACATACTGAGACGCCATCCAACGGATCTTCTTGGCCTCTGCCTTGTCCTTTGGCAGTACACCTTCATTTAGAAATTTCATAATAGGATCCATCCAGCTTGGCTCGGTGTTGATCTGGCGCACCTCCGCAGCCTCTTCGGCTATACTTGGAGCTTCCAGATGTTCAACAAAGGTACGCCCGAGAGATTCCGGTGCTGTAGTTGCTAGTCGAGACAATGCATCTGCTTGAGAATTCTCTGATCATGGGACATGGATGATCTCAAAATATTCCAGTTGAGAGGATAAGGCTTGTACCTTCTCTAGGTACTACACCATGGTTGGATCCTTGGCTACATACTCTCTGTTAACTTGATTTACAACCAACTGAAAGTCTGAGAAGGATCGGAGTTGCTGAACTCCCAAATTCTTGGCAATCCGAAGTCCAGCGAGCAAGGATTCGTATTCGACCTGGTTGTTGGAAGCATGGAAGGAGAACCGGAGTGTGTACTCTATTGTGTGACCGTCAGGTTCAGCCAGCATAAGCCCAACCCTGCATCCAGTAGCATTGGAAGCTCCGTCCACATGAAGCACCCAGACGGACTTCGTCTCCTTCGGGACTTCGTCTTCTACTGAAGATGCTTCGTCTTTGGACTTCCAGGTGCATTCAGCCAACAAATCAGAGAGCACCTGGGCCTTCATAGCCGCTCGGGGCTGGAAATTGATATCAAATTCACTTAACTTCATAGCCCACTTAGCTATCCTTCGAGAGGTGTCCGGAGTTCGGAGAACAGTTTTGAGGGATTGATCGGCCAGCACCACAAAGGCATGGGCATGGAATTACAGTCGCAGTCGCTTCACCGCAATCACCAGAGAGTAGATCAGCTCTGCATCCTCGCATATCGCATTTTGGCATCATGCAAGACCTTGCTGATATAGTAGATCAGCTTGTGAGATCCGTCTTCATCTCTCTGGACAAGGATCGAACTAATGGCTTCATCTGAAGTAGAGAGGTATAGGTAGAGAACATCACCTTCTTGTAGTTTGGAGAGTAGTGGCGGGGTTTCCAAGTACTTCTTCAACTCCATAAAGGCAGTGCAACAGTCTTCGGACCATTCAAAGTCCTTTGACTACCGGAGTACCTTGAAGAATTTGAGGCATTTCTCTGCTGACCGAGAAATGAATCTGCTTAGGGAGGCAATTCTCCCTGTTAACTACTGGACTTCTTTTTGCAGGAAGGATATCTCATATCTCTTAGAACTTGAATCTTCTCAGGGTTTGCCTCAATCCCTCGTTGTTGACAAGAAAGCCCAAGAACTTACACGAAGTGACCCCAAAGGCACACTTTGCCAAGTTTAGCTTCATGCGATAGCACCGTAGAGCACTAAATGACTCTTCTAAGTCATGGATGTGATCTTTCCAGAGGAGGCTTTTGACAATCTTGTCATCAACATAGGCCTCCATGTTTCTCCCCAGTTGCTTTTCGAATACCTTATTGATCAGTCTTTGAAATGTTGCTCCGGCATTCTTGAGGCCGAACAGCATCATCTTGTAGCAGTAGAGACCTTTGTCAGTGATGAAAGCCATCTTCTCCTCGTCCTGTGGATCCATTCTAATTTGGTTATAGCCAAAAAAAGCATCCATGAAGCTCAGCAACTGGTGGCCGGTAGTAGCATCGACCAGCTGATCAATCTTCAAAAAGGAAAGCTATCTTTTGGGCAAGCCTTGTTGAGGTCTATATAGTCAATGCAGATCCTCCACTTGCCACTGGCTTTCTTCACCATTACCATATTGGCCAACTGCTCGGGGTAGTGGGCCTCTCGGATGAACCTTGCTTTAAGGAGCTTGCCGACTTCTTTGTCCATGGCTTACTGTCTTTCAGGAGTGAAGCTCCTTTTCTTCCGCCACACTAGCTTATACAAGGGGTAACTTCCAGCTGATAAGTGATTACTTCGGCAGGAATTCCCGGCATATCCAAAGCTGACCAGGCGAAGACATCGACGTTGTCTCTGAGAAAACGGATCAACTCTATTCTAATTTCCTTATCGAGTGCACTCCTGATCTACACAACTCTAGAGGGGTCTTCCTTTGTCAAAGGTACCGAGATAGTCCTCTCCATGGGTTCACCAAGGCTTGTGGTTGTATCCCTCAGATCCAGCTGATCTGGAGTTGCTGAATCATTGAAATGCCTATCTTGGATCATCAGGCACTGCCGCACTATCTACTGGTCTCCTCTAACTTCTCCGACACCATTCCTGGTGGGGAAGTGCACCAAGAGGTAGTGAGAGGAGATCACGGTTCGGAACCTATTCAAGGCAGGCCACCCCAGAATGATGTTGTATGCTGAGGGGATCCGGACTACCGTGAAGTTAATTAGTAGTATCTTTTGTCGAGGTTCAGTGCCAAGGGTTACAGGCAATACTATCTCTCCCTCGGCATAAACTTGATTGTCCCCAAAACCAGTGAGCGGTATGAGGGATCTTCATAGTTGATGTCTGGGCAAACACATTTTAGAGAATGCATTGTAAATCAAAACATCAATCGAACTTCCATAATCAACAAAGATTCACTGTACATCATAATTGACCACTACGACTGAGATTACAAGAGGATCATCATGTGGGAGCCGAACTCCTGCAAGGTCATCAATGGAGAAGAGGATAGCGTTGTTGTCCTTGAGTCATTTTGGAGCATCATCTTCAACCCTTCTCTAGTTGGTGAGTCGATGTATCATCCCTACGCCTCCATTGGTGGGCTTTGATTTAGCAGTTCGGCCTCTTCGGGAGGTGGTTGGGGAACAGTTGCTTTTGACCGAGGTCCTTGGCGATCAATGTACTGCTCCAAATACCCTCTCTTGATAAGATCCTCAATCGCATCATTCAGCTGGATGCACTCTTTAGTGTTATGGCTGTGGTCCCGGTAGAATCAACAATATTTGTTCCTATTCCTTACAGAAGAGGAGGCCTACATGGGATGGGGCCGTTGGAGATAATTTTCTTTCTCTATCTCTATGAGGATCTTCTCTCGAGGGAGGTTGAGGAGGGTGTAGGAGTCGAATCTTCCTCCCGATGCTCTAGGCTCGGAGGACTTCTTCGCGGTCGGTATATTTACTACCATTGTTATTGGAAGTTGGGGGACCTTGTCCTGTGTTGTTCTTCTTCTGAAGGGGGCTTCCCTTCAATCAGTCATCGGTTAGCTGCATGATCTTCAGCATCGACGTATTCTGAGCCTTTGACAAGAGCTAAGCATAGCTTTTAGGAAACTTCTTATCCAGGGAAAAGGTAAGCCTGGAGGTACGAAGCCCCTTCTTCAGGGCAGACATGGCCACTTGTTCGTTGAGATCGGGGATCTCAAATGTGGCCGCATTAAACTGGAGATGTAATCTCGCAGGCTTTCTCTTTCATTATGATGAAGGAGAAATGTGTGTCCATATTTCGGAGAGTCTTGTGACAGGTCCTGAAATGCAAGACAAACAGTTTTTCTAACTCGAAAAAAGAGTCAATGTTACCTGGGTGCTGGCTCGAGTACCACATCCAAGCAGCTTTCTTCAAGGTGGCCGGGAACGCGAGGCAGTACATCGCATCCAAAGATCTTGGATCATCATGTGGGCCTTGAAAATGCCCAAGTGGTTGAGGGGATCGAAGGTGCCATCGTAGGATTCCATCTGGGGAACCTTGAAGTGCCGAGGAATGACTTTGGCCATGATACGGTCGGTGTAGGGTGGGCGTAGATCACCCACAATCAAATCATCGGGATCCTTCAGATCCTGAATTTTTATTCCCGCACCTTTGCCATCTCCAATTCGATGGCTCTGAATCTCCCGTCGTAATCGAGAGTCTTGCTTTGGTGCCCTCTCCATAGATGGAGTCTTCGGAGGAGGTTGAGGGAGTTTGCCTAGGCCTTTTTCCTTTCTGCGAGGAATCGGCGGACCTAGGCAGTCTCGAAGTTTGGCCTTCAGGAGAGGGCTGAGAATGGGGGAGAGATGTGTGGGATCCTTCCGTGGGGCTCTCTTCCTTCGGGATCGAGAGCTATGCCTGGAGAGCGGCGGTGGGTTTCCCACCAGAAAAGCTCTGTTCTGGAAGTCCTGAACCAGGCCGTGAGGTTAGTGACCTAGTTCATAAGCACTTCAAACTGCTGTAATCCCACAACAACTATGGAAGGTGGGGCATCGTTCTCTCGGGGGTGCGCCCCCTTGGGACGGAGCACGACTTTGACTTGTGGAGGCTATCTGAGTCTTTCCTCTTGCCATCGAAAACTTCTTACTTCCCCTTATCTAGGAGAGAGCCTAAAGAGTGCTGTGTTGCCTCCCTACCTGGCGTGCTAATCTGTTGGCATGGAGACCCTGTATTGGTCGGTCAGAGCTGCTACACCGCAGGACTGCTCCTGGTTCACCTGCAAGACAGGTCCCTTGCCGGAGTTGTTCCAGCGGGGGACACTCCGATGCCTAAGTCAGTGGCGGATCCTAGCCACAGAATGGCGAAGAGTGTCGAGAGTATGAGGGAAAGGCACTTGGAATATGCGTGTGAAAGGATTATGCCCTAAAGGCCAATCGAAATATTGTATTTCGATAGGATTTTCTTTGTATCCCAAACCAGTGTATTGACATTATCAAATAATAAAGGCATTTTATTTTCATCATATGATATGTCTTATAAATTTATTAAGATATGATGAACCCCATAGATTAGGGCTATGGTTCTAGGATTATGATGAGATCATACCAGTGAGACCTAAAGCCTTAAAATCCTAATCTAGAATATTCCTGGTCGAAGGGATATTGAGTAGGGGATCAATGTTTTCGGTAAGACCAGCACATCCTATGTATGCTTGGTGAAGAGGGTGACTAATCACACAATCACTTGTGTTTGACACTAATACTAGGATGTGGGTGCTCAGTAGAGAATGTGTTCACTGAATGGATCCAGCTTGAGAACATCTAATGGAACCTTATCTATTTGTTAGTAGATAGTTCTCATAGTGGGAGTAGTGCATGTGGTCCTTTGACTTGAGACTGCCATGGTACCTTGTATGCATGAATCCATACTTTGGTCCATACTCAATCATGACACTAAGTCATGCATGGTGTGATACTGGGTATGGTGGATTGCATATGGAGGTTGTGAGTAGGTCAAAAAGGAATCGATCAACCCTAGTAAAAGGGAAGAGCATCTAGATGATTTCAACAAATGAAAATTCGGGAAATCTTTGATCAAAGTATGAATATTAGAAATAATTTCTAATGGTTCATTAATGAATCATCATTATCAGATTAAGGAATGAATATGAAATTGAATTTGACAAGTATCCATATTCATAGTCATATTCAGGATGCAAGTAGATCGAAGGACTGAATTGCCCGGTAACTCACCACTAAAGGGTATTTGGTAAATCCACCAAAATTCCTCATCTTCTGGGTAGGCATGATACATTGCTAGACGTCAATTATCTTGTAGGTCTTCATGAATCAATTGATTTGGTTTCATGAGTCAATTCGATGTGTGATTCGATTTGGACAATTAGGTAAGATAATTTGACATAATTAGGTCAATCGGGTTCGATCGGATTGAATCGGCTCAAACCTAAACCTACTACTGGCTAGATGTGGAACCCAATGGGTCACAACAATAGAGACTTGGCCAAATAAGTTATTTATGATTTAATTAGGGTCATAGGATCCTAATTGGTTAGCCGGATTATATACTAGCATATGTAGGCTAACCAAATTCCTAACCCAATTGGATTGGGTCCGGTTGCTTGCTAATTGGGCTAACCTAATTATGGAAAACCTAAATTAGGTTGAGTCCTAAGTAGGACTAGCCTAATCAGAGCTAAATCTTATTTTAATTTGGATTTAAGGGCATTTAGGTGCCATACATAAAGAGTCCCAATGGCATGGGACTCTTGGTACCTAAATGATATCTTAACTTCAAAAGGGCACAGAATGAGCTATAGATCTCTGATTTGAATATAATTTATATGGTCAGAAAGGAAATTTATGCTCTTAACAATGACACCCATATGCATATATTTTGACAGGTCAACATTCTTTGAAATTTGCATGGAAGAAGGATGGTGCATGCGGTGCATGAAGAGTCACAACTCTTCATGTGGCGCGCATTTTTGATGGAGAGTCCTTCTGCTATCAGGACTCTTCATAATATCCAATGTTTGGAGATTGAAGAGGCACCTCTTGCTTCCTAGGGACCAGTAATTGACATGTGGCAAGTAAGAATTCATCCATATAAAAGAAGGGATGTGAATAAGGCCTTCGGTGTATGAATGGGTTATTAGATATGATTTTTCAAGCCAGATAACTTCTCTTCAATCTTGAAAAATCATATATGATAAGTTGATGGGAGGACATATCACACGCCCTCTTGTATCTAAAAATATGGGGCGGTGAAATGAGTCTGATAAATAAGAATTCCACCGAAGTACTATTCTGAGTGTCTCTCTCTCCCTCCTTTCTTTAAGACAAGACTTGTCTTGTTAAGACAGGTCTTTTCTACTAGGACAAGGCTTTATTTTAGGACATAAGCCTAAGGGGTCCTAGAGGAGGGTTGTCTTAAAACCAAGAGTAGTTTAAGAGAGTGTCTTTAGTGCCTATAGTAGGATAGGGTATCCTACAGTGGTCAATAGACCAAAGGCTGTCGAAAGAGTTCCACTTCTCCAAGCAACTTGAAGAAGGAGTTCTTTCTTGGTCTGAGTTTCATGTAGATCACCATTGGAGGGCGAACGTTTGGGTGCCTGGTGGAGAAGAAGGCTGAATCAGGGTTTTCTTCATCAGATTGGATACTAGCAGTTCAGGTTGGTGCCTAAACTCTAGTTTATATTATATATGCATGTTTGTATATTTTAATTCCTAGTAAGGAGGTCTTGGGTTAAGGGTTTGCTAGTGGTTTCATAATAAATTTTTGAAATCCACGCTTTCGCCCTGGTCACCAAACCCTTACAGTGGTATCAGAGCCACCTTATTAGGGCTAAATCATACAAAATTTGAATTTTTCCAATTTTGTAGGACTTTTGAGGTTGCCCATTTTGGTAGGACTCTACAAAATTTAAAGTTGCCCAATTTTGTCAGACTCTTGAGGTTGCCCATATTTGTAGGACTCTACAAAATTTGAAGTCGCCCAATTTTTTAGGACTCTACAAAAGTTTAAAGTTACATATGATTGATATGTTTATGCATGTATGTCACTAGTTAGGGTTTCACTTAAACCTTAACCGATATAGAGATATGTTTATCTTTCTAGTCATCATACTGAGATAAGGTTGCCCTGGCATAATGGTGGATCCATTATGTGGTAGATGGTTGTCCTAGTATGATGACACACTTGGCACATTATAAAATGATATATGATGCATGGTTGATGAACGGTAATATTAGAATGTGCTTCTGTTTGAATTGCCCTCTATTAAAATTATATTAAGTTGTAGTGTTATATACCAAAAGCAAAATAATCAAGATATTAGTTGATCATTCAGTGTCTAGGAAAAGTGGTTCATGATCGGGTAAAGAGGACATGGTTTTTAATTGGTTCCGTTGACTGACCTAGCCAATTTTTATTGGTGTCTAGGAAAGCAACGGGGGGACTCCCACTACTGCCCCACTTACCTGGCCGATAAGATTAACTTAATTCTTGATTGATATGCTTAGTGTAATATTCACTACATTAGGCCTTCCTTCATGCTAGGTCATTATTATGTTATGATCCGTATTAGGTTGTTGTGTACACACAAGGCCTATTATGGTAACTAACACAATTTTGGCCTGGTACATTTGATGCTTATGGCATGATTTAATATAATACTTTGTTATGAACACACAAGGATATTATTATTACAATCATGACTATAAAGGAATGGTCTTACTTAACTAAAAATATTATAGTTTGTTGTGCACACACAAGGCAATTAATAATTTAGAGGCCAGGTTTTGTTAAGAATTATATGAGATACAATTGGAAAGAGTTTACCTACCTTTGAACTTATAAAATATTTGTTGTGTACACACAAGGTCTTTTATAAAGAATTAGGATCTCAACCCCACTAAGAAAAATAATTAGGATTCTCGATCATCATATAGACGGTTATGATGCTTGATAAAATAGTGGGAGACATAATTAAGTAAAGTCCTAATTTAATTATGTTTTGTTAACATTAGTTGTTTGCTTATGTTATGTTCTTTGTTAATGTAGATTAAATGACCTCTTCACTCTCACTCCATAGTATACTTGATGCCAATAAATTGACTGGACCGAACTATGTTGACTGGTTGAGAAACCTAAAGATAGTACTCAGCCAGGAAAAACTTTCTTACATTTTTGATACCCCTACCTTGGAACCTTTAGGGGAAGATGCCTCACAAGAGGAAAGACCACATACAAGATGTGGCAAAATGACTCACTCACTGTCAAATGTATCATGCTTGCCTCCATGACCAATGAGTTGCAGAGGCAACATGATATCATGGACACTAACTCCATACTGCTCAATCTAAAAGAGCTATATGGAGAATATAGTCAAACTGCTAGATATGAGATATCTAAGCAGTTGTTCCGTGCGAGAATGATAGAAGGTACATCCATACAAGACCACGTACTGATGGTTATTGACCTGATCACTCGATTAGGTCAATTGGGTTTTGTTATGGATGGGGAGTTGAATCAGGATTTGATCTTACAGTCACTCCCGGAGTCATTTTCATAGTTTGTTCTTAATTATCATATGAACAAACTTAACACTTCCTTGCCTAAGCTGTTAAACATGTTAAAAATAGTAGAGAGCCATTTAAAGAAAAATAAGGCTCCACTTTCTTGTGGATGGGATCAACAAGAAGAAGTCAGGCAGAAAGGGTTCCAAGAGGAGATTGAACCCAAAAAGGGGCATCAAGAAGAAGAAAGGAAAGAAGGCCTTCGGACAGATGACCTGCTTTCACTATGGCAAGCCGGGTCATTAGAAGAGGAACTACAAGGCTTACCTTGTAGGTGTGAAGCCTGGTGCATCGGATGCACCAAAAGGTATGAAAGAAGTTCATACTATTTTGTCATTGGATTCTTCCATTTCAAATACTTGGATATGAATACCGCCTGTGGTCATAATATCTGCAAATCATTGCAAGGGCTGTAGAGGCTTAGAGTATTGAAAGAAGGAGACTTCGAGCTCTACGATGATGGAGGAGAGTCCATCCAAGCAGAGGCCGTGGGGACTTATATCTTGAAGTTACCTTCGGGGAAGATTTTAGAGATGAGAGATTGTTACTATATGCCTAAGGTCATTAGAAATATCATATCTATATCCTTGTTACCTAGACAAGGTTATACTATGATTGTGTGAGCAATGGTTGCTAAATTAGCTTTTCTAATGAAATTATATGTTGTGGCATATTTTGTAATGGTCTTTTAACTCTATCCACTAATGACAATATACTTTATGTAAGTAACAAACGAAAGAGAGATGATGTAAATAATACTTTACTCTGGTACTGTTAGCTTGGACATATTAGTAAGACTAGGATTAGCAAGTTATACAAGAAAAATTTTCTTAATCCTTATGATTATGAATCATTAGGAACTTGTGAATCATGTCTCATGGGTAAAATGGCCAAGACTCCATAGTGGACATAGAGAAAGGACAACTGAGTTATTAGGACTCATACATACAGATGTATGTGGGCCTATGACAACTCAGGCTAAGGGTGGATACTCTTATTTCATCACATTTACTGATGATTTTTCAAGGTATGGATTTGTGTATCTTATGAAACATAAGTCCGAAGCCTTTGATAAATTTTTAGAGTATCAAAGTATGGTAGAGAAACAAACGGGAAAAAGTATTAAAATCCTTCGATCAGATCGAGGAGGTGAATACTTATCCACCGAGTTTCTCGATCACCTTAAAGAAAAGGGGATTATCTTTGAATGGACCCCTCCTTACACACCACAATTAAATGGTGTTGTTGAAAGGAGGAACTGTACCTTATTAGATATGGTACGGTCCATGATGTGCTTCACAGAGTTACCTACTTCCTTCTAGGGATATGCCTTGGAAATCATGGCTAATATCTTAAATAGAGTACCATCTAAACTATCTCTAGCACTCTATATGAGATACGGAGGGGTAAGAAACCCTATCTTAAGTATCTTAAGATATAGGGATGTCCAGCCTATGTCAAAATAAATTTTGGACATAAGCTAGATGCTAGAGCAGATAAGTGTCTATTTGTAGGATATCCTAAGGATAGTATAGGATATCTGTTCTACCACCCTACTGAAAAAAAAGTTTTATCAGTAGGCATGCCACTTTTCTTGAGAAAGAGTTCATCCTACAAAAGGACAGTGGAAAAAATATTGAACTTGAAGAAGTTCAACAAATAGATACATCTCAACCAAATGATAACATAGTTAGTATAGAACCAGAACACACCACTCCTATCCGTAGGTCTGATAGGGTGCGTCATGCACCTAAGAGGTATGGGTTCAATATTGAAAATAATGAAGCTTGGATCATTGAAAATGATGAGCCTCTAACCTATACGGATGCTGTCATGAGTAGGGACTCAGACAGATGGCTGGAAGCCATGAGATCCGAAATGGACTCCATGTATGTCAACCAAGTGTGGACTTTGGTTGATGCACAAGAGGGTGTTAACCTTATTGGATGCAAATGGGTCTATAAGAAAAAGATTGAGGCAGATGGCCAAGTCGAAACTTATAAAGCCAAATTAGTGGTTAAGGGTTTCAAACAAAAATAGGGAATAGATTATGATGAAACATTTTCTCCTGTTGCCATGCTCAAATCTATTCGGATCATGCTTGCTATAGCAGCATATCATGATTATGAAATCTGGCAGATGGATGTGAAAACCGCATTCCTTAATGGTTTCCTTAAGGAAGAGGTCTATATGTCATAACCAGAAGGTTTTGTCTTGGAGACTAAACCTAATCAGGTATGTAGGCTGAAGAAATCTATTTATGGATTAAAGCAAGCATCCAGGAGTTGGAACATCCGATTTGATAAGACAGTCAAAGAGTTTGACTTTATCAAAAATGAGGATGAACCTGTGTGTACAAGAAGACTAGTGGGAGTGCCATAGTTTTCTTGGTTTTGTATGTGGATGACATACTCCTCATTGGAATGATATCCCAATGTTACAATCAATCAAGGTATGGTTATCTAAATAGTTTTTCATGAAAGACTTGGGAGAAGCATCCTATATACTGGGTATCAAGATCTATAGAGATAGATCTATGAGGATGCTAGGCTTATCCCAGTCTAGGTACATTGACCAAGTGCTAAAGAGATTTAGCATGGAGGGAAGTAAAAGAGGTTACTTGCCCATTGGTCATGGCATACATCTTCTCTAAGAAGAATGTCTCCTAAGACCCTGAAAAGAAATAGAATGAGTTCTACACCTTATGCTTCGAATTAGGATCTATAATGTATGCAGTTATGTACCAGGCCTGATGTGGCATATGCCTTAGGTATAGCTAGCAGATTTCAGGCTGATCCAGGAGAGGATCACTAGAAGGTGTGAAAAATATTCTTAAGTACTCGAGAAGGACTAAGGATTTTTTCTGATATACGAAGAATTGATCTTAAACTGGAAACTTATTCAAATTCTAGTTTTCAATCGGATCCAGATGATAGCAAATCTATTTCAGGATATGTCTATACCCTAAATGAAGGAGATGTAAGCTGGAAGAGTTCTAAACAACAGACTGTAGATGACTCAATAACTGAGGCAGAATACATTTCTATTAGTGAAGCTACCAAGAAGCTGTCTGGATGAAGAAGTTCATCTCAGAGTTGGGCATATTCCGGAGATTGAAGGTCCAGTACTACTTTACTATGATAATACTGGAGCCGTCGCTCAAGCTGAGGACCTAGAGCTCATCACAAATCAAAGCACATTCTAAGATGCTTCCATCTCGTTCGAGAGATTGTTGAAAGATAAAAGTCTACATTAAAAGAGTAGAAATGAAGAACAACATAGCAGACCCATTCACTAAGGCTCTACCACAGTGGGAGTTTGATCGCCACCTCGATTGTATGGGGTTAAAATTTAAAGGCGATTGGCTTTAGTGCAAGTGGGAGATTGAAAGGATTATGCCCTAAAGGCCAATCGAAATGTTGTATTTCGATGGATTTTCTTTTGTATCCCAAACTAGTGTATTGACATTATCAATTAATAAAGGCATTTTATTTTCATCATATGCTATGTCTTATTAATTTTATTAAGATATGATGAACCCTATAGATTAGGGCTATAGTTCTAGGGTTATGATAAGATCATACCAGTGAGACCTAAAGCCTTAAAACCCAAATCTAGAATATTCCTGGTCGATGGGATATTGAGTAGGGGATCAATGTTTCTGGTAAGACCAGCACATCCTATGTATGCTTGGTGAAGAGGGTGACTGATCTCATAGTCACTTATGTTTGACACTAATACTAGGATGTGGGTGCTCATTAGAGAATGAGTTTACTGAATGGATCCAGCTTGAGAACATCTAATGAAACCTTATCTATTTGTCAATAGATAATTCTCATAGTGGGAGTAGTGCATGTGTCCTTTGACCTGAGACTGCCATGGTACCTTGTATGCATGAATCCATACTTTGGTTCACACTCAATCATGACACTGAGTCATGCATGGGGTGATACTGGGTATGGTGGATTGCATATGGAGGTTATGAGTAGGTCAAAAAGGAATTGATCAACCATAGTAAGAGTGAAGCGCATCTAGATGATTTCAATCAAATGAAGATTCGGGAAATCTTTGATCAAAGTATGAACATTAGAAATTATTTCTAATGGTTCATTAATGAATCATTATTATCAGATTGAGCAAGAAATGAATATGAAATTGGATTTGACAAGTATCCATATCCATAATCATATTCAGGGTGTAAGTAGATCGAATGACTGAATTGCCTGGTAACTAACCACTAAAGAGTATTTTGGTAAATCTACCAAAATTTCTCATCTTCCGAGTAGGCATGACATGTTGCTAGATGTCAATCTTGTCTTGTAGGTCTTCATGAACCATTGATTTGTTTCATGAGTCAATTCGATGTGTGATTCAAATTGGACAATTAGGTGAGCCAATTTGACCTAATTAGGTCAATCAGGTTCGATCGGATCGAATAGGCTCAAAGCTAAACCTATTGCTGGCTAGATGTAGAACCCAATAGATCACACACAATAGAGACTTGGCCAAGGAAGTCATTCATGATTTAATTAGGGTCATAAGATCCTATTTGGTTAGCTGGATTACATACTAGCATATGTAGGCTAACCAAATTCCTAACCCAATTGGATTGGGTCCGGTTGCTTGCTAATTAGGCTAACCTAATTATGAAAACCTAAATTAGGTTGAGTCCTAAGTGGGGCTAGCCTAATCAGAGCTAAATCTGATTTTAATTTGGATTTAAGGGCATTTTAGGTGCCATACATGAAGAGTCCCAATGGCATGGGACTCTTGGTACCTAACTGATACCTTAACTTCAAAAGGGCACAGAATGAGCTATAGATCTCTGATTTGAATATAATTTATATGGTCAGAAAGAAAATTTTATGCTCTTTCCAATGACACCCATATTAATTATATTTTGACTAGTCAACATTCTTTAAATAAATTTGCATGGAAGAAGGATGGCGCGTGCGGTGCATGAAGAGTCATAACTCTTCATGTGGCGCACGGTTATAAATGGAGAGTCCTTCTGCTATTAGGACTCTTCATAATCTCTGATGTTTGGAGATTGAAGAGGCACTTCTTGGCTTCCAGGAACTAGTAATTGACATGTGGCAAGTGAGAATTCGTCTAGATAAAAAGAAGGGATGTGAATAAGGTCTTCGTTGCATGAATGGGCTTATTAGATATAATTTTCAAGCCAGATAACTTCTCTTTGATCATGAAAAATAATATCTGATAAGTTGATGGGAGGACATATCACAACCTCTCTTGTATCTATAAATAAGGGGCGGTGAAATGAGTCTGATAAATAAGAATTCCACCAAAGTACTATTCTGAGTGTCTCTCTCTCCCTCCTTCTTTCTTTAAGACAAGACTTGTCTTTTTAAGACAAGGTCTTTTCTACTAGGACAATGCTTTGTTTTAGGACATAAGCCTAAGGGGTCCTAGAGGAGGGTTGTCCTAAAACCAAGAGTGGTTAGGAGAGTATCTTTAGTGCCTATAGTAGGATAGGGTGTCCTACAGTGGTCAATAGACCAAAGGCTACCGAAAGAGTTCCACTTCTCCAAGCAACTTGAAGAAGGAGTTCTTCCTTGGTTCAAGTTTCATGTGGATCACCATTGGAGGGTGAATGTTTGGGCACCTGGTGGAGAAGAATGCTGAATCAGGGTTTTCTTCATCGGATTGGATACTAGCGATTCAGGTTGGTGCCTAAACTCTAGTTTATTATATATGCATGTTTGTTTGTTTAATTCATAGTAAGGAGGTCTTAGGTTAAGAGTTTGGTAGAGGTTTCATAATAAATTTTTGAAATCCATGCTTCCGCCCTGGTCACCAAAACCCTTACAGCGTAAGTGTATGAGTGAGGGTTTGCGTACCTCCCCCGAGCCATTCTTCTTACCATTATTTAAGAGGAGGCCTCCGGCCTGTGGCCCACCCTTTTTTCGGTGATTATGGGGAGTCAATTTCTCTCCATGATTGGTGATCCTGGGTTATCATTGAATGGTTCTGGCCTGATCGGAGGCGTGGCAGCTAGAGTTGCATGCCATGATCATGGCATGGAGGTTGTCGATTGTAACCGTTGGTTACAGATGCCTATCTGGGCCGATTGTGGTCCCATCTTTGGATTTTCCTTGTTTAAGGAGATTCTCAGTCGGAGACTTAGCCCTCTGCATGGGTCGAGGACTTGGAGTCTATCCAGGGCTGGAGATCATGTCTCTGGCAGAAGCTGAAAAAGTGTCTTTGAAAGTTGATGACAAGCCTAGTCTTCGGTTAAGACCAAAGACATCATCCGAAGCTCTGACCTTCTGATGTTGTGGATCGGTGAGAAGCCTTGGGTTACCTGCAGTTGGCCTGACCTTTCCTTGGTCCGAAGACCATGGTCCAGAAAAAAGGGCTTCGGCCAGCCGAACCAGTGTTCGGTTCGTAGCTGAACCGGGATATCCCAACAGGAACCATTTCAACTAACCCTAAAGGACCCAAGATGACTTGGGTACCTAAAGTTTCTACTTGACTTTTATTAGGTGTGTCTTGTACTAAGGATAAAAGAAGAATGTGATATCTTGATAGTGGTTGCTCAAGGCACATGAATGGGGATGTGAGAAATTCTCATCTATAGAAACTATGAATGGTGAAACGTGACTTATGGTGATAATGGAAAGGGCAAAATCATTGGTATTGGTAAAGTCTATATCAACCCTACTTCCTTTGTTGATAATGTTTTGTTAGTTGATGGTTTATAACATAATTTGTTTAGCATAAGTTAATTTTGTGACAAAGGATTTAAAGTACTTTTTGAATCTTTTTTATGCATGGTATCTAGTCTAGATAATAATGGCATCAAGTTCATTTTCATAGGTATGAGAACATTTAAATGGTTGATCTTGATGATCTATCTATGAAAAATGGTCAATGCTTAGTGGCAAAAAAAGCCAAGACAAATGAAACTAGTTGGCTTTGGCATCGTAGGCTAGGATATGCAAGTATGTATTCGATTTCAAAATTAAATAGGAAGAATCTTGTAAAAGATTTGTCAAAACTCACTTTGAAAAAGATAGATTTATAGTGCATGTCAACTTGGAAAATAGATAAAATCTTCTTTCAAATCTAAAGTAGTAGTATCTACTACTAGACCCTTAGAATTAATTCATATGGACTTGTTTGGACCAACTAGAACTACTAGTTTGGGAGGTAAGAAGTATGAGTTACTGATTGTAGATGACTATTCACGTTTTACATAGGTAATATTTTTGGCACACAAAGATGAAACTTTTTCAGCATTCATTAAATTGCATAAAAGGTTTCAAATGAAAAAAGGTATTTCAATTATCTCTTTAAGAAGTGATCATGGAACTGAATTTAAAAATTATGATTTTGAAAACTTTTGCAATGAAAATGATATAGACATAATTTTCTATATCTAGGATACCTCAACAAAATGGGATGGTAGAAAGAAAAAATAAATCTCTTGATGAAATGGCAAGCACAATGCTTTATGAAAATGATTTACCTAGGATTTTGGGTAAAAGCAATAAATACTAGATGTTATGTTTTGAATCATGTTTTAATTCGACCTATTTTGAAGAAAAAACCATATAAAAATTTGAAAAATAGAAAACCCACTATTAAATATTTTCATGTTTTTGGATGCCGTTGTTTCATTCTAAATAATGGTAAAGATAACCTCAGCAAATTTGATGCCAAGTCAGATGAGGGTATCTTTTTAGGATACTCTTCTTCTAGCAAGGCATACAGGGTCTTCAACAGAAGAACTCTTCTAGTTGAAGAATCCATATAGTAGTGTTTGATGAGACTAATGATAAAGCTTTTAGAAAAGAAGATACTATTGATGATGTTATAGGTACTTAAAAGTTTGAAAGAATGATAATTAATGAAGAACCTTCCAAGGAGCAAGATGATAATCAGGATGATGAAAGAGAACAAGTAGGAACTTCATCTTCACCCAATTGACTACCAAAAGAATGGAGGTATGCTCATGGACACCCCAAAGAACTTATAATTGGTGATCCATCAAAAGGAGTAAGTACACATTCTTCTTTGAGAAATGTATGTGATTACTTAGCTTTTATTTCTTAAATAGAACCAAAATCATTTGAAGAAGCTAAAAATGATTGCAATTGGATAAATACAATGTAAGATGAATTAAACCAATTTAAAAGAAATAAAGTTTGGACATTAGTTGAAAGACCATCAAATATTTCAATAATAGAAACAAAATGGGTTTTCAGAAACAACTTGATAAAAATAGTTTGGTTACTAGAAATAAAGCTAGGATAGTTGTCAAAGGCTATAATTAGGAGAAAGGGATTGATTTTGATAAAACCTTTGCTCCTATTACTAGACTTGATGCAATTAGACTATTATTAGCATTTGCATATTTCATGAACTTCAAAACTATTTTGTTACAGTAGTAAAAAAATACATTCAATTGTGACACAGCATCCTCCTTGGTGGCTGACATGGCCACCTGCTTCACGGGTATCCCCAAGTCTCCCATCAAAAGAAGACAGTGGGTCCGCTTGTTCTAATGGGAGATCAGCCCATGCGGCAGCTTGGTTGGCACTTTGGCCAGCCTATTTCGGCCATACACTTCGGCACCTCGGCCAGCCCCTCGGCCATGCACGGAGTCTAGTTTCTTGGTAGCTCAAACGCATCTCAGTCCGGCAAGCCATTCTCGGTGTGGCATGCCTTGTGAGCCTCCAAGCGCGGCGTCCTCCGCCAACGTGAAGTCCCCCCATGAGCCTCTAGTATGGCACCCTCCACTCGCATGGAGTCCGTCCGCTCAGCTCTAGTCACCTGTAAAGGTGTGGCACGGGTCAGCTCCGGATCGGCCCACTCTGGCTCCGCCCCCTCATTTCGACTCTGCCTCTCCAATCTGGCCATGCCTGTAGAGCCGTGGCATGGGTCAGCTCTAGTCGCTTACAAATGTATGGCATGGGTCAGCTCCAGCTCCACCCACTCTGGCTCTGGCCACCTCAATTCGACTCTGCCTCTTGATCTGGCCATGCCGCAGAGGCGTGGCCGAGTTAGCTCCGGTCACCCAAAGGTGTGGCACGGGTCAGTTCCGGCTCTGCCCCCTCACTTCGACTCCACCTCTCCGATTCGGCCATGCTCATAGAGGCATGGCACGGGTTAGCTCCAGTCTGCCCCAAGTCTGGCCATGACCGGGCACAGGTGGCGCACTCCGACTCCGCCCAATCCAGCGTGCCGCACCAGTCTGGCACTTCAGCACCCTAGGTCCGACTCAGCTCAGTACGCTGACGGGTGGGTCTAGCTCCATCCCAACACCCTCCGCATCGCATTACCCTGGCATGGCTCTGCCATCATAAAAGGCTGGCCCAGTCCAGTGCACTCCAGCATGGAGTCCTCTTGGCATCCTCTCCAGACTGGCACCTCACCGTGTCAGCCTCTAAGCACGACACCCTCCCGGCATGAAATCCTCCCCACGGGCATCAGCATGGCATCCTCCACCCGCATGGGGTCCGACCGCTCCTGCTCCAATCCACTCGCGACATGCCCATCTCTGTCCGGACCTTCAGTTCGACTATCTAGAGGCACATCCATAGCCACCCGCACCCACTCGCCCACGCGAGTCTAGCTCCACACGAAGCTCCATGCCCCTATCTAGCACCTCGAAAAGTGTGCCTCTAGCCGGGAGCACACCCTACATCCGCTTGCTCCGGTCGACTCCACCCGCGTGGAGTCCGACTCCAACCCCAGGCCAGCTCCACCCACCTCGGCACAATGGGGAGCGGAGCGACTCCTCACGCTCTAGTCCAGCGCACCCTGCATTTGACTCCATCAGTTAAAAGCAGCATGGCCCCAGGTTCGGCATGGAGTCCTGCCCCGACTCGCACATCGCCGTATCAAGGGAGGAGGAGCATCTCAGCCGGCCAAGCTCCATCTCCGTGAATGCCCGGGCGCACCCACCTCAGTTCAGTTCTGCCCAGGAACATCCCATCGGGTTGCCCGGGGGGTAGGTAGCGGCACTGCGGTCGCCGACTCTGGCCGAGAGCAACGCATCCCAGCTCTATAATGCATCTGCTTGTAGCTCCTCCTGATGTCGAACTGGGGTCCCAATCCGGTTCTTCACAGCATCCTCTGGGGGAAGCCTAGTGCCCGCTCCAGTAAGGTTACACACATCTCGATCCACGTGCATAGAAAGACTTTGCATGATGTGCCTTGGTTCACGTGCATAAGGAGATTTCCTGCCCCATGCACCTTGATCTGCATGCATGAGCAACCTCTCACGGAGGGCCTCTGCATGCCTAGCCTTGCCTCGCGTACCTCAATTCGTGTGCACAGAGAAATTCCACCTTCCTCGTTTGGATCCTCATGCCATGATCTATCTGATGCCATCCCAGGTACATTTTCAAAGTACAGGTATGGAAAAGACTGGATGGCAACCCGAAATGTAAAGGCATCATCCCTACCAGACTTGCTACAAATCCTATAGCTCACCGCCTACAACCGAGGACTACATTAAAGCCTCCCAGCCGCTACTAACATAATTTGGGAAGGAATGCTCCACCCGAGGTGCTGTACTCCTTCACCGACCTTTTGAACCACCCAGAAGGAGAAGATTCGTCAACCTATCCTAACCTCAAGCCTACATAAGCCTTGCAAGCCTATGCCAAGAATAGCATGCCTCCCCGAACAATAGGAGTCACTCGTCTACAAAAGACCAACATGAAAAGGTAAGGGGAGGTAGGAGATGATAGACTCTCTTAAATCCTGCATTATCTTCCATTCTTATCACATTCTGGGAGTGGAGAGTCCCCCAAGCTCTCTTCCTTAAAGGTCTTATGTTCCCCTCGATCATCCCACTGACTTGATCATCAGAGTGTCTTCACGGAATTCCTGGCCCAAGTCTCCCTATTTTGTAAGTTCGCCCGATGGAGAGAGCTGATTCACGAGGTCAAAGGTCGAGCGCTCGGCGGGAGGGACCCGACGCACCAGAGCTATGGGCCACGATGATCCAGGTGGGAACATATTTCAAATGGATGTCAAAAGTGCTTTTTTCAATGGATTTATTGAAGAAGAAGTTTATATGAACAACCCCTCGGTTTTGAAAATCATGAATTTTCCAATCATGTTTTAGACTTCATAAAGCTTTATATGGTTTAAAACAAGCTCCAAGAGCTTGGTAGGATAGATTAAGTAGATTTTTACTTGAAAATGATTTTTCTAAAGAAAATGTAGACACTACTTTATTTTGAGAAAGAAAAATGATGATCTCTTAGTAGTACAAGTGTACGTCAATGATATTATTTTTGGTGCTATTGATGAAATTTTATGTCAAGAGTTTGCCAAGCTTATGCAGGGTGAGTTCGAGATGAGCATGATGGGAGAACTAAATTTTTTTCTCGGACTCCAGATTAAGCAAACCAAAGAAGAAATCTTCATCAACCAAACCAAATACACAAAAGAAATATTAAAGTTTGGGATGGAGAGCAACAAGCCATTGGGTACACCTATGAACTCTTCTTGTAAATTAGATAAAAATGAATTTGGTAAAGCTGTAGATCAAAAATTATATAGAGGTATCATTGGTTCACTGCTTTATTTGACTGCTAGTAGGTTAGATATTTGTTCAGTGTATGTATGTGTGCAAGATATCAGTCTGCTCTTAAAGAGTCTCATTTATGGTTGTTAAATGCACACTTAGATATATGTCTGGCTCTATTGACATTGGACTTTGGTACTCTAGATATTCATCTATTGAACTGATTGCATATTCTGATGCTAATTTTGCTGGTTGTGAACTTGATAGAAAAAGTACTAGTGGAACTTGTCAATTTCTAGGAGTTAATTTGTTTCATGGTTTAACAAGAAACAGAATTCAGTTGCTCTCTATGGTAGAAATCAAA
The DNA here is from genome assembly GCA_021397845.1 of Areca catechu. Taxonomy (NCBI): domain Eukaryota; kingdom Viridiplantae; phylum Streptophyta; class Magnoliopsida; order Arecales; family Arecaceae; genus Areca; species Areca catechu. The sequence continues at coordinate 39,760,837 of CM038042.1, read as the reverse complement.
TATATAGCAACCAAAAGCTGTCGTGCTCAATCTTATAGATCAAATAATAACTTGAAGAATTTGGTATCAAACTAACTAAGACACCAATAAGATGTGATAATACTAGTGCAATTAATCTGACTAAAAATCCTGTTCAACACTTAAGAAGCAAACATATTAAAATAAGACATCATTTCATAAGAGATCATATACAAAATGGTAATTTAATACTTGATTTTATGTGTACTGATAATCAATTAGTAGATATTTTCACAAAATCTCTAAGTGAAGATAGATCTTGCATGATTAGAAGGGAACTTGGTGTCATTGATCTTTTATTTAAACCCTTCAAATTCTTGTTGAAATCCTCCAAATTGTTTCAAAATCTTTTAAATTTCTCTTAGGATATCCCTTAGAATTTTCTGGATTTTTTGGGATTTATTGAAATTTGTTTGCTTGCTTGAGGTCAAGTGTCGACACTTGAAAAAATGCCAAGTGTCGACTCACCTGAAGTGTCGACACTTGAGCAGTTTCAAAGTGTCGACTCATGATGTCAGGACTGAGACATTTAAGGCTTTCCATAAACACTTTTAACCTATTTTTCTTCCCTTCCTTAGTGTCGTCTGGTTCCCAAACTCTCTCCAAACCCCCATGAACAGTGATTTTCCTCCTCTATCCTCCAGTTTTAGGTAAAATCTCTCCTCATCTCTTATTTTTATTGGGTCGGACCATTTTTCCTTCTTTTTCCTTTCATTTTTCCTTGCATTTGGTCTGAGTCTTGCAACTTTGCTATGTTTTTGGCCGGAATCCTTGATTCACTTGTGATTTTTTCCCTCATCCGAGCCATTCCCACTCTTTTGGTTCATTTTGGGCCGTTGCTTGCTCGGTTTCCCTTTTTTTCTCCATCCTCACCTCCGGTTCTTTCCACTTTCCAACCCTCTCTCTCTTCTCTGAATTGTTTCTCCTTTTTAGTTCCTCCTTCAGTCCATTGCTCTTCCCTCTTTTCTTTCCCTAGCATTTTTCTTCTTCCGTGTCCCTTTTCTTAGTGTTGTTTATGAAATGGATCCCTGAAAGTAGCTGGCATACCAAAAAGAAGAACTGAGCAGGGTCAGACTAGCAGAGAGGGAAGAACCAAGGCCCATTAGGATCTAGTTGAGTAGGTAGAGCATGATACTCGGGAGCAACCTGCACCTTCTTCACCTAGAGCAGCTAGAGTCATGGGGAAGACCATTGCTAGTGGTAGACGTGTGGACATTCAGTTTTAGGATTCATAGAGCTTCACTATAGGAGACTTACTAAGAGTAACTTGGCTCATTCATTTATGCACTATGCGAGAGCGATAATATCCCTAGCTTATTCAAGAGTTTTATGGTAGCATGGCCATTGATGGCCTTTGATGGACAACTGTAGTCCGAGGAGTTGAGATTCAAGTGACCCCTGACATGATCAGTAGAGTTTGGCTAATCCCACTCCACGATAGAGCCATGAACAGTGTTGGGAACCAAGAGACAGTCTTTCGATGTATCCTAGAGTGGGATGATGTGAGTGGCATCTCAGTAGTTTCTACGAACTAGCTTTCTATCGAGATGAGAGTGATTCATCACATTATTGCTCGGATTCTGATTCCAAAGACTAGGTGATTTGACTTTATTACTGACAGGGAGTTGGTTCTGATGGTGGCTCTGAGATTGCAATCCCCCATCAACTTACCTATGATCATGATCCATCAGATGGGAGAGGCAACCACCAAGCATAGATTGTGTTTACCATATTGCATGGCACTGACCCAGTTGTTCAGAGACTTTGGTGTTCCATTGGAGGGGAAGCCCTCCAAAGAGATCCTCCATATGGACACGTATGGAGATGGATCTCTTTACAAGATGGGATTCTGATAGATTTGTGGATGATGGGTTTATAGAGAGTCTGGCCAGGAGCCAGATGAGGAGGATGAGTTGAGAGCAACCGAGGCAGGACCTTATGGACCTGCTGAGCAGATTACACCTCTTAGGCTTGCACCTGTCCAGCATAAGTAGCATGAGCCAGTCACTCCACCAGCTGCCTATTCCTTCTTCTACACCTCAGCCCTCTATCAGGACTAACTCAGACTTTGAGCAGAGGATTTTAGATCAGATCACAGAGGTTCATAGGGAGATATCACAGGTACTGATTGAGCTACAGGGTTTGCATGTGCATACTGACTTTCAGATCAACTCTCTTCATGCTACGACGGAGGTTGGATTTGCGTAGATACATAGTTTGTTGAGATCCTTGATGCCTTCTGGCACTACTGATAGGTCTGCACCTCCACCTCCCCCTACTGATGGTGATTCTGATGAGTCAGATAGTGATGGATACAGTGATAGTGGTAGTGATGGAGGTGATGATCATGGTGATCAGTCTTGTAGCAGCAGTGCAGTTCTAGCTGATCCTACTCCTGCTCCTACAGTTGATCCATCTGTAGATCCTCTTCTAGTAGCAGATGATGTTGAGCACACTGATGTACATGGTGAGACTGCTATTATTGGTGATGATATAGTGGCTAAGTCTGACAGTGGTGGTGATGGTGGAGACTTCCTGGTTGTCAGCAGGGAGGCTCAGACACCTGCTATACTTGATCATAATTCAGATATCCCCACTGAGGTTCAGCCATATGCTTCAAAATACTCAAATAATAACTAAAATGGACTCAGATGAGCTAAGCCCTTATTACAGATGGACTCATAAATTATTGATCAATTCACAGAGGATTGAAAAGCCTCTATCTTATTCTGGTGCCTCGGTGTCCCCACCAATTCTCCCGGGTGGGAGGAACTCGACCCTGTCGAGTGAAGGTCAGACTGGCTCACAAATCTCTCGAGAAGGTCTGGGTTGAGACGTTGCAAGTCCTCTCGAGAAATCCATGAATCGTCCGACTCTGGCCGGCCTTGCCATCGGACCAGGAAGCATTGACAGTCATGGCCCTGGGTCGTGATGGCTTGATCGTCCAGGATATGCTCGATCCGTTCTCCTATCTCAGGCCAAATTTGTTTGTGGACACTCTAGGTTAGGGTCACTCATAATGAAAAGGAATAGGTCCAAAGGCCTCACTAGGTAGCGCTGCCGGTTCCCTATACTCAACCAGGTCTGTAATATTGAAGGTAGAACTAATGCCCAAATCCGAAGGCAAGTCTAACACCTAGGCATTTGATCCAACCTTCTCTATCACTTTAAAAGGTCCGGCTCTGCGAGCATGAAGCTTCTTTTAGGCCTAAGCCTAACCAAGATAGAATCCACTACATCAAATTCTTTGATCCATCTTCGGGAATTAGCCAGTTTGTTTAAAATTAGTATAGGTGGTGAACATGCTGGGCACATGCAGACTCCTAACAAAATGATGCAAAGGACTCAGACTAATACCTAATACACTCGACTTTGCATTCTTATCGAAGAAAATTTATTAGACTTTTATGGGCCTAAACCTAAGAGACTATAGACTATCTAGGTCTGACCCTAGTGTGGTGTGCACAAGAGTATTTACAATGGACTCCAAGCAAATGCCAGAGTGTATGCCAGAAGTATAATGCAAACCTAACATGTGTAATGAATGCATGCAGTACGCTAATCTCAGTTAAATGCAATCTAATAATCCTAGAAATGCTAGAGGTGTCAGGAAAGGGCAGAAAATAGGAAGTGGGTTCAGAATTAGTTTGGTAGGGTAGAGAAAAATGTTCAAGGTTAGTTGGATAAAGTTCGATATAAGAAGGCATGTCAAGGACTAATCCTAGACTAATGAGGTTAACCTTACGAGGTTGAGCTATATCTACAGGGTTTGCATAATGGAAGGATGGGTCACAATTTCGGGGAAGAGGTCCTTAATGGGAATTATAGGAGGGGACTCATCTTGAAGGTATTGATTCAAAGAGATCGGGTCCTTAATAAATTCTTCTGGCTCATGTATTTTGGACTAGACTCTATAATTTGGCCCTCCTCTATGGTTTCCTCAGGTAAGGCTCTAGCAGCAGTACCTAGGTTCTCTTCCTCTATTTGTTCTTCCATTATAGCTTTAGGTTGGATGTGGTCAAGGTCAACTAGCTCTGGGTTGGTTTCTACCTGGGTATCTACTGGGTCAGCTAATTCTAGGTCTACTAAAGGTGTCTCCTCTTCTCCTTCATACTCATCCACTAGGCTGCATCAGCTTCATACACTTCCGTGTTAATGTAAGCCTTGTCAATCTCAGGAATAGTTGGAGAAGGTCGGCTAGGGGAAAATTGGCTAAGTCCTAGTTTCTGATTATGGACACTAATCCTAGTAGGTTCAGGTTGCCTAAGGGGTAGTGGCTCACTACTGGGTTCATATTTAGGGGTACTAATCCTATGGGGTTCAAGTTGACTAAGGAAAACCTGACTAGTACTAGATTGATACCTAGGGGTTATGGGCTCCCTAGGCTCATAGGACAAGGGTGCAGATCTATGGGTCAGGGGATTATAGGATCTGGGGTCATAGGATTTAGGTCAGCTCTATGGTCAGGTTCTAAGGATGGATCATGGTATGGAGTCCTCCTAAGGTTGGGCTCCCTATATGGGTCAGGATATTGGGTTCTCCTAGGGTTGGACTCCCTATATGGATCAGAGTATTGGGTTCTCCTAGGATGGACTCCCTATATGGGTCAGAGTATTGGGTTTTCCTGGGTTCAGTATCATAATAAGGGTCATGGTATGGGTTCTTCTAGGTTCAATATCATAATAAGGGTCATGGTAAGGGGTTCTTCTAGGTTCAGTATTATTGTATGGGTCAGGCTGAGGGGCTCTCCTAGGTTCAACCTCTCGGTATGGATCAGGGTTTGGGGTCCTCCTAGGTTGAGGGGAATTTGGATCTGGCTCAGACTGTGACCCATAGGTTCTTTGTATGGTCTCTACACGGCCTTCTAACTGGTCAAACCTATTGGCAAGATGGTCAATTCTATTGTTGGTTTGGTTAGCAGACTGAGTTAACTGGGTAGTCATCTGGGTAGCCATCTGGGCCATTTGATCAGCTAGGGCTTTTATTTGGGCTTGTAAGTTTTCCATGGGTTCAAGCATTTGTGAAGGAGGTGGGTGATATGAAACTCCTGATCTAGTGCTCATACAAGACTCGATCCGACCAACTATAGCTTACTAGACCTAGAGTCCAAACTAGATGCTCAATCAGGGTGGCAAACTAGCCAATAGTAACCCTGTACTCAGCCTGGCAGGTGTAAGGGGAGTGTTAGGTCCCTGATTGCCAATCCTAGACACCAATCAGAGATTGGCCAGGTAGGCGGACCAGCACACAAGTCCTTGGGATTGAATCCCTAAACCACCATTCTAGACACTGAGCACAAGGCACACACAGGTTAACTTGACACAACACTAGCCAGACCCGACCAATTGGTGTCCCTAACCCACTAGGGCAAATAAGTCTAGTTAATTTTAGGTTAAGGCTTGGGACAGAATGTAAGGGATATGGTTTTGGGCTAAGGAGAGGTGATCAAATCCTCCCCCATCTGATATAGCAAGAGTGCCCTTAAAAGTAAATTATGCAATGATTGCAGGTAGATGAGGATGCAAATTAGGGTTTAGATGTTTTTGGTATTTTGGAGAATATGTATTTTTTTTTGGTATTTTTTTAAATAGAAGAAAACTTGCAAATCATGGCCTAATATGCAAGAAATGTACTAAAATTAAAAGATATGCAAAAGATGCTAAACAAAACCCTAAAACATCCAAACTTGTCTTGCTAAAAAAAAAATAGAGCCGAAAGTTTTCATGCTATATTTTGGCTTGAAGAAATTCACAGGTCATAATAAAATCTGAGAAAATTCTTAAACTTACTGTGAATTATTTTGAATCCAGAAAATAAATTCAGAATTTTGGAGTTTTTATCAGGAAGAAATAATTAAATAACAGAGTATACGGACTGAGAAATTGCAGAAAACAAGCTCTAATCTAAGCTCTGATACAAAATGATGGGGGACTAAAATGCATGCAATTTTTTTTGTATGTTTTACATGTTGAGTTAGGTGATTAATTCCTGAATTTTAGATCAAAATTATATTTAGGGAATTTTGTATGAATTTGTGAAGATCAACATGCAGATTAGGACCTAGAAAAGTAGCAAAGAAGGACCGTCGGGGCTGAGAAGCCTCGGTTAGGGTAAGTTCTCCTACAATAAGACTACTGGAGGTAGAGGGGTGTACCTGACAATGTCTGTGAAGATCGCAGTGAAGGGATCTCTCATTCCTCGACGGATGCGGACTGGAAAATCGAGCCAAAGACCAGCGGATACCCGGCTTTCTGCTCGGCGATCCGATTGAGGCTTGGCTGGAGTTGTTGGATTCGTTGGAACTCGGGGACCTATAAACGACCTGTCAGGGGTTAGAAAACACATAAAGGAACAAGAAAACAAAGAAAAAATAGCAAGGAAAGGCTTCTTTGGAGTGGGCATCCAGGGATCTGAGATGCTTGTTGGCAGCAGGAAGATGATTGCAACACTGGGAAGAAAAAACTCTCGCAAACCCCTTATGCACACAGCAGGGTATCACATAACTCAATAGAAGAACTCAAGGTTTTCATTCATCAAAAATTCTCCTCATACAAGAGGCTAGGGTCCCTTAAATAGACCCTTAATCTTGGGCTCCAAGTAAGGGTACATAAGTCTTTACATAAGAATCCGTTTCCCTCTCAAACCCTAGATAGAAAATAAGAAAATATTAGGTAGAAAAATCCCTAAAAATTTCTTGACTTGGTCAAGACTCCAAGGATGCCTAGGGGGGCGTGTTTGGCTTCTAGGAGCAGCAAGGGGCCAGCCTAAAGGGGCCCGGTGCATGGGTTTGGGTCTCTGGAAGCTGGGGTGGCCTGGTAGCCAGGTAGCAGGAATTTTCCCTGGTATCTTGCTTCTTAGGGGCTTGGGCTTGGCACCTGGGCTTGATTTCTTTGGGCTAGGATGCAGATGGACCTCTGGAATCATGGATGCCCTTATTTATGATTATACTTTGGCATCTGGAAGGGAATCTGGGCATCTGGAAGGCATCTTCAAGAAATCAGGGTTTTCTGAATTTTCCTCCTGGGGTCTTCAAATCTTCAAGCTGGGTTGGACTTGGGCTATACCTCCATGTCTTCAATCTAGTTGGACTGGTCTTCACTTGTATGATATAGTCTTGAGTCTTCAGTATGCTTGGACAGGACTCAAAAAAATAAAATTAGCTCAACATGAGCTGACTAGCATTGGACTGAACTAGCTCAACATGAGCTGACAAGTACAGAACTGAAATAACAACTCAAAATACTCAAATAACAACTAAAATGGACTCAGATGAGCTAAGCCCTTATTACAGATGGACTCATAAATTATTGATCAATTCATAGAGGATTGAAAAGCCTCTATCTTATTCTGGTGCCTCTAGTGTCCCCACCAATTCTCCCGGGGTGGGAGGAACTCGACCCTGTCGAGTGAAGGTCAGACTGGCTCACATATCTCTCGAGAAGGTCTAGGTTGAGGCATTGCAAGTCCTCTCGAGAAATCCACTAATCATCCGACTCTGGCCGGCCTTGCCATCGGAGCAGGAAGCGTTGACAGTCATGGCCCTGGGTCGTGATGGCTTGATCGTCTAGGATACGCTCGATCCGTTCTCCTCTCTCAGGCCAAATTTGTTTGTGGACACTCTAGGTTAGGGTCACTTATAATGGAAAGGAGTAGGTCAAAAGGTCTCACTAGGTAGCGCTGCCGGTTCCCTATACTCAACCAGGTCTGTAATATTGAAGGTAGAACTAATGCCCAAATCCGAAAGCAAGTCTAACACCTAGGCATTTGATCCAACCTTCTCTATCACTTTAAAAGGTCCGGCTCTGGGAGCATGAAGCTTCTTTTAGGCCTAAGCCTAACCAAGATATAATCCACTACATCAAATTCTTTGATCCATCTTCAGGAATTAGCCAGTTTGTTTAAAATTAGTATAGGTGGTGAACATGGGTGGTGAACATGCTGGGCACATGCAGACTCCTAACAAAATGATGCAAAGGACTCAAACTAACACCTAATACACTCGACTTTGCATTCCTATCGAAGGAAATTTATTAGACTTTTATGGGCCTAAACCTAAGAGACTATAGACTATCTAGGTCTGACCCTAGTGTGGTGTGCACAAGAGTATTTACAATGGACTCCAAGCAAATGCCAGAGGGTATGCCAGAAGTATAATGCAAACCTAACATGCGTAATGAATGCATGCAGTACGCTAATCTTAGTTAAATGCAATCTAATAATCCTAGAAATGCTGGAGGTGTCAGGAAAGGGCAGAAAATAGGAAGTGGATTTAGAATTAGTTTGGTAGGGTAGAGAAAAATGTTCAAGGTTAGTTGGATAAAGTTCGATATAAGAAGGCATGTCAGGGACTAATCCTAGACTAATGAGGTTAACCTTACGAGGTTGAGCTATATCTACAGGGTTTGCATAATAGAAGGATGGGTCACCATTTCGGGGAAGAGGTCCTTAATGGAAATTATAGGAGGGGACTCATCTTGAAGGTATTGATTCAAAGAGATCAGGTCCTTAATAATTCTTCTGGCTCTTGTATTTTTGGACTAGACTCTATAATTTGGCCCTCCTCTATGGTTTCCTCAGGTAAGGCTCTAGCAGCAGTACCTAGGTTCTCTTCCTCTATTTGTTCTTCCATTATAGCTTTAGGTTGGATGTGGTCAAGGTCAACTAGCTCTGGGTTGGTTCTACCTGGGTATCTACTGGGTCAGCTAATTCTAGGTCTACTAAAGGTGTCTCCTCTTCTCCTTCATACTAATCCACTAGGCTCGCATCAGCTTCATACACTTCCGTGTTAATGTAAGCCTTATCAATCTCAGGAATAGTTGGAGAAGGTTGGCTAGGGGAAAATTGGCTAAGTCCTTGTTTCTGATTATGGACACTAATCCTAGTAGGTTCAGGTTGCCTAAGGGGTAGTGGCTCACTACTGGGTTCATATTTAGGGGTACTAATCCTATGGGGTTCAAGTTGACTAAGGAAAACCTGACTAGTACTAGATTGATACCTAGGGGTTATGGGCTCCCTAGGCTCATAGGACAAGGGTGCAGATCTATGGGTCAGGGGATTATAGGATCTGGGGTCATAGGATTTTGGGTCAGCTCTATGGTCATGTTCTAAGGATGGATCATGGTATGGAGTCCTCCTAAGGTTGGGCTCCCTATATGGGTCAGGATATTGGGTTCTCCTAGGATTGGACTCCCTATATGGATCAGAGTATTGGGTTCTCCTAGGATTGGACTCGCTATATGGGTCAGAGTATTGGGTTTTCCTGGGTTCAGTATCATAATAAGGGTCATGGTATGGGGTTCTTCTAGGTTCAGTATCATAATAAGGGTCATGGTAAGGGGTTATTCTAAGTTCAGTATTATTGTATGGGTCAGGCTGAGGGGCTCTCCTAGGTTCAACCTCTCGGTATGCATCAGGGTTTGGGGTCCTCCTAGGTTGAGGGGAATTTGGATCTGGCTCAGACTGTGACCCATGGGTTCTTTGTATGGTCTCTACACGGCCTTCTAACTGGTCAAACCTATTGGCAAGATGGTCAATTCTATTGTTGTTTGGTTAGCAGACTGAGTTAACTGGGTAGTCATCTGGGTAGCCATCTGGGCCATTTGATCAGCTAGGGCTTTTATTTGGGCTTGTAAGTTTTCGATGGGTTCAGACATTTGTGAAGGAGGTGGGTGATATGAAACTCCTGATCTAGTGCTCATACAAGACTCGATCAGACCAACTATAGCTGACTAGACCTAGAGTCCAAACTAGATGCTCAATCAGGGTGGCAAACTAGCCTATAGTAACCCTGTACTCAGTCAGGCAGGTGTAAGGGGAGTGTTAGGTCCTGATTGCCAATCCTAGACACCAATCAGAGATTGGCCAGGTAGGCAGACCAGCACACAAGCCCTTTGGGATTGAATCCCTAAACCACCATTCTAGACACTGAGCACAAGGCACACACAGGTTAACTTGACACAGTGATCTAACACTAGCCCAGACCCGACCAGTTGGTGTCCCTAACCCACTAGGGCAAATTAAGTCTAGTTAATTTTAGGTTAAGGCTTGGGACCGAATGCAAGGGATGTGGTTTTGGGCTAAGTAGAGGTGATCAAATCCTCCCCCATCTGATATAGCAAGAGTGCCCTTAAAAGTAAATTATGCAATGATGGCAGGCAGATGAGGATGCAAATTAGGGTTTAGATGTTTTTGGTATTTTTGGAGAATATGTAATTTTTTTTTTTGGTATTTTTTAAATAGAAGAAAACTTGCAAATCATGGCCTAATATGTAAGAATATACTATAATTAAAAGATATACAAAGATGCTAAACAAACCCTAAAACTTCCAAACTTGTCTTGCTAAAAAAAAAGAGCCAAAAATTTGCATGCTGTATTTCGGCTTGCAGAAAATTCACAGGTTATAATAAAATCTGAGAAAATTCTTAAAATTACGGTGAATTATGTGAATCCATAAAAATAAATTTAGAGTTTTTAGAGTTTTTATCAGGAAGAAATAATTAAAATAACAGAGTATATACGGACAGAAAAATTGTAGAAAACAAGCCCTAATCTAAGCTCTGATACAAATGATGGGGGACTAATATGCATGCAGTTTTTTTTGTATGTTTTACATGTTGAGTTAGGTGATTAATTCTCGAATTTCAGATCAAATTATTTGTAGGGACTTTTGTATGAATTTTTGAAGATCAACATGCAGATTAGGACCTAGAAAAGTAGCAAAGAAGGACCGTCGGGGCTGAGAAGCCTCGGTTAGGGCAAGTTCTCCTACAATAAGACTACTGGAGGTAGAGGGGTGTACCTGAAAATATCTGTGAAGATCGCAGTGAAGGGGTCTCTCGTTCCTCGATGGATGCGGCCTGGAAAATCGAGCCAAAGACCCGCGGATACCCGGCTTCTGCTCGGTGATCCGATTGAGGCTTGGCTAGAGTTGATGGATTCGTAGGAACTCGGGGACCTATAAATGACCTGTCAGGGGTTAGAAAACTCACAAAGGAATAAGAAAACATTAGAAAAACAGTAAGGAAAGGCTTCTTTTGGAGTGGGCGTCCAGGGATCTGAGATGCTTGTTGGCAGCAGGAAGATGATTGCAACACTGGGAAGAAAAAACTCTCGCAAAACCCTTTATGCACACAGCAGGGTATCATACAACTCAATAGAAGAACTCAAGGTTTTCATTCATCAAAAATTCTTCTCATACAAGAGGCTAGGGTCCCTTAAATAGACCCTTAACCTTGGGCTCCAAGTAAGGGTACATAAGTCTTTACATAAGAATCCTTTTCCCTCTCAAACCCTAGCTAGAAAATAAGGAAATATTAGGTAGAAAAATCCCTAAAATTTTCTTGACTTGGTCAAGACTCCAAGGATGCCTATGGGGGCGTGTTGGGCTTCTAGGAGCAGCAAGGGGCCAGCCCAAAGGGGCACGGGTGCATGGGTTTGGGTCTCTGGAAGCTGGGGTGGCCTCGTAGCCAGGTAGCAGGAATATTCCCTGGTATCTTGCTTCTTAGGGGCTTGGGCTTGGCACCTGGGCTTGATTTCTTTGGGCTAGGATGCAGATGGACCTCTGGAATCATGGATGCCCTTATTTATGAATATACTTTGGCATCTGGAAGGGAATATGGGCATCTGGAGGGCATCTGCAAGAAATCAGGGTTTTTTTTGAATTTTCCTCCTGGGATCTTCAAATCTTCAAGCTGGGTTGGACTTGGGCTATACTTCCATGTCTTCAATCTAGTTGGACTTGGTCTTCACTTGTATGATATAGTCTTGAGTCTTCAGTATGCTTGGACAGGCTTCAAAAAAATAAAATTAGCTCAACATGAGCTGACTAGCATTGGACTGAACTAGCTCAACATGAGCTGACAAGTACAGAACTGAAATAACAACTCAAAATACTCAAATAACAACTAAAATGGACTCAGATGAGCTAAGCCCTTATTACAGATGGACTCATAAATTATTGATCAATTCACAGAGGATTGAAAAGCCTCTATCTTATTCTGGTGCCTCCGGTGTCCCCACCAGAGGAGATCATTGGCTTTGGCTCCTTAATTTTAATGAATAACAAAACACTGAGTATATGTTTGGACTAATGTTTTAATTGGAGTATGAATTTCAGGCCTTAGGTATATCAATTTCTCCAACAAAAAGGTATCAAGCTTACAAATTTAAGAGCTAGAGGTTTCTCATGTTTGATTGAGCTTTTCACCTTGGAACATTATCAAAAACACCTCTTGGCCTTCATGAAGAACCATCAAATGGATTAATGGACAAATCATTAAGGATTTCAAGTTTGGCATGCTTTTTTGGATAGCATAGATCAAGTGTCAACTCACAAGATCGACATGAAAAAAACTCAAAAGTTTTAGATGACCAGCACACAAAGTTTCAGTGGCATGTGCCAAGTGTTAACTCATAAGGTTGACTCACACTTCAAGTGTCGACTCATGAGGTCGACTCATCGTCTGAAAAAAAATTCTAGTATAGAAGTTCAAGTTTTCTAGATTCTGCATCAAGTGTCGACTCATGAGATCAACTCATGTATCAAGTATTGACTCATAAGGTCGACTCAAGGTCTAATGACTAGTTTTTTAGAATTTCAGATTTTTTCCAAGAGTTCCAAATGGCTACTTTTGAATTCTAACGGTCTTCGATGATCTTTTCATTGGATTTGAGGTATTTAAAACTCACCAAACTTCATAAAGTCAACAACGAAGAGTGAATTCATATGAGACAAACTCCAATCATTTGAAAAGATAAGAAAAGTGTGTTTAAAGAGATTTTCTTATAAAAGCCTTCCATTTTTGAGTTGTTAGGGTTTAAAGTGCTTGGCCATAATTGTGCATTCAAGAGATTCCAAGGAGAAGCCAACTCAAGCAATCAAGAGAGCTTCAATGACTTTTATTTTAGCTCTTTCTAGGAGCTTTGTATTGTTCTTTTTATTACATTCTTATTCTTACTTTGTTGACCTAGTTTTCAAAGGTTTTTGAAACTAGATTGTAAAAGTTGTTGGTGAGCGAAAGGGATAAAACCAACTAGGATTTGACTTGTGGGCCCGAAGACAAAACAAGTTATAAAGGTTGTTGGTGAGCCTAGGTGATAAAACCAACTTGAACTTTGACTTGTGAGCTTGAAAATAAGTGGCTGTAATCTTGGAGAGATTATAGTGAAATACCTAAGGAAAAGCTTGGAAAGTAGATGTAGGTGCTTGGAGTACATCGAACCACTATAAATCCTTGTGTTTGTGTGTGATTGCTTTTTTTATTATTGCTCTTCCATACTTACATTTAATTTGCTGTTATCCACTTTGTTTCACAAACACTTGAAGACTAGCACATAATTGTTTCAAATTTTTAAAAGACCCAATTCACCCCCCTCTTGGGCTCCATTTCTGGGCAACATGTTTCCTAGATGAACCTGAATCAGTGACCTTATCTAAGTTTAGAGCTGGCATTCATGAGGATATCTAGAGGGAACTGTACATAAGGGGAGTTGAACATATAGACCAAGCCTACCGGAAAGCTAAAAAATTTGAGAGATTTCAGAAAGTATCATTAGCTCATAGACCTGAGACCTTAAGGCCAGTACTTCTAGTTTTAGACCAAACCATAACCCAGCATACCCAGGCCGACCCAGCTCAACCTAACTCGACCCAACCCAAATACAAAATGACCAAACCCAACTTGGCCCAATCCCAACCCAACCCGTTCCAACCCTAACCCACCTCGTCCCAACCTGAGTTCGAGTCATCCCAATTCTAGCAATTTTGCATCTTTTAGGAATGATAAGGGTAAGGCACCTGCATTATAGAAAACCCCGAGTCCCAGCCCCAATGCTTATTTTTAATGTAATAAGGTAGGTCATTATGCTAGCCAATGCCCAACCAGATCCTTACACATAAGGGAACTTAAGGAGGAGGAGCCTAAACCCTATGACAAAGATGGAGAAGAGATCTATGAAGCTGAGGCAGACTTGATAGATGAGTATGAGGGAGATGAGGAGGATTTTGATCAGTCTAACCTAGTAGGGGTAGTTAGATGCATCCTAGCCCAGACCAGGATACAAGAAGATTGGCGTAGGACTAACATCTTACAAACCTTTGTGAATGCCATCTCACTTAAGGCAATCAAAACCCTGGGCTTGAGTCCAGTTCCCCATCCTAGCCCATATAAGGTTTCTTGGATAGACTCCACATCTATACCCATTAAGCCCAGATACCAAGTCCAGATCCAGCTTCAGTCTTATCAGGATATGTTGTGGTGTGATGTTGTGCCCATGGGAGTTAGTAGTATAATTTTAGTTAGACCTGGCTTTATGACCATGATGCTATCCTATATGGCCGGTCTAACACATGCATGTTTAATTTTCATGAGAAGAAGATTACGATTAACTTCACCGCACCTCAGGACAAAGTTAAGAGAGGATCTAGCTCATTAAAAGAAAAGAAGTCTAGAGTCAATTTAGTTATTGCTAAAGAGTCAGAGAAGGAGATTTCTAAGGGAACTGTAGTCTGGATGTTAACTGTAAAAGAGTACCTGATCAAACTGATAAAGAGTACCCTCGGGAGGGTAAGGAGATCTTAAGTGAATTTGATGATATATTTCATCAAGATTTACTGACCAGCTACCACCATTAAGGGACGTCCAACATGTCATATACCTAGTCCTAGGAGCCACCCTACCCAATCTACCCCACTATAGAATGAACCCAATTGAACATCAAGAGTTGCAAAGACAGGTAGGTGAACTCCTTAAAAAAGGATTTGTTAGGGAGAGCTTAAGTCCTTGTGTTGTACCTACCCTATTAACCCCTAAGAAGGATGGCACGTGGAGAATGTGTGTCGACAGTCATGCCATAAATGAAATTATAGTAAAATATAGGTTTTCCATCCCCAATTGGATGATATGCTAGATATGATGGCCGGTGCAACCATCTTTTCAAAGATAGGCCTTAAGAGTGGCTATCATCAAGTTAGAATCAGACCTGGAGATGAGTGGAAAATGGCATTTAAAACCAAGGATGGTCTGTATGAATGGGTTGTCATGCCTTTTGGGTTGTCCAATGCCCCTAGCACCTTTATGAGAATCATGACCCAAGTCCTAAAGATGTTCATAGGTAAGTTTGTAGTGGTTTATTTTGATAACATCCTGATTTATAGTAGGACTAAGGAAGACCACCTGGATCACTTGAGACAAATCTACCAGACCCTTAAGAAAGAAAGTCTCTATGCCAACTTTAAGAAGTGTGATTTCATGGCCCATAGAGTCATCTTCCTAGGATTTGTGGTGACCCCTGACAGAGTATCAGCTGATCCTGAAAAGGATAGATCCATAGTAGAGTGGCCAGTACCTACTAGTGTCCATGAAGTATGTAGTTTTCATGGTCTAGCCACATTCTATAGAATATTTATCAGGGGATTTAGCACCATTGTGGCACCCATAACTGACTGTATTAGGAAGGGTACTTTTGAATGGACCAAAGTAGCGGATAGAGCCTTCCTAGAGATTAAGAGTAAGATGACACAAGCACCTATCTTAAGGTTACCTGATTTTCCAAAGTCTTTGAGGTAGCTTGTGATGCATCAGAAGTAGGCATAGGAGGAGTCTTGAGCCAAGAAAATCACCCAATAACCTTATTTAGTGAAAAACTTAATAAAGCTAAGCTTAGATACTTAACCTATGATAAGAATTATGTGCAGTAGTACAAGCCCTTAGATATTAGAGACATTATCTATTACCCCAGGAGTTTGTCCTTTACTCTGACCATGAAGCACTCCGGTTCTTAAACTCCCAGAAAAAGTTGAACCCTATGCATGCCAAATGGGTAGAGTTTATACAAAAGCCTATACCTTTGTAAAAAAATATCAGGCTGGAATCGAGAATAAAGTAGCAGATGCCCTTAGTCGATGTGCCTTGCTTTTAAACATGGTCAGCACTGAAGTCATTGGATTCAACTGGTTGAAAGGAGAATATGAGACATGTCCAGACTTCAATGAAATTTTCCAATCCCTTATCCAAGGACCATCTAGTTTCCATAGTGAATACACCATCCAGGATAGTTATCTCTTTAGAAACAACATACTGTGTATTCCCAGGACTTCACTTAGAGAATTATTAATTTAGGAAACCCAAGTAGGAGGTCTCGCATTCACTTTGGAAGAAACAAGACTATCTAGCTGTAGAGGACCAGTTCTTTTGGCCTAGTTTAAAAAGAGATGTTGCTCACATAGTGTCCAAATGTCAACTTGTGCTGTTGCAAAGTAGTAGAAGTAAAACACTAGTTTATACACCCTTTACCTGTTCCAGATCGCCCATGGAAGGACCTTCGCATGGACTTTGTATTAGGCCTACCAAAGATCCTAGGAAACATGACTCCATCTATGTAGTCGTCGATAGGTTTTCAGAAATGGCCCATTTCATACCTTGATCTCAAACTTTTGATACATCCAAAGTAGCCTGACTTTTCCATGATCATGTGGTAAGGTTACATGGCCTTCCTAAGACCATAGTGTCCAATAGGGATGTCTACCGGTTACTTCTGGAAGACCCTTTGGCACTTATTAGGAACCAAACATGTTTTCCATAGCCTACCACCCTTAGACTGATGCCCAAATCGAGGTAGTCAGTCGAAGCTTAGAAAATCTACTTAGATGTTTCGTAGGTAAGAATATCGGGAATTGGGAACTTCTTCTGCCCAAAGCCGAGTTTGCTTATAACAATTCTGTTAATTGGTCCATAGGAAAAAGCCCATTTGAGGTTGTTCATGGTTACAAACATAACAACCTCTTAATCTGATCCCTTACCCTTGCATGCACGAGTTTCTGAGTCTGCTAAGTCATTTGCATAGCATTTTAGGGATTTGCAAAAGAAAATTAGTCAAAAGATAAACATAAGTAATGAACTCTATAAAATCTTGGCTAATTCCTGAAAAAGAGCTAAAGAGTTTTTTGCAGGGGATTATGTAATGATCAGGCTTAGGCTTGAGCAGTTCCCTCCAGGAACCATAAAGAAACTACATGCTCGCAAAGCTGGGCCTTTTAGAATAATAAAAAGAGTTGGATCCAATTCCTATGTACTCAAGTTGCCACCCAAATTAGGTATTAGTTATACCTTCAATATTTCAGACCTTATGGAGTACAGGAAGCCAGCAGCGATACCTAACAAGCTCTTTGGACCTAACCCTTCCCTTGAGAGTGAACCCATCCCAGAGTGTCTACCTATAAATTGGCCTATAAGTGAGGAAAAGATTGAGCATATCCTGGATGATCAAGCCATCAATACCCGGAATAAAGGCTATCAACAGTATTTGGTCTGATGGCTAGGTCAGCCAAAATTTGAGGACTCGTGGATCTCTCGAGAGGATTTGCAGTGCCTCAACCCAGACATTCTTGAGCAATATGAGAGCCGAGATCACCCTTACTCGATAGGGTCGAGCTCCTTCTGTCCCGGGAGAATTTGTGGGGGCACCAGGATCCAACAAAGATTACTGGGCCTAATTGGTTTACTGATTAGTTTTTTTTGAGTCCTGTAATAATGTGTCACTTATTTTAAGTGAGCCAAGTTTTGTAATAAGTATCCTATTGAGTCCTGTAATAAGTTGAGTTATCTCAACCTCATGAGTCCAGTCGAGTCTTATAAGTTTGTCTTAGTCCAGTCTTGTACAAGAGGATGATCACAACCAAAGCATTCACCAAGCCCTTCCAGGTCAAAGCAGAGTCCAAGCCATGGCACCCAGAGAATATTATTCCTTCCAGGCGCCCTAGCCCAGAAGCCCATCAGGAGTTGGAGCCCTCTCAAGCCCATGTCCAAGTCCAGAAGAAGATGGCACCCCAGGCCTTCTCCTGTCCAAATTGAAATAGGTGCCCAAGGTTTCCCTAGCTATCAAAGATGTCATGCGCCAAGCCCACTTGGAGGCCCAAGCCCACTTGAAGGATGCCTCATTTGCTGCCCAAGGTCCACAAAAAGGCACCACAAAGTCCAAGCCCAATCCAAGGAGGCATCCTAGCCCGTGAGAGGTTCTTTGACCAAGTCCAAGATGGAGAGAGAAGTCCACATCCAACTAGAATCAAGTTTTAATTCTATTCAAACTATGTACTCCTAGTCCTAGGTAACTTTTAATCTAAATTTATTAGAAGACTAGGGACCTGGGTGAGCCTATAAATACCCACCCCCTCCCCCTCTTGTAATCATCTCTTATTCATGAAATAAAACTCTGGTGAATTTCTTGTGACAACTTGTGTTCCTCTTTTGAAGTGTGTGTGTGAGACTTGAGTGCCCTAATCCCATCAAAACCTAGTCGCCAAAGCTTTCATCCTCCAATCCCTAACATGCCCAAGTTCAAGAGCCCTAGCCATCCATACCAGCCAGGTGTTCTCCTCTCCACTCCAAGCCTCCAGCTTCTACATAGCACTCTCAACTTCTTTCAAACCCTAATTCTTCTTTTCCTTGTTTTTCTTCTTGATTGATGCTTGATGTGCTGTAGGATTCTCCTGGTGTTCCACCACAAGGAAGAGGCCTTCTTTGCCTCCTGAACCAATCAAATAAAAGGACTGATCTACGAAACAATAGGCTGATCATCCAGGCAATAATCCAGAGTGCAGAGTGACCCCATCTTCAACAGGATCTTCCATCGTTGCTTGGTACAATCCTTCCCCCTCCTGAGTTCTGATTTCATTGAAGGTAAACTATCCTAACTGGGGGCTTATCAACCCTCGAGGTCCTTCTTTTGTTATTTTGTTTGAGTTCATATGCGGGTACTTTAGTTCTTTTCTTGCCTATTCTTCTGCTGTTTTTTTTTCTATTTTTCAAAACTTTAGCTACCAACTTAATTATTAAAAAAATATTTAAAAAATTAGTTACTGTTATTTCCTGCATTCCTATCAGTCCTAAGGTCATCCCGCATCAGGAGCTGACTCAACTGAGAGGAGCCAACTCGACCAGAGTGCAGTTTCAACATGTTTGAGAATCTGAGCTGACTCGAATCCCAGTTTTTGGTGAGTAATGACCAGTTCTAGAATTAATTTTTTGAATCTAAAACATGCTCCAATAGCTATATTTTGACTCCCAAGGCACTAGAATGGTCATTTCTACCTAGGATCATTCAAAATACTATAAATGAAGGATTTAAGTTAAGTTTAGAGAATTTTTGAGAAAAAGAAAGAAAAGTTCATTGAATATTTTCAAGAGCATTCAAGGAAGAAACTCAAGTCCACATCTACTTCCCATTAGCTACTTAAGACATTTATTGAAGAAGTTTTGGAAGCTTTGAAGAGCATTAAAGGAGCAATCAAGAAGGCTTCTCAAAGTGCATCAACTGCAACCATCCGATAAAGTTTGGTTTGTCATTAGTATTGCTCTGTTTAAACCTTTGTTTAAGTTGTTCCAAGTGCAGCAGCAAGGGCTATGACTTGGGGATTTTTTAAGGTTTTTGGTGAGCCTTTGACAACCAAGTTTGGGTTGTTAGTGAACCTAAGAAAACTAACATTGTATTGGGTTCTTGGTTATCCCGGTGTAAAACCTAGATTGGATTTTGGTTTGTGAGCCTGGTGTAAAACAATCAATTGTATTCCATAGGTAAATATAGTGGAAATCCCAAGTGATACCTTGGATAGTGGATGTAGAGCTGGGTTGCTCTGAACTACTATAAAATTGCTAGTGTTTGTGCTTTGGTTGATTGTGTTTCTTACTTGCTTCCACATCTCATACTTAAATCACATCACTCACTATGCTAAGTTTCTAAAAGAGCACATACTTGTGAAAAAGTCTTTATACCCAATTCACCCCCTCTTGGGTGGCCAACTGGGCAACAAAAAGGTAATAGAAAATAGTACACCTAGAGTCAATGTGCTTTAGGAGTTGAAGAGGGCTTTGTGAAGTAGCAGGCTCTTATACTTCCATCTAAGTTCTTGTAATTATACTAAGAAGATAAGATTGTAGGGTTACCTCCAACCAGTGCTAAGTTTAACATCTTCAGCCGAACATTATGAGGGAGTCCAATAGATAATTAACTTTAATATGTCCATCATAATATCAAAAGGACAAGGCCAATATGAGGCCTTGTCATCATGGTAGAAAAATATTTATAGAGTACTCTATGATAATTTGCCCGGCTCAATAAAATACACTGGACAAGCATGTTATTCTAAGATTTAAAAATTATTATTTAGTTTATGAAATAGTTAGGAAAGGATTGTGTTTGTTGGGTCAAGATTGGAGGTGGTAGCTTAGGAATTTCTTTAATTATGGGTTGGTTTACCCTACTTTCCTTTTCAGGCATGATGTACTTGGTCATGTCCTTTCCATTTTAAATTTAGGCACCCTTTTTTAAATTAATATTAACCTATACCTCCATACTTTATTTTAATATCATGAAAAGATTTGGAGGTAGTTCTTAAAATTGGTGCCAAATATGGAGAAATCAATTATAAAATTTCTAAGATCATGATCTCTCATTTTAGTAATATCCCACCTGATAGCTACTTTTTGTGCTTTTAGAATACCACTAAGTTGGGCTTCCTGGGTAAGGTTCATTGAAAAAGTTTCAATAGGTGCATCAGGAAGTAATTTCAATTCTAGATTAGGTGGTGATTCTAACAGGGGGCTATTAATGGGCTAGGTGATGGCTCTTGTTGTTCATCAATTCATAATGGGATGGTTTCAAAGTAGGATATTTGTATTAGGTCCTACTTGTAAGGTATACTCATCTACATTAAAATTATCCATCTCAAAATTAGCCTGATAGGGATCTACTGAATCCTGGGAGAAAACTATGGGAATGGCTTCCTTCATTATGTTATGCATTTGTAGTTCTTGGAAAGGCTCAACTAATTCCATCATTGCATCTATTTATTCTCCCATCCCATTAAAAGGCATAGATGATTCTAGGGTACTAGGTGAGTGGGGTAATGATGGAATGATTCATCCAACAAGTTTAATTTCTTCATATATTTTTCTATCTTAGCCAAATTATCTATATTGGTCTTATGGTTATGCAAAGTTATTCTAAGATCAGTTCATTCCGGAAGTCAGAGTTAATTATCTAGGAAAAGTAGAGGGTCATTAAAATCTTGAGCTAGTTTGGTCCCTCTAAGTTACTCTCAAGTTGCTAGGCAATTCACCTCCCTCCTCTATATTAAGTTCACTTAATTGTTGGTCAATTTGATCCATTAGGTTTTCGATAAATATTGTTGGACTATAATTATTTGTTAAAGTTAAACAAACCTATCGACATTTAGGTTGGTCTATAGGGGAGGTGGGTATGAGACTTGCTGAACCTTCTCTTCAAATAATAGCTTATAATTAATTGGAGAAGGTTGAAAATTGGGATAGGGTTGACATAATAGGATGTATCTATGAACAGAGATCCTTGGGTTGCTGGGGTAACCACTAGGTGGTTGCCATGAAAAGTCTGGTTGAGCCCCCTAACCTAAATTATAGGCATTATAGTATGGGTTATTTCTTAGTTGTAGGCCATTTGGGTTTGATCTTGATAAACTTGGTCATATGTAAACTCAAGAGATTGGTACTTAGTTGGGCACTCACTCTCAAAGTAAGTGGGACTCGAATAAACTTGGTGTGCTGAGAGAAAGGGTACTCTATTATAAGGATTCATTCTCTTGGCACTGATTTAGTCTATCAAATTATTCTGATTATTTGGATATGCAATCAAAGTTTTAGATCAGAGCAATCCTTATTTATTTATGTATTTACTTATTATTATTTTTAAAGAGGAGTGGTGAGATGAAGAAGGAGAAGAGTTGTAAAGAAAAGGGCCTAAGGAGTCCTAGAGCTAAGAGAGAAGAAGAATTAGTAAGATTTGATATTATTTACAAATAAGTTAGCATACATGGACTCTCTATCCTAGGGTTATCCTAAATCTAGATAGCTCCTAACTACCAAGGCATCCTCGGAGCCCTCCAAGTCAGAAACAGACTAATCAATTGGTCAAGTAAGGATAAGATTAGTGGGGGTCCCCCCATTGCTTTCCTTAGACAACAATTAGATTGGCCAGGTTGGTCAACAAACTAATTAAAAAACCAAATTTCTTTAGGGCTATATCATCCTTGAGCCCCTTTCCTAGACATCAGTTAATAAGCCAATCCTGGCTTAATCCAACTCTTTTGGGTGCCTTGTCCTATTGAGCTTGAGTTCCTTAGGGGCCGATGTTTAATTGATTTTAAATAATAGGCTTGGGTCAATGCAGGATGTAGGATAGTGGTTGTGAGCCAAGAGTGATCAAATTCTCACCTTATATTGTTTATTGCATAATGCCCTTAAGATATTTATAAAAGTATGCTATGCAAAACAAGAAGATGTCCCAAACAAGTAATAAGCTTTTAAGTTTTAGTAAGTTACTCTATTTTAGTTAAGTACTATGTGCTGTGTTTGTTCTCTTTTATATTATGTATTTCAAGCAGGAGAGATAAAGGGTAGCTTTTAATCTTGTTAATTAGGTGTGAGAAAATAACTAAAATTTGGTTAAGCAAATAAATAAACTATAGATCTTATAATTAAGGTAAGAAATCAAATCAATATTTAGGACAGTTAATAAAAAAGTCAAGTAATTTTTTTGGGTTAATTTTAAAAAAGAAGAAACTAAAAAAAAATTATAAGTTAGTCTGAAATAAAGAAACTAATAAAAGGAGAAACAAAAAAAGATTTTTTTTATGTCAATTTGAGAAGCAGGATGGCAGTAAAAAAGGAAATAAATCTAAAAAATAAGTAGATTTTAAAGAGGAGACTAATCAAAGGAAACAAAAAAAAAGAAAATTTCTTTTTGGTTAATATGAAAAGGCAAAAATTAATTAGAAACAACTAAAAAAAAGAAATTATCTAGGATTAGGATTGATCTCACCAAAATATAGAAGTGTCCTTCTCCCCTTTATTTTCCTTTTTATTTTTAGTTTCTTTGATCTATAAAAAAAGAAAGAAAAATTAGTAAACTAAATTTACAATAAATCATAGAAATAAAAAATGTTAACAATCATGCCTTCCGTGGCAATGATGCCAAAAAACTTAATAAGATCATGATATTGTCATTAAGACACTGCAGCTATCAGTTTAATTAACCAACTTCTAAATATAATTAAAACATGTAGAAAAGATGAGTCGGGTCGAATCCATAAAGAAAGCAGTGCTTAAGATACATTGAAATCTTTGTTAAAAAAAAAAAAGAAAAATAGTTTGGAGTAAGGAAAGTAAAAATTAAAAGTTTGAAAGAAAAATAAAACTAGGACACGTTCTATCTATTTGTCGATCTTAGCATATACTTGCAAGAAAAATTAATAATAAAAATTTAAATTACATAAAAAATAATTATAAGGAATTGAAAATGATAACTAAATAAACTATAAAAAGCAATAACAAAGACTCCGAAATTGTTTGGTGCAACCTTCTCGGGAAGTTGATTAATGTCACATCACCTTCTTTCATCATACTCCATGGAGTGAACTGGGCTTTTTTTTTCTTTCTCTTTATGTCTTGATCTTGGAGATGGAATAGGCTTGAAGATGGTATATGGGTCATAACTCTTCTCTAAGAAATCTTATTCTTAGAGGCCAACCCGCAACCCAGAGCTAAATCCTCTATCGGTCGACTCAGATGCGGATCAAGCTAGAGGGCCTTAGAGCCCATACTACTTCTGAGCTCATTAAGATACAGCGATTGGTGGAGACTGGTTTTGCATGCATGGAGGAGCTTTTCAGATCTTTTGCAGCCCCTGCAACTCCACCAGCTGATGATGATGGCGGTGATGACGGACATGATGGTCATGATGGTGGTGATGATGGTACTGATGATGGTGGTGACCATGCTGAGGGGAGTGAGGATAGAGCTACTGATATTATTGACAGAGATAGTGATTGATAGTGATGGTGGCACTGATAGATATGAGGTTGTCAGCCGTGATCCTCCAGCTACCCCTACAGCTCTTCCACTAGATGACTTGGTTGATTCCATGACGGACTTTATCACACCTACTGATCTTCTTTCACCCCATTCCACTAGATCGTCTAGGGTTGTACCCTCTCTAGGACCTTAAGGCTACACTAGGAGTCACCGGGCTTTAGCCCAGGGACCTCCTAAGGATTTGGTTCCTAGGTCTAGGATTGGTGCCCCATTTACTCTTGAGATTTCATCTGATGAGGACTAGCCTCACAGATGATTATGATGTATATTGTATCTTGACTATTACTATTACTATCATTGACTGTGATGTATCGTGGTATCATTGTATGTTTCAGTATTGCTGATGCGTCAGCAAAATTTTGTAACTAAAAACTTCATATTATTATATGTGTGTGTGACTCTTTGATGCTTACATTGTTTTCCTGATTGTTTCATTGTGATTGATATGCTTGAATTAATATGATACTCTTATCATTTTGGCTCTGATCCCTGATAATGTTAACTTTGAAATCTTAGTTATTGCTCTTGAGCTTTGATAAGTTCCATTGTGATTGAATTTAACTCCGTTACTTTTTGTCTCCATGCTTGTTTTAAGGGGGAGTTTACTCCCTTTTCTAATGACTGACAAAAGGGAGAGTATGATTAATTATTTGTTTGTAATTTCCAATTTGATCTAATACCAAAATTGCATATTGCTTGTGGTTTATATGAGCTTAAAATCATATTCATGAAATATCATATCTAAAATTTGAAAATTAATGTTGATTTACTCAAAGTTTTGTCATCATCAAAAAGGGGAAGATTGTTGGCTCTCCTAGTGATTTTGATGAATAACAAAACCTTGAGTACATATTGTATACTAATGTTTACTTTCAGCTATGAGTTTTCAGAAAGCAGCACCTCATTCTCAAAAATTTAAGTATCATGGCACGCCATGGCACGGAGCATTTTTCGCAATTTAAGACATATTCTTCAAGCAAAAAGGATTTTTACATGTTCAATCATTGATTATTTATGTTCTATTTTATGTTTCAAAATTGATGCTTGTGTCTTTGGCTTAATTTGCACTTGATTATGAATTTTTCAGAACCAAGTATCGATACCTGGGAAGTCGAGTGTCGACACTTCAGCATTTGGCATGCAGAAAACTTCTTGGCTTGCTAAGTGTCGACACCCAGGACTCAAGTGTCGACACCTGAAACTCAAGTGTCGATACTTAAGTTCCCATGTGTCGACTCAAGGCCTGAGATTTTTTGAAAATACAGAACTTGGCCAATGGAGTGTTTTTGTGTCAAGTATCGACACCTATGAATCAAGTGTCGATACTTGAAAGTTCAAGTGTCAATACCTGGAAGTCAAGTGTCGACACCTGACAGCCAAGTGTAGACACCTGACAGCCAAGTGTCGACACTCGGGTTTCTGACAGCCATAACGGATCTATTCTTTTGAAGTGCAGAAGCATCTTTTCAAGCTTCCAATGGCTAGATTCAATTCTCAAATGGTCATAAACCATTTTTTGGAAGTTTTTCTTTGTATTTAAGCTTCACCAACTTCATTCTTGAGGTATTGAAGTCCATTGAAAGCCAAAAAGCCAAGATTCTCTCAAGAACTTCACTTCAAGAGCCATTAAAGTTTGATTCACTGAAAAAGCTTACAAGACCATCCTACATCATTCCAAAATAAGAGTTTGAAGAATATTCTAAGGAGGAGACAAGACAAAGCATCAACTTGAACTTCAAAGCTTCTATTCTACTCTTGAAGAGAGTTTGTCTTATTTTTAAAATTATATATCTGATTTTATCTTGTGATTTGACCTTACTTTCAAGGGTGTCTTGAAAGAAGGTTGTTGTGATTTGTTGGTAAGCCAAAGGGACAAAACAAACTAGGGTTAACTTGTGAGCCTGAAGACAAAATAAGTGTAAAGGTTTGTTGGTGAGCCTAGGTGATAAAACCAACATAGATTTTGACTTGTGAGCCTTTTGAAAAACAAGTCGGTTGTAACCTTGGTTGGATTATAGTAAGATTTTCAAGGTTGGCTGGAGAGGATGTAGGTGCTAGGTTTGCACCGAACCACTATAAACTTGTGTTTGTATGTGATTGCCTCCTCTCTTTCTTGCTCTTTGTTTATTGCAATCCATTTATTACTTTCCGCTACATTTAATCTAGTGCATTGAATTTATTACTCACAAACACCACTAGATCTTCACATTATTGCTTTAAATATTTTTAAAAAGACCTAATTCACCCCACCCTGGGCTCCATTTCTGGGTAACAAGTGGTATCAGAGCACCGGTACTCTCTTGTAGATCCAAGGATCTTGAGTAAAAGATCATGGCAGTCCCAATAGGAATGGGTGTTGTTGAAGATCAAGCTTCAAATCATTCCCCACTTTTTAATGGCACAAATTACACATATTGGAAAATACGCATGCGCATATTTATTCAAGCAATTGATTATAATCTTTGGAGGACAATCATAAAAGGTCCTATTCAGCCTACTATATTGGTTAATGGCATCTCACTCCAAAAATGGAAGATGATTGGGATGAGAATGACATTAAGCAAATAGAGCTTAATGCTAAGGCTATGAATTTGTTATTTTGCTCTCTTAATCCAAGTGAATTCAATAGAATATCTAATTGTCTCTCTGCTAAGGAGATTTGGGACACACTTTAGGTTACCATGAAGGTACACACTAAGTGAAAACAACTAAGGTTAACATGCTCATTCATACTTATGAAATATTTAGAATGGAAGCTACTGAGTCTAGTAGTGAGATGTATTCTAGGTTCATAAATATTGTGAATGACATGAGAAGCCTAGGAAAAATTATTTCTAATTGTGAACTTGTAAACAAACTTCTCAAGTCTCTATCGGCTTCTTGGGATGCAAAGGTGACATCTATTGAAGAAGCCAAGGATGTCAACACTCTTCCACTTTAGCAATTGTTGGGCTCACTGATGACTTATGAGTTCTCCCTCAAACAAAAGAATATAGAAGTTGATAAAAAGAAGAAAGTAATCATTTTCAAATCCACTGCAAGAGAAGAATCAAGCGCTGACTCTGAGGAAGATGATGAAGAAGATGACACAGCTCTAATGGCAAAAAAATTCAGAAGGTCATGAGGAAGAAGAAGTTTAACTTCAAGAAGAAATCCTTGAAAGGTGAGCCAAGTAAAGAGAAAGATAAGGAGCAGCCCACTTGCTTTGAATGCAAGAAACCGAGTCATTTTAAGATGGACTGCTCCTTACTCAAGAAAAGTAGAAGAAAATTAAGAAAGAAGGCCATGATAGCAACCTGGAGTGATAGCAAGGACTCCAGCTCTGAGGAAGAATAGCAGTAAGTTGCAAACTTCTGTCTGATGGCAGATCATGACGAGGTATAATCTGAAACTGAGAATGAATTTTATTTGATGAACTACATGATATTTTTGATGAGTTAGTTATAGAATTTTAAAAACTAAAGTCAAAACATAAAGATTTGAAAAAGCAAAATTTGAATTTAGTCAAAGCAAATAATAAGTTTTCAAATGAAAATGATTGTCTACTTCTTCAAACAAAAAATTAAATGATAAGATTTCTATTCTTGAAAAGGAGAAAGATGTTTTGAAAGATAAAAGCCTTTCAACTTCAATGAAAATCTTTCAAAACAAAACAAAGAAATTTTGGATGAAAACAAAAAATATAAAGAAGAAATTGAAAAGTTAAAACCTTTTGAAGATAAATTTATACACAGTTCTGAAAAGTTAAACATGCTTTTGAATAATCAAAGGGCTATTTTTGATAGAGCAGGTTTAGGATTTAGAACTCAGAAAAAACAAAAACTTTTCAAAAATTTCTTTGTGCTTGTATCTTCATCCATACTTGTTATGCATGTGGTACTATAGGACATAAATCTTATAGGTACAACAAAATAAAATTGAGTAACAATAAGAAAGTTTGGGTTCCAAAAGGAACCAATGCCACTAACCCAAAAGGACCCAAGATGACTTTGGTACCTAAAATCTCTACTTTATTTTTATTGTAGGTATGCCTTGCAACCAATAAAAAAAGAATGTGGTACCTCGATAGCGGTTGCTCAAGGCATATGACCGGAGATGTGGAGCAGTTCTCATCACTCGAGTATCAAAATTGTGGCCAATGTGACATTTGGTGATAATGGAAAGGGCAAAATTTTTGGTATTGGTAAAGTCCATATCACCCCCTCTACTTACATTGATAATGTGTTATATGTTGATGGTTTGAAACATAACTTGCTTAGTATTAGTCAATTTTGTGACAAAGATTTAAAGTTGTTTTCGAATCTTCTATGTGCACTGTTTCTAGTTTAGATGACAATGGCATCAAGTTCATTGGTCATAGGCATGGCAATATATATGGTTGATCTTGATGATCTTTCTGTTCAAAATGATCAATGCCTAGTGAAAATGGAAGCCAATATCAATGAAA
This sequence comes from Areca catechu, assembly GCA_021397845.1. Taxonomy (NCBI): domain Eukaryota; kingdom Viridiplantae; phylum Streptophyta; class Magnoliopsida; order Arecales; family Arecaceae; genus Areca; species Areca catechu. The sequence continues at coordinate 39,732,471 of CM038042.1, read as the reverse complement.
TTAGTTGGCTTTGGCATCGTAGACTAGAACATGCTAGTATGCATTTGATTTCAAAATGTAGCAAAAAGAATTTGATAAAAGATTTGCCAAAACTCAGTTTTGAAAAAGACAAGATTTGTAATGCATGTCAGCTTGGAAAACAAACCAAATCCTCTTTCAAACCAAAAGGAGTAATCTCTACATCTAGACCCTTTGAGTTGCTTCACATGGACCTCTTTGGGCTGACTAGAACATCTAGTTTGGGAGGTAAGAAGTACGGTCTAGTTATTGTAGATGATTTCTCATGATTTACATGGGTCATGTTTTTAGCATACAAAGATGAAACATTTTCAGAATTCATTAGATTTCATAAACGAGATTCCAATGAAAAGTGTTTTAATCGTATCTTTGCGAAGTGATCATGGAACCGAATTTGAAAATGCTAATTTTGATAAATTTTGTATTGAAAATGGCATTCATCATAATTTTTCAGCACCTAAGACACCTCAACAAAAGGGGTGGTAGAAAAGAAAATAGAACTCTTGAAAAAATAACACGCACCATGCTTTGTGAAAATGACCTACCCAGATATTTTTGGGCAGAAGCCATAAATACTGCATGCTATGTTTTAAATTGAGTTTTAATCCAACCGATTTTGAAGGAAACACCATATGAGTTTTGGAAGGGTAGAAAACCTTCAATTCATTATTTTCATATATTTGGATACCGTTGTTTCATTTAAACAATGGTAAGGATAATTTGAGTAAATTTGATGTCAAATCAGATGAGGGAGTCTTTCTAAGCTACTCCACATCTAGCAAGGCATACAGGGTCTTTAACAGAAGAACACTTATTGTTAAAGAATCCATACATGTGGTATTTGATGAATCTAACCAAAAATCTTCTAGAAAAGAAGATGTGCTTTTTGATGAAATAGGTACCAAGAAAATTGAAAGTGTGAACAACAACGAAGAACTGCCAAGGAACAAGAAGATGATCAAACACTGAAGGAGATCAAGTACAAGATGATGAAAATACATATATGTTGATCCACTACCAAAAGAATGGAGGTATGCTGGTGGGGACACCGGAGGCACCAGAATAAGACAGAGGCTTTTCAACCCTCTATGAATTGATCAATAATTTATGAGTCCATCTGTAATAAGGGCTTAGCCCATCTGAGTCCATTTGAGTTGTTGATTTGAGTCTTTTGAGTTATTATTTCAGTTCTGTACTAGTCAGCTCATGTTGAGCTAGTTCAGTCCAGTGTTAGTCAGCTCATGTCGAGCTAATTTTATTTTTTTTGAGTCCTGTTCAACCATATTGAAGACTCAAGACCATATCATACAAGTGAAGACCAAGTCCAACCTGATTGAAGACATAGAAGTTGAGCCCAAGTCCAACCCAGCTTGAAGATTTGAAGACCCGAGGAAGAAAATTCAGAAAACCCTGATTTCCATGCAGATGCCCTCCAGATGCCCAGATTCTCTTCCAGATGCCAAAATATATTCATATACCAAGGAATCCATGATTTTAGAGGTCCATCTGCATCCTAGCCTAAAGAAATCAAGCCCAGGCGCCAAGCCAAAGCCCCTAAGAAGCAAGATACCAAGGAATATTCCTGCTACCTGGCTACCAGGCCACCCCAGCTTCCAGAGGCCCAAACCCATGCGCCCGAGCCCCTTTGGGCCAGCCCTTGCTGCTCCTAGAAGCCCAACATGCCCTCCTAGGCGTCCTTGGTGTGTTGGCCAAGTCAAGAAAATTTTTAGGGATTTTTTTACCTAATGTTTCCTTATTTTCTAGCTAGGGTTTGAGAGGGAAAAGGATTCTTATGAAAAGACTTATGTGCCCTTACTTGGAGTCCAAGGTTAAGGGTCTATTTAAAGGACCTTAGCCTCTTGTATGAAAGGAGATTTGATATATGAAATAAACTTGAGTTCTTCAATTGCTTTGTGTGATTACCCTGCTGTGTGCATAAAGGGGTTTGAGAGTTCTTCTTCCCGGTGTTTGCAACCATCTTCCTACCGCCCTCAACCATCCTTCCAGCCCCTCCAAACCTTTTCTTCCCTTGCTGTTCCCTTTGTTTTCTTGATGTTCTCTTGAGTTTTCTAATCCCTGATAGGTCATTTTCAGGTCCCCAAGTTCCTACGAATCCAACGACTCCAGCCACGCCTCAATCGGACCACCGAGCAGAAAGTCGGGTATCCGCGGGTCTTTGGCTCGATTTTCCAGGCCGCATCCATCGAGGAACGAGAGATCACTTCGCTGCGATTCACGGGCACTTCAGACGTTTCAGGTATACCCCCTCTACCTCCAGTCTTATTATGTAGAGAACTTGCCCTAACCGAGGCTTCTCAGCCCGGCGATCCTTCTTTGGTACTTTCTAGGTTCTAATTTGCATGCTTGGCTTCAAAATTCATACAAAATTTCCTACAACTAATTTTGTTCTAAAATTCAGGAATTAATCACCTAACCCCACATATAAAATATACAAAAAGAATTGCATGCATATTAGTCCCCCATCATTTGGTATCAGAGCTTAGATTAGAGCTTGTTTTCTGTAATTTTAGTTCGTATATACTCTGTTGTTTTAATTATTCTCCATAATAAAAACTCCAAAATTCTGAAATTTATTTTTTGGATTCAACATAATTACATTAATTTTAAAGATTTTTAAGATTTTATTATGGCCTGTGAATTTTATACAAGCCAAAATATAGCCTACAAATTTTGGCTCTATTTTTTCAGCAAGACAAGTTAGAAGTTTAGGGTTTTGTTTAGCATCTTTTGCATATTTTAATTTTAGTATATTTCCAGCATATTAGGCCATGATTTGAAAGTTTTCTTCTATTTAAAAAAAAATACCAAAAAAAAAATTACATATTCTCCAAAAATACCAAAAATATCTAAACCCTAATTTGCATCCTCATCTGCCTGCCATCATTGCATAATTACTTTAAGGACACTCTTGCTATATCAGATGGGGGGATGATTTGATCACCTCTCCTTAGTCCAAAACCACATCCCTTGCATTTGCTCACAATCCTTAACCTAAAATTAACTAGACTTAATTTGCCCTAGTGGGCTAGGGACACCAACTGGTCGGGTCCGGGCTACGTGTCAGATCATTGTGTCAAGATAATCTATGTGTGCCTTGTGCTCAGTGTCTAGAACGGTGGTTTAGGGATTCAATCCAGAAGGGCTTGTGTGCTGGTCCGCCTACCTGGCCAATCTCTGATTGGTGTCTAGGATTGGCAATCAGGGACCTAACACTCCCCTTACACCTACCTAGCTGAGTACAGGGTTACTATAGGCTAGTTTGCCACCCTGATTGAGCATCTAGTTTGGACTCTTGGTCTAGTCAGCTGTAGTCAGTCTGATCGAGTCTTGCATGAGCACTAGATCATGAGTTTCATATCACCCACCTCCTTCACAAATGTCTAAACCCATGGAAAATTTGCAAGCCCAAATGAAAGCCCTAGCTAATCAAATGGCCCAGATGGCTATCCAGATGACTACCCTAGATGACCCAGTTAACTCAGTCTGGTATTCAAACCAATGATAGAATTGACATCTTGCCAATAGGTTTGATCAGTTAGAAGTCCGGGTAGGGACCCTAGGAAAAACCCATGGGTCACAGTCTGAGCAGATCCTGATTCCCTCAACCTAGGAGGATCCCAAACCCTAATCCATACCTTAAGGCTGAACCATCGGTTAGTCCTAGAAGACCCAATCAGGATTTTGTAGACCAAGAAGATAGATCCTATTTACCCACATCCTCTAAGCCTAGTATACCCACAACCTATAGATCTTATGACTCCAAATCCTATGAACCTAGAACCTAAGAATCCAGAACCTGTGAACCTAGATCCTATGACTCTAGATCTCATGATCATAGATCCTATGCACCCACACCCTATAAGCCTAGTAGACCCAACACCCAATATTCTGACCCATATAGGGAATCCAACCCTAGGAGAACACAATATTCTGACCCATATAGGGATTCCAACCCTAGGAGAACCCAATATTCTGACCCATATAGGGAGTCCACCCTAGGAGAACCCAATATCCTGACCCATATAGGGAGCCCAACCTTAGGAGGACCCCATACCATGATCCATCCTTAGAACCTGACCATAAAGCTGACCCAAAATCCAATGACCCCAGATCCTATAATCCCATGACCCATAGATCTGCACCCTTGCCCTATGAACCCAAAGAACCCATAACCCCTAAGTATCAATCTAGTACTAGTCAGTTTTCCTTAGTCAACTTGAACCCCATAGGATTAGTATCCTAAATATGAGCCCAGTAATAAGCCACTGCCCCTTAGGCAACCTGAACCTACTAGGATTAGTGTCCAGAATCAGAAACCAGGACCAAGCAAATTTCCCCTAGCCGACCTTCTCCAACCATTCCTGAGATTGACAAGGCTTACATTAACGTGAAAGTGTATGAAGCTGATGCGAGCCTAGTGGATGAGTATGAAGGAGAAGAGGAGACACCTTTAGTAGACCTAGAATAGCTGACCCAGTAGATACCCAGGTAGAAACCAACCCAGAGCTAGTTGACGTTGACCACATCCAACCTAAAGCTATGGAAGAACAAATAGAGAAGATAACCTAAGTACTGCTGCTAGAGCCTTACCTGAAGAAATCATAGAGGAGAGCCAAATTATAGAGTCTAGTCCAAAAATACAAGAACTAGAAGAATTCATTAAGGACCTGATCTCTTTGAATCAATACCTTCAAGATGAGCCCCCTCCTATAGTTCCCATTAAAGACCTCTTCCCCAAAATTGCCAACCCATCCTTCAATTATGCAAACCCTGTAAATATAGCTCAACCTCGTAAGGTTAACCTTATTAGTATAGGATTAGTTCCTGACACCCCATCTTTTATCTACTATATCCAACTAACCTTGAACCTTTTTCCCTACCCTACCAGACTATTTTGAATCCACTTCCTATTTTCTACCCTTTCCAGACACCTCCAGCATTTCTAGGATCATTAGATTGCATTTAGTTGAGATTAGCATACTGCATGCATTCATTACGCATGTTAGGTTTGTATTATACTTTTGGCATACCCTTTGGCATTTGCTTAGAGTCCATTGTAAATACTCTTGTGCACACCACACTAGGGATCAGACCTAGAGAGTCTATAGTCCTTAGGTTTAGGCCCATAAAAGTCTAATAATCTCCTTCGATAGGAATGCAAAGTCGAGTCTATTAGGTGTTAGTTTGAGTCCTTTGAATCATTTGTTAGGAGTTTGCATGTGCCCAGCATGTTCACCACTACACTAATTTTAAATAAACTGGCTAATTCCCGAAGATGGATCAAAGAATTTGATGTAGTGGATTCTATCTTGGTTAGGCTTAGGCCTAAAGAAGCTTCATGCTCGCAGAGCCGGACCTTTAAAGTGATAGAGAAGGTTGGATCAAATGCCTAGGTGTTAGACATGCCTTCGGATTTGGCATTAGTTCTACCTTCAATATTATAGACCTGGTTGAGTACAGGGAACCGACAGCGATACCTAGTGAGGCTTTTGAACCTATTCCTTTTCATTGTGAGTGACCATAACCCAGAGTGTCCACTAACAAATTTGGCCTGAGAGAGGAGAGCGGATCGAGCGTATCCTGGACGATCAAGCCATCACGACTAGAGCCGCGGCTATCAACGCTTCCTGGTCCGATGGTAAGGCCGCCAGAGTCGGACGATTCATGGATTTTTCAAGAGGACTTGAAATGCCTCAACCCAGACCTTCTCGAGAGATATGTGAGCCAGTCTGATCTTCACCTGACAGGGTCGAGTTCCTCCCATCTCGGGAGAATTGGTGGGGACACCGGAGGCACCAGAAAAGATAGAGGCTTTTCAACCCTCTATGAATTGATCAATAATTTATGAGTCCATCTATAATAAGGGCTTAGCCCATATGAGTCTATTTTAGTTGTTATTTGAGTCTTTTGAGTTGTTATTTCAGTTTTGTACTAGTCAGCTAATGTTGAGCTAGTTCAGTCCAGTGTTATCAGCTCATGTGAGCTACTTTTATTTTTTTTAGTCCTGTTCAACCATATTGAAGACTCAAGAACACATCATACAAGTGAAGATCAAGTCCAACCTGATTGAAGACATGGAAGTTGAGCCCAAGTCCAGCCAGCTTGAAGATTTGAAGACCCGAGGAAGAAAATTCAAGAAACCCTGATTCCTTGCAGATGCCCTCTAGATGCCCAGATTCCCTTCAGATGCCAAAATATATTAATACCAAGGCATCCATGATTTTAGAGGTCCATCTGCATCCTAGCCCAAAGAAATCAAGCCCAGGCGCCAAGCCCAAGCCCCTAAGAAGCAAGATACCAGGGAATATTCCTGCTACCTGGCTACCAGGCCACCCCAGCTTCCAGAGGCCTAAACCCATGTACCCGAGCCCCTTTGGGCTGGCCCCTTGCTGCTCCTAGAAGCCCAACACACCCCCCTAGGCATCCTTGGAGTGTTGAACAAGTCAATAAAATTTTTAGGGATTTTTCTACCTAATGTTTCTTTATTTTCTAGCTAGGGTTTGAGAGGGAAAAGGATTCTTATGAAAAGACTTATGTGCCCTTACTTGGAGCCCAAGGTTAAGGGCTATTTAAAGGACCCTAGCCTCTTGTATGAAAAAAGATTTTGATATATGAAATAAATCTTGAGTTCTTCAATTGCTTTGTGTGATTACCCTGCTGTGTGCATAAAGGAGTTTGAGAGTTCTTCTTCCGATGTTTGCAACCATCTTCCTACCGCCAACCATCCTTCCAGCCCCTCCAAAACTTTCTTCCTTTGCTGTTTTCCTTTGTTTTCTTGATTTTCTCTAAGTTTTCTAACCCCTGATAGGTCGTTTGCAGGTCCCCGAGTTCCTACGAATCCAACGACTCCAGCCACGCCTCAATCGGACCACCGAACAGAAAGCCGGGTATCCACGGGTCTTTGGCTCAGTTTTCTAGGCCACATCTATCAAGGAACGAAAGATCCCTTCACTGCAATCTTCACCGGGCACTTCAGACATTGTCAGGTACACCCCCTCTACCTCCAGTCTTATTATTGTAGGAGAACTTGCCCTAACCGAGGCTTCTCAGCCCCGGCGATCCTTCTTTAGTACTTTTCTAGGTTCTAATCTGCATGCTTGGCTTCAAAAATTCATACAAAATTCCTTACAACTAATTTTGATCTGAAATTCGGGAATAATCACTTAACCCCACATATAAAACATACAAAAAGAATTGCATGCATATTAGTCCCGCATCATATACTCATGGACATCCAAAAGAACTAATTATTGGTGATCCATCTAATGGTGTAAGTACTCGATCATCCTCAATCATCCCTTAGAAATATTTTGATTATTTAGCATTTATTTTTAAATTGAACCTAAAACTATTGAGGAAGCTGAAAGTGATAGTAATTGGATAAATGCTATTCAAGATGAACTTAACCAATTCAAAAGAAACAATGTTTGGACATTTGTAGATAGGCCTTCAAATACTTCAATTATTGGCACAAAATGGGTTTTCAGAAATAAACTTGATGAAAATGGTATTGTTACAAGAAATAAGTCTAGACTAGTTGCCAAGGAATACAATCAGGAGGAAGGGATCGATTTTGATGAAACCTTTGCCCCTGTGGCTAGACTTGAGGCAATTAGGCTATTATTGGCTTTTGCTTACTTTATGAATTTTAAATTATTTCAAATGGATGTTAAAAGTGCCTTTTTAAATAGTTTTATTGAAGAAGAGGTTTATGTTGAACAACCGCCTGGTTTTGAAAATTCTGAATTTCCAAATCATGTTTTCAAACTTTATAAAGTTTTGTATGGTTTGAAACAAGCTTCTAGAGCTTGGTATGATCGTTTAAGTTCTTTCCTGCTCAAAAATAATTTTGCTAGAGGTAATGTAGACAAAACTTTATTTTGAAGAAAAAGAATGATGATCTCTTAGTAGTACAAATCTATGTAGGTGATATCATATTTGGTGCTACTAACGAATCTCTTTGTCAAGAATTTGCAAAGTTAAAGCAGGGTGAGTTCAAGATGAGCATGATGGGAGAACTTAACTTCTTTCTCGGACTCCAAATAAAGCAAACCAAAGAGGGGATCTTCATCAACCAAGCAAAGTACATAAAAGAAATACTCAAGAAGTTGGGATGGAGAACACCAAGACTTTAGGTACCCCTATGAGCTCTTCTTGTACACTTGACAAGGAAGAATCAGGTAAATCTATTGACCAAAAATTATATCATGGCATGATCGGTTCATTGTTATTCTTACTGTCAGTAGACCAGATATCATGTTTAGTGTATGATGTGTGCTAGATATCAGTCTAATCCTAAAGAGTCTCATCTTTTGGCTATTAAATGCATAATTAGATATCTATCTGGCTTAATTGAAATTGGTTTGTAGTACTCTAGAGATTCTTCATTTGAATTGATTGATTATTCTGATGCTGACTTTGCTGGGTGCAAACTTGATCGTAAAAGTACTAGTGGAACCTGTTAGTTTCTTGGAGTAAATTGACATCTTGGAGTTGCAAGAAACAGAATTCAGTTGCTCTATCTACAGCCGAAGACGAATATATAGTAGCTGGAAGCTGTTATGCTCAAATCCTTTGGATCAAACAACAACTCGATGATTTTGGCATTAAACTAACTAAGACACCCATAAGATATGACAATATTAGTGCAATCAATCTAACTAAGAAACCAGTGCCACATTCAAGAAGTAAACACATTGAAATAAGACATCATTTCATAAGAGATCATGTAGAAAATTCTAATGTATAACTTAAATTTGTGTGTACTGATGACCATTTAGCTGTTATGTTAACCAAACCTTTAAGTGAAGAGAGATTTTGCATGATTAGAAGAGAGTTAGGTATCATTGATCCATTATCATAGAACTCTCTCAATTTCCATCCTACCCAAGTTTTTTTTAACCAAAAATTACTTATATTAAGCCTCAAAATGCCTTTAAAAATTTTCTGATTTTTTTTTCAAATTTTTTTCAGATTTCTTTCAGGATTTTCTTGGCCAAGTGTCGACACTTATGTTTTGCGAAGTGTCGACACCTGACCAAGTGTCGACACTTGAGAAATCCCAAGTGTCGACACTAACGAAACATTTTCTATTTTTTAGGATAGACCGAACTATTTTTATGTCATTTTCCTTCCATCTCTCTCAATCTCCAGTAGTCCCCGAACCTCCACCAACTTCCAAATCAACCCATTTCCCATTTACCCCAATGAAAAATAGGTATTTCCCCTATCATTTTCATTATTTTCAAACCGTGCAACCCTAGGTTTAGGTTTTTTTCGACCATTTTAAAGTGTTTTAATTGGATTTTCATGAGTTTTGATTCGTTTCCAAGACTCCATTTAGGAGGAATCAAGTTTGAATGCATTTCTCTTGAATCTCTTGGATTTTTGGCCGATTTCTCTCTATTTCCATCCATTTTTGGGAAAATAACTGTTATATTGATTTTTGGTCGAAATTTCCTTAGGTTTTCATCTAAAATCATATTTCTAAAATATGTATTGCATTTTCACTATTTTGGGAAGAATTTGGTGATGTTTTTGTGACATTTTATCCTTATTTCCTTCACCTAGTTGTTTAAACTAAAACCCTAAATTGTTTCAACCAAAATCCCACATTTTTTATCTAAACCTAGTTCACTAAGTGTTTTATTATAACTTTCAACCTAATTATACTTTATACATTCTAGATTAAAGTCTTTTAACCTAAATATGTTTTGTAATCTCTCCACTCTTCAAACTCTTCAAAGTATCTTACCATCGATTCTTCATGTTTTACAACTTAAACTTGTTTTAATCCCTATTTTTCAAAACATATCTTAGCACTTTTTAAACTAGAATTCTAGTCTAAGTTTCCTTTAGCCAAACTAGTTCTCAGCCTAGTTAAATATGTCCCTCCTAGTTTACATTCTTCAACCTTTCTTGGTCAGTTTGCTGTGATGGGTCCAAGGAAAAGGCTTGCAGTTAGGGAGAGACCTAGTCAAGGTACAGAGAGGAGATCCAAGGCTAGACATGATACTGGGCAGGCTAGTAGTTCAGCAGCACCGAGTTCCCCCTGCAGAGAGGATGGCAGGGAAGGCAGTGGCTTCTGGAGGAGAGTCAACCTTGCTTTCCTTGATCGGCACCATTTTCTTATCCATCAGGTGCTCACAGATGTAGGTCTAATACCCTTTTGTACCATGCAGGAGAAGTACTACCCTCATCTTCTGAGAGAGTTTTACAGCGCCATGGATTATCGATGACTTCTTTGGACCACTACTGTCAGAGGTGTTGAAATTTCACTTTCAGTAGAGTTACTGAGCAGGATCTGGGAGATCCCCATCGGGGATCAGTGTATTCACTATAGAGGATAGAGAGGCTGCGTTCAGGTGCATCCTTGAACGAGAGGATGTTCACGGAGTGACGGTAGTCACCGTGAACCAGCTATCATTGGAGATGCGCCTGTTACACCACATCACCGCACGCATTCTTCTACCAAAGTCTGGGAGATTCGATTTCATTACAGAGAGAGTGATGGGGATCTAGGGCAGGTCCGGGTATTTTTTCTATTTTTTCTTATTTTTTATATTTTTATTTTTACTTATCCCGCTATTCCACCTATTCCCTCTATTCCACCTATTCCCTCTATTCCGATTTTATCCGGATCTTATTCCAAACTTATTCCAGTCTTATTCCATCCTCTTCCCATGATTTTAAAAAACTTTCAAAACCCTAGCCCACCGCCCCGCCGGCCCCAGATCCGGGCCGCCCGAACCACGGCCGCCCCGCCGGCCTCGCCCTCGTCGAAAATCCAGCGCTGCCGCCCACGCCCGTGGGAAGACAAACGGGCAAGAGGCATCCGTTCGCCAACGCGCCGCAGCCACCGTCTGCCATCGCTGACTTGCCACCGACCGCCGCCCGCACGCCGTCCGTGGCCCATGCCCGATCGCCGCCGCCCTCATCGATGCCCTTGGGCCCCATGTCCGCGGAAGATGAACAGATGCGGGAGGTGTCCATCCGCCCCTGCACCACCACCGGCCAGCGTCGTCGTCGCCTGCCACCGTCGCCCGCCTGCTACCGCCCGCCACCTGTCCACCACCCGCTCGTTCGCTGGAGGCCACGCTGGCACCTAGGGTGTCTCCCACGGACATGGGAGACCAAACAGCATGCCCAGCATGCAGCCCACCACTGACCGATCACCGCTCGTCGTCCGCCAACCCCGTCCGCCGCCCGCTTCCCGGTCGCCGACCGTTCGCGTTCGCTCGGGTCTTGACGGTTCATCTTCCCTGTGCACGGCCACGAGAGGATTTTGCATGAATTTCGGAGCAATCCAGTTTTTTTGTGTAGCATGCTTTCTGGAGCAGATCATCAAGCCAACACGCTTTCCAGAGTAGATCAGCACAAATTGATGTAGCATGGATTTTGATGTAATTTATTTTCCTTTTTGGGTTTTCTTGTAAGCCAAGTAAGTGAGGGTTTTGGTTTTTCTATAAAAGGCCCCCTCTCCCCCTATAATAATTAAGTTTTGATATAAATTTTTGGGTTTTCCTGGGTTCTAGTTATGGGCTAAGGCCGTCTTTCCTTCACCTGCGGGTGTCGAGGGGTGTGAGACCCTACTTCCTTCGCTCGTATGCGAGTGTCAAGGGGTGCGAGGCCCTAGTAATCCCCCTTTTCCATCGAGTCCCCCTCTAGGTCTAGGGTTTTTCTTTACGGCCCCAGGTAGCGATTTGGGTGGGATGCCCTAAGCTCCGCGTGTAGTGAGATGGGTGGGATGCCCTAGACTACATGTAATGGGGTGGGTGAGATGCCCTAGAGGTGCGACGTCTCTTCGTGAAGGTGAGTCCCCAGTCCTAGAGTGTCCATGTTTCATATCCTCCATCCCATGTTTCTCCACCAAGAAAACTGAAAACCAAAAGTGTTCAGCTATTTTAGGTTTTAGTGTCAGCTCATCCTAGTCCCGAGAGGCTTCTTAGCCCTCCTATGGTCCTAGTATATTTAGGGTGTTCCATTTTTTCCAAATAACCTAGGGTACATCGAGTCCGTCCCGCATCATTTGGTATCAGAGCGAGTTGTGGATTAGGGTGTGCTCCTTTTTTTGAACACGACAGAGTCAAGTTCTTCACGATCGACGAGAATGATGGGGATCCAGGGCAGGTCCGGGTATTTTTTCATTTTTTCTTATTTTTCTGTATTTTTTATTTTTACTTATTCCTACTATTCCACCTATTCCCTCTATTCTAGTTTTATCCAGATCTTATTCCCACCTTATTCTAGTATTATTCCATCCTCTTCCAGTGATTTTAAAAAATTTTCAAAACCCTAGCCCATCGCCCCGCCGGCCCAGATTTGGGCCGACCGACCCCTGGCCCCAGGTCGGCCCGCCCGCCGGTGCCCAGGCCCGCCCTCGCCGAAAATTTGATGTTGCCGCCCATGCCCGTATGAAGACGAACGGACATGGGAGGTATCCATCGGCCCACGTGCTGCAGCCGCCATCTGCCATCGCCGACATGCCACCGGCCACCCGACTGCGTCCACCGGCCGACGCTCGGTCATCGCCGCCGTCGGCGCCCTTGGGCCCCATGCCCGAGGGAAGATGAACGGACGTGGGAGGCATCCGTCAGCCCCTGCACCGTCGTCGCCTGCCACCCCGCCGCCCGCCTGCTACCACCCGTCACCGGTCCGCCGCTCGCTCGTCCGCCGAAGGCCATGCCGGTGCCCAGGGGGTCTCCCACGGCCGTGGGAGACGAAACGGCATGCCCAGCATGTCGTGCCCCCCACCCCCACGTGCCGCCACCCCGCTTGCAGCCCACCACCGGTCGGTCACCGCTTGTCATCTGCCGACCCCGTCCGCCGCCCGCTTCCCGGCCACCGACCGTCTACCGGTGCTCGACGGAGATCATCTTCCCCAATGCACGGCCATGAGAGGATTTTGCATGGATTTCGGAGCAGTGAAGTTTTTTTAGTGCAACACGCTTTTTGGAGCAGATCATTAAGCCAACATGCTTTCAAGAGCAGATCAGCTCCATATTGATGTAGAACGAATTTTAATATAATTTATTTTTTTTTTTGGTTTTCTTGTAGGCCAAGTAAGTGAGGGTTTGGTTTTTCTATATAAAGGCCCCCTCTCCCCCTGTAATAATTAAGTTTTGATATAAATTTTGTGTTTTCCTGGGTTCTGGTTCTGGGTTGAGGCCCATCTTCCTTCACCTACGGGTGTCGAGGGGTGTGAGACCCCACTTCCATCACTCGCATGCAAGCGTCGAGGGGCGCGAGGCCCTAGTTATCCCCCTTTTCCATCGAGTCTCCCTCTAGGTCTAGGGATTTTTCTTTACGGCCCCAGGTAGCGATTTGGATGGGATGCCCTAGACTCCGCGTGTAATGAGATGGGTGGGACACCCTATACTACATGTAGTGGGGTCGGTGAGATTCCCTAGACGTGCGACGTCTCTCCATGAAGGTGAGTCCCCAATCCTAGAGTGTCCATGTTTCCTATCCTCCATCCCATGTTTCTCCACCAAGAAAACTGAAAACCAAAAGTGTTTAGCTGTTTTAGGTTTTAGTGTTATCTCGCCCAAGTCCTAGGAGGTTTCTTAGCCCTCCCACGGTCTTATTTTATTTAGGGTGTTCCATTTTTCCAAATAACCTAGGGTACATCAAGTCTGTCCCGCGTCAAAGAGAGTTGATGGTAATGACCAGCCTGATAGAGAAAAGACAGATTGACTTACCATCCTTGATGCTTGTACAGATGCATGATGCTGTGACCTAGAAGCGTCATTGCCTGCCATACGGTATGGGGTTGATCCGACTTTTTAAAGCTTGTGAAGTTTCTCTATAGGGGGAGATCCCCAAAGAGATTCTACACACAAACGTCTATGACAAGAGGTCATTTTACTGCATGGGGTATCGATTAGTTGCAAGTCGGTGGGTTCGAAGGGAGTCTGGCCAGGAGCTAGATGTGGAGGATGAGATTTGAGAGGCAGAGGCCAAGCCATCTGGGCCTACTAGCACAACTCCTCAGGACGTTCCAACATCAGTGGCAGAGCCGGGTGACACCTTCTGCTGCTCCTTCGGCACCTCCTCCTTCGTCGACTAGTTTATCTTTTGAGGATGACACCAGAGAGCAACTCGTAGAGGTATGGAGCGAGATTTTGGACTTTGAGTTCGGTCGACTCAGATGCGGATCGAGCTAGAGGGCCTTAGAGCCCATACTACTTCTGAGCTCACTGAGCTACAGCGATTGGTGGAGACTGGTTTTGCACACATGGAGGAGCTTTTTAGATCTTTTACAGCCCTACAGCTCCACCAGCTGATGTTGATGGTGGTGATGACAGACATGATGGTCATGATGGTGGTGATGATGGTACTGATGATGGTGGTGACCATGCTGAGGGGAGTAAGGACAGAGCTACTGATATTATTGATAGAGATAGTGACATGGTGGCACTGATAGACATGAGGTTGTCAGCCGTGATCCTCCAACTACCCCTGCAGCTCTTCCACCAGCTGACTTGGTTGATTCCATGCCAAACTTTATCACACCTGCTGATCTTCTTTCACCCCTTCCACTAGATCGTCTAGGGTTATACCCTTTCTAGGACCTTCAGGCCGCACTAGGAGTCGCCAGGCTTTAGCCCAGGGACCTCCTAAGGCTTTGGTTCCTAGGTCTAGGATTGGTGCCCCATTTATTCTTGAGATTCCATCTAATGAGGACTAGCCTCACATATGATTTATGATGTATGTTGTATCTTGACTATTTCTATTTACTATCATTGACTGTTGATGTATCTTGGTATCATTGTATGTTTCAATATTGCTGATGAGTCAGCAAAATTTTGTAACTGAAAACTTTATATTATATATGTGTGTGTGTGACTCTTTGATACTTACATTGTTTTCCTGATTGTTTCATTGTGATTGATATGCTTGAATTAATATGATCCTCTTATCATTTTGGCTCTGATACCTGATAATGTTAACTTTGAAATCTTAGTTTAATGCTCTTGAGTTTGATAAGTTCTGCTGTGATTGAATTTAACTCCGTTACTTTTTATCTCCATGCTTGTTTTGAGGGGGAGTTACTCCCTTTTCTATTGACTGACAAAAAGGGGGAGTATGATTAATTGTTTGTTTGTAATTTCCAATTTGATCTGATACCAAAATCGCCATATTGCTTGTGTTTATATTAGCTAAATCATATTCATGAAATATCATATCTGAAATTTAAAAATTAATGTTGATTTTACTCAAAGTTTTGTCATCATCAAAAAGGGAAGATTGTTGGCTCCCTATGATTTGATGAATAAACAAAAAAATCACTTGAATACAATGTCTATATAATGTTACTTTCAGCTATAAGGTTGTTTAGGAAGCAAGCACCTCAAATTTTCAAAAATTTAAATATCATGGCATGCTATGGCACGGAGCATTTTCGCAATTAAAGACATCTTCTTCATGCAAAAAAGGCTTTTACATGTTCAATCATGATTATTTATGTTCCATTTTAGTTTCAACATGATGCTTGTGTCTTTGGCTTAATTTGCACGTGCTTATGAATTTTCAGAACCAAGTGTCACACCTGGGAAGTCAAGTGCCGACACTTACTTCAGCATTTGGCATGCAGAAACTCCTTGGCATGCCAGTGTCGACACTTAAGTTTCCAAGTGTCGACTCAAGGCCTCAGATTTTTTGAAATATAGAACTTGGCCAATAGAGTGTTTTTGTGTCAAATGTCAACACCTGTGAATCAAGTATCGATACTTGAAAGTTCAAGTATTGATACCTGACAGCCAAGTGTCAATACCTGATAGCCAAGTATCGATGCTCGAGTTCTGACAGCCATAATGGATATATATTTTTGAAGTGCAGAAGCATCTTTCAAGCTCCCAATGGCTAGATTCAATGCTCAAATGGTCACAAACCATTTTTTGGAAGTTTTTCTTTGTTTTAAGCTTCATCAACTTCATTCTTGAGGTATTAAAGTCCATTGAAAGCCAAAAACCAAGATTCTCTTAAGAACTTCACTTCAAGAGCCATTTAAAGTTTTATTCCCTGAAAATGCTTACAAGCCATCCTTACATCATTCCAAAAGAAGAGTTTGAAGAATATTCCAAGGAGGAGACAAGACAAAGCATCAATTTGAGCTTCAAGCTCTATTCTACTCTTGAAGAGAGTTTGTCTTATTTTTGAAATTGTATATCTGATTTTATCTTGTGATTTGACCTTGCTTTCAAGGGTGTCTTGAAAGAATGTTGGTGTGGTTTATTGGTAAGCCAAAGGAACAAAACCAACTAGGGTTAACTCGTGAGCCTGGATTAAAACGAGTGTAAAGGTTTGTTGGTGAGCCTAGGTGATAAAACCAACATAGGTTTTGACTTGTGAGCCTTTGAAAAACAAGTCGGCTGTAATCTTGGTTGGATTATAGTGAAATTTCCAAGGTGGCTTGGGGAGTAGATGTAGGTGCTAGGTTTGCACCGAACCACTATAAACTTTGTATTGTATGTGATTGCCTGCTCTCTTTCTTGCTCTTTGTTTATGCAATCCATTTATTGCTTTCCGCTGCATTTATATAGTGCATTGAATTTATTACTCACAAACACCACTAGATCTTCACATTATTGATTTAATTTTTTTTAAAAAGCCAATTCACCCCCTCTTGGGCTCCATTTCTGGCAACATATATTATTTATCAATAAAAGGCATCTTTTGATTCATACTACTACATCTTATCAAGATTATGATGAACCCCATAGGTTAGGATAATGGAACCAGGGTTATGATGGAGATCACAATGGTGAGACCTAAGTTCCTATAGACACTTATCTAAAATATTTCTGGTCATTGGATAATCGATTCGGGGATCGATGAATCTGAAAAGACTAGCACATCCTATGTATGCTTGATGGAGAGGGTGGTTGGTCTTACAACCACTTATGTAGAAACCACAAATAGAAGGCAAGGATGTGGGTGCTCATTAGGTTATGAGTCCACTAAACTGATCTGATAAGAGAACATCAAATGGAAGTCGTACTTACTTGTCAAAAGAATGTTCTCTAGTGGGAGTTTTACATGTGATCCTTAGACCTAAGACTACCATAGTATCTTGTGCACGTAATCCATGTTTGGTGCATACTCACTCATGGAAATAGAGTCATGTATGGGATGTTCTGGATAGATGGATCGTGTATGAAGGTAATGAGTAGGTAACCAGGAATTAATCACTCCTAGTAAGAGAAAAGTTATCCATGTGATCTCTTCGAATTAGGACTCAAGAAGTCTTTGATCAAAGCAGAATGAGATTAGATAGGGTTTCTAATCTTTCATCGATCAAGTCTTCATTATCAAATTGAGATTCAAAATGATTAAGTGCAAGGTGATGTGGGACAGGTGGGGAGGTAGATTGTTGGTGAGCCTAGAAGTCACCTAGATTAGGGTACCTTTTCTTTTGATTTTTTTTTTGTAATGGGGTGGTGAAGGAACAATGGAGATGGAGGGTAGGAAAGTTATATACTCTAGCACTGGGGACTTACATTCACGAGAGACTTCTCACCTTTAGGGCATATCACCCATCCCACTACATGTAGCTTAGGGCATCCCACCCATCTCACTACATGCGGAGCCTAAGGCATCCCCCCAAATCACTACCTGGGGCCGTAAAAAAAATTCCTAAGGCCTAGAGGGGATTCGACAGGAAAGGGGATACTAGGGCTTCACACCCCCGATGCTGGAGGCAAAGATGTCCCGAAGGATAATGGCACTCTCTCTTGGAGCAGAACCAAGAACACTTTTCTTTCTCAAAATTCATCTTCATATTTTTTTTCAATACAAGAAAGGGGTCCTTATATAGGACCAATTACATAGCAAGCAAGTAAAGAAAATATGATGCACTACAATCCTTCCTGTTTGCTGAGTGACAACATGGAAGGTTTTATACAATTTCCAAAAAAACTCAAGAAAATAAGGAAAGAAGATGAGGACCATGTGGCACCAAACACCTACTCTTTTGGGCTTGGGGGGGACCACATCTATCCTTAATTGCTTGGCATGAATCAAGGGATTCATGTTTATCCACTTGACCTTCCTTTCTCACTTGATGGCGTGTGGAGTTGATGTGCCTGGAGGGTGGAAGAGGTGTGCTGGCATGTGGTCATGCACGAGCCATCTTCATGTGATCTCCATGTAATCCTAGGTGGTGCAATCCCGAATATGACTGGGACTCCACTTGCTGTTGAGATGGCTAGGCTCTCGATCCCCATCATTCCCTAGAGTAGGGAGAACTCGACTCCGTCGAGTTTGGTTTAAGTATCCCATCTTCAGCTTGATATTTTTCCCTTGGACTCAAAACTACAGATTAAGATAACCTTCAGATAATTATTTTTTGATATTTTCAAACAAATCTAGACTTTTTTTTTCCATCAGCCCTGCTATGAGATCCGTACAACTTGAGATTGGTTTGGCTCTAAAACTGTGCAGCTTTGGAATCTGTGCAACTTTGAAATGAGTGCGAAGTTGAAGTCAACAAGAGGGAGGGGGATTTGCTTTCACGTTCGTGCAATCCCTCCCCGTCCTCTCCAAAGATCGATGAAGGGAAATAGATGGCTGGAGCAGAGATCATCATGACCGGTGGAGAGCACGGGTAGCCGATGGGAAGCTGGGAGGAGATCCAATGGGGCTGATCTGGGCTGATCCAGTGGGGTAGGGTGGATTTGGTTGTGTCAGACCGATGAAAAAGGAGGCCGGGCGGAATAGATGGGGGGAAAAACTCCAGGCAGGCTTGCCAGTGATGGTGACGGTGGCGACGATGGTGGCTGTAGCTGTAGTGGCGAGGTGGACGAGGAGGATTGGACGGGGAGAGCTTGTCGCATGGCCGCACCAAAGGTTTCACCATCCAGTCCCTCTTGTCATCAGGTGGTTTAGCATTGGGCCAGTCCTCCTTCCTTGGGTCCTGGTGAAGGTGAGTCCAAGGATTCAGGTGGTATACAAGGAAGCTAAGGATCGATGAGGATCAAGATGTAGCAGATGAATTCTTAGACGAGATCGCACCAGAGGCTCCCAGCATTAATATACAGAGGATGCGACCCAGTTTTTAGGTGAAGTAAAATACCCGTTCCACCACCATGGCCATGAGAAACAGGTTATGGCTGTTGATGGGAACATCAAGCATAGCTTGGAATACCAAGGGAAACTGCAGTGGGTTTAACGGGAAGCATCCTCAATGGTAAGTGGAAATTGGCATTACGCATCAGAGTCATGGAACTCTAGTCTGCACTTATCAATTATCATCACCTCCATGGCATGTTGATATGGGATAGGTGGGATAGGTGGGGCTAGAGAGGAGGATCGATCGGTGAGCCTAGAAGTCACCTAGATTAG
Source organism: Areca catechu (assembly GCA_021397845.1). Taxonomy (NCBI): domain Eukaryota; kingdom Viridiplantae; phylum Streptophyta; class Magnoliopsida; order Arecales; family Arecaceae; genus Areca; species Areca catechu. The sequence continues at coordinate 39,713,088 of CM038042.1, read as the reverse complement.
GGTACTTTTTTTCTTGTAATGGGGTGGTGAAGAAATAATGGAGGTGGAAGATAGGGGTCGGGCTTTCATGAACTTTGGGACTCACATTCATGGAGATATCTCACACCTCTAGGATATCCCACCTCACTAATGGAGCAGTACAAAGAGATCTCACACCCTAGGGCATCCTATCCACCTCACTAATAGAGTCGTACGGAGAGATCTCACACCTCCAGGGCATCCTACCTACCTCAATAATGGAGCCATATAGAGAGATCTCACACCTCTAAGGCATCCGACCAACCTCACTAATGGAGCCATTAAGGTGAATCACAAAGGACATGAGGGTGGTATAGAAGGTGGAATGGAGATAACTAGAGGATAGGTTGGGGATAATTAGAGGATAGCAAGAATAACAAGAATAAAGTGGACACAAAGAAATATGGATACCCTAAACCTCTAGGCTTTGATACCAAGTTGATGTTGAATGGTGGGGAGGTAGGATCGTTGGTGAGCCTAGAAGTCACCTAGATTATGGTACCTTTTTCTTTTGATTTTTTTTTTTTGTAATGGGATGGTGAAGGAACAATGGGGATGGAGGGTAGGAAAGTTGGATACTCTAGAACTGGAAACTTATATTCACAGAGAGACCTCTCACCTAGGGCATCTCACCCTTCAACTACATGTAGCCTAAGGCATCCCACCCATCTCACTACATGAGGAGCGTAGGGCATCCCACCCAAATCACTACCTGGGGCCGTAAAGAAAATCTCTAAGACCTAGAGGGGACTCGATGGGAAAGGGATAACTAGGGCTTCACACCCCTCTACGCCCAAAGGCAAAGACGTCCTGAAGGACAAAGGCACTCCCTCTTGGAGGCAGAACCAAGAACACTTTTTTTTCTTCAAAAATTCATCTTCATTATTTTTTTCAATACAAGAGAGGGTCCTTATATAGGGACCAATTACTTAGGATGAAAGTAAAAAAAATATGATGCACCACAATCCTTCCTGATTGCTGAGTGACAACATGGAAGGTTTTATACAATTTCCAAAAAACTCAAGAAAATAAGGAAAGAAGAGGGGACCATGTGGGGTACCAAACACCTACTCTTTTGGGCTTAGGGGGGACCGCATCCTTCCTTAATTGCTTGGCATAATCAAGGGATTCATGTTCATCCACTTGACCTTCCTTTCTCACTTGATGGCTGTGGAGTTGATGTGCCCGAAGGGGGGAAGAGGTGTGCTGGCATGTGGTCATGCACGGGCCATCTTCATGTGATCCTCCATGTAATTGTAGGTGGTGCAATCCCAGATGTGATGGGACTCCACTTGGCTGCTGAGGTGGCTGGGCTCTCGGATCCCCATCACTAGGGTTTGACTTTATCCATGCCCATCACATAATCGAGATAAGGGAGATCAAAGGATTGAATTGTACGGTAACTTTTCGCTGAAGGATATTTTGGTACTTTATATCAAATTTCTCATATTCTGGATAGGCATGATACATTGCTAGACATCAATCATGTCCTTGTGGGTTTTCATGAATCAATTGAATTGAATTCATGAGTCAATTCGAAAGCTAGTTCGAATTGGCAACTTAGGTCAGCTCAATTTGACATAATTAGGATAAATCAGATTCGATTGGATCGAATTGGCTTGGACCTAGACCTCCTGCTAGCTAGATGTAGAATCCAAAGGGTCACACACATTAGGAATTGACCTAGGAAGTCAATTGGCATTTTATTAGGGTCATGGGATCCTAATTGGTTTGCTAGATTACATACTAGCATGTGTATTCTAACCTAACTCCTAACCCAATTGAATTGGGTATAAAAGGTTGCTAAATGAACTAACCAATTTATGGGAGACCTAAATTCGGTTGAGTCCTAAGTGGGACAAATTTATCAAATTTATCTGATATTTTTCATTGCTTCTATGCACCAAATACCAAGAGTCCCAAGGGATGGGACTCTTGGCACCAAAAGAGATGTTCGACAATTAAAGTGGCACAAAAGGACTAAGAGTCCTTTTGCCTTTAATCACTTATAAGGTGATAAACTACACTTTATCCTCTTTCATATGACACCCATTTTGCATGGTCTTTGACTAGTCAAAGGTAGGAAATGCATGGAGAAAGGTGGCGCATAAGTGAAGAGTAGTGACTCTTCACTATTGGCGCATTGAAAAGGACCAAGAGTCCTTCTGCTTAATGGAGTTGTTTCCAGATGAAATAAGGCATCCCTGGCCTTATCTCATATCTGATTACTATGGCTAATTACTGATGGAATAGGAATGGGCGTGAAGCAAGTTGGCATGCTAAGTGAAGGGTTGCATCTTTCACTTGGTTACTGCAAGATTTAAATCCAAGAGTCCTTCATAATGAAGGAACTTACTCTTGGAAAGGTCACTTGATGCGGGATGATCCTAGGATTCATGCAAAATAGAAATCTAATTTTTTTGTATTTTTTTTGAATTAAATTTGTAGGCTAACAACCCGAAATCAAATAAAGAACCATAAGCAGGCATGTAATGCAAAGAAACTATCAGACCCACAAAATAACTCATGCAGAATAATAAAGCCAAGACCCGAGACATGAGAAACTCCTAATTTAGGATAGCAACCTTCAAAAAATAGAAATAAGGATTAGGAAAGGATAGTACCAGTAGTGATGGCAGATCTTGTTGATGAAGAGGTCTCACAGCACTCAGGATGGTGCCTGGAAGACAAGCCGGTAGTTTCCCAAATTTGAAGTCAATCTGGATCCGGTCTGAAGGCAAAGAAAGCCTCCTCTATGGAGGGGAAACACCTCGGGGATTCTACAAGTGTCAAAGTTAGGCACAAAATAGGTAATCAATGAAAAGAAACAACATATGATAGATAAGAACAAAGGAAAGTAGGATTAAGGCTGGCGGCTGGGAAGAAGTAGAAAGCTCTTGATCTAGGGCATCTTTAGGGCTCCTTTTCCTACACATGGATGATGCATGGACACTTGAGAGGTTTCTTAGGGTAGCAACGGGTGGGGAGATATCAAGGAACGGGGTTAGCCAAGCACAATCATAAGAACCAGACAAATCAAACACAAGAACATCAAGACAAGTTTTCACTAGAGTTTCGATTTCATCAATAATAAGTTAATACAAGAGGGGGAGGGATGGGGTTTATATATAGTGTTCCCATGCCCTCTCCTAGAAAGAATACAAGTTTTCTCCCACTTAGGTTACAAGTCCTCTCCTAGCTAGGTTAGAATTACAAGTCTTAAAATATTTAGGAAAACAAATCCTAGCTAGGTTAGGAACTTGACCTAGTCTTCCACTTCTTCTTTGCTTTGACTAGTCAACAATTGGGGATGCCTCCTTTGAATGGCATGTGGGCTTCATGGGCAGCAAATGGGTCAGCTTCCTTGAGGTTGGGCGCATGGGCTTTGGGCCCTGGAAACTAGGATGTCTTGGTATCAGCATATTCTTTGAAATCTTGGTTCTGGGGCTCATGGGCTTGACTCCTAGGCTTGGAATCCCTTAGCCTGAGGTGCTGGCATATTCCTGGAATCAAGAGGCACCTGGCATCTAGAATATACTTTGGCATCTAGAGGGTATCAAGGCATTTGGAGGGCATCTAGGCATCTAAAAGGAATCTTAGACCCTAGGGTAGCAAATAAGGCCCAATTGGCTGATATGAAAGAATCAGTTCCTGGATGAGGCTTGTTGGAACTTCAAAATAGGGTATCCTCTTCTCTTGTACAAAATTGGACTGGTACGGGACTAATACTGAAGTCAGGACTCAATAATGGACTAGGGTTGAGACAAATCAACTAGCCTTAACTTATTACAGGACTCAATATTACTTGATTACAAAATTGTGACTGTTGACACCATAAGTGATTTTGATGATAACCAAACATTGGAGCATATACATTTATTTCTAACAACTCTTCAAGTATTTTACAAGTTTTTGTAGGATGAGTTAATTGTTCAAACTTCAACTCCTGCACCTTTGTTTCTTGTTTGAGTTGTGTTGGTAATTTATTTCTGTAAAGAAGAACCCATGAAAAAGTTAAGAAAAATCATGTAAAAAAGGATTACTTCTGTGTATGTGTGCCTTAGAATTAATTTGAGTTGGTATGATTGAAAAGTTGTAAGAGTGTTGGTAAGAGTTTTTCTTTAATTTCAATTGTAAAAATCCTGAAAAAGATACTCAAGCCAATCCAGCATGTTGAAGAGCCACTCTACTTCATGGAATGCACCAAGGATTCTGGTACGTAGCAATCTGAGCCAACTCGAATGTAACCAACTGACTCCAGTGAATCTGAGTCGATTGGAATTTGTCCTAGCCGACTCCTCTAGAGTCCAGTTTCTGAATATTTTTGAGAACAGCCAGGTGAGCCAACCCGAACCAAAAAAAGCCAACTCTGCCAGACCTAATTTTAAAGACCTAAAAAAGAGCTGACTCGAACTGCATCGAGCCGACTCTTAGAGTGATAATTTTTGAACTAAGAAGAGAGCTTGCTCCTCGTAGTTCAAGTTTTTCAAAGATATAAGTTCGGGCCAACCCAAGCTATCAAGAGCTAATTCATCCATAGTGAAGTTTTGCACCCTAAGACAAAGAGCTGACTGCACTGAAGATTTGGTGACTCAACCTATAGACTCGAAGGATCTGAGTCGACTCGAAGGAATCCGAGCCAACTCGAACATCACTTTCAGGTATCAAACGGCTAGTTCTAAAATTTATTTTTGAATGCCAAAAAGTGCTCCAATGGTCATAAACCACTTCCCAACGGTCAACAATGGCTAGAATTGCCTGGAGTGATGGAAGATCATATATTTGAAGACTTGAACTTTCTTGAAGAAAGAGAATTAGAAAGTTCTTCAAAGTTTTGAGAGCTACATTGAATATCCTACCTACCAAAAGGGAAAAGAGCACAAGAGCATTCAAGCAAGCATTCAAGTGTTCACCAACTCTGATATGAAGCTTGAAGCATTTTGGAAGAAGCCACTAAAGCATTTAAAGCTCATTCAAGCTTATTCAAGTAGACTTCTATCAAGTTGCACCGGCACTATCCGACAAATTGAGTTTTGTCATTTATTGTTGCATTTATTTCAATTCATTTTATTAAATTGTTGGGTTATTGTAAACCCAGTTGAAAAATCAAATAGATTCTTGGTGAGCCTGAAAAAACCAAGTGTTGGGTTCTTGTGATCCTGGTCATACCAAGTTAGGTTTCTTTGGTGAGCCTGTTCAAAACCAATATGTGTTGGTTTTTTTTTGGTGATCCCTTTAAATCAAAGTGTAGAGGTTTAGATTGTGATCCTATAAAACAATCCCTATATTCGGGTGTGAATATAGTGAAAATTCAAGTGGTATCTTGGTGGTGGACGTAGGAGTTGGGTTGCCCCGAACCACTATAAATTTTGTATGTTTGTATTGTGCTTACTTGACTCTATTTAGCTTATACAATTTAATACTCTGTCACAGCACCTACCACTTAGGGATTTTTTAATTGCACATTATCTACTTTAAATTTTTAAATTTCCAATTCACCCCCATCTTAGGTAGCTACCTGGGCAACACTGGTTTTAAAGCAGTATCTTTGAATACATAAGAGTAAAGATCGATGGCTCATCTAAGAGTACGTCCTTGGCAGAAGGCCAATCAACCAATAGCCCTCCCTCTTCACTAGCACAAATTATGCATATTGGAAAGCTAGAATGAAAATTTATATTCAAACAGTTGATTTTCAGTTTTGGAAGGTCATTCTAAAGGGTCCTTATATCCCCATGTTTAAAATGATGGAGTGGATGTTCCAAAACCTATAGAGGATTGGGATGAACATGACATGAAGATGGGTGAGTTAAATGCCAAAGCAATGAATCTCTTATACTGAGCTTTGGATAGTAATGAGTTTAATCAAATTTTTATTTGTTCCTCAGTAAAAAAATTTGGGATAAACTCGAAGTGACCCATGAAGGAACTTCTCAAGTGAAGTCTTCTAAAATTAATCTTCTTGTGCATAATTACAAATTATTCAAAATGGAACCTAATGAAACAATCTCTACCATGTTTTCATGTTTCACTGATATTATTAATGGCTTAAAAAGTCTTGGCAGGGCATATTATAATGCAGATCTAGTACAGAAGATTCTAAGATCTCTTACGGACAAATGGGATCCCAAAGTGACAGCCATCCAGGAAGTAAAAGATTTGAACACCTTACTGCTGGATGAACTACTAGGATCTCTCATCGCACATGAACTGACCATGCAGCACCGAATTGAAGATGATCAAAAGAAAAAAAATATATTGCCTTCAAAGCTGCTATGGATTCTAGAAAGGATGAAGAATCTGAAGAAGAATGCTCCTCTACTGAAAGCGACATGGAAGACGAAAATGTTGCCATGGTCGTTAGGAAATTCAAAAGGTTTTTGGGAAGAAGAAAAGGAAGACACTTTAGAAAAATCCACAAGAACAAAGAATTCAGTAAGGAGAAGGACAAGGAAAAGGAAAAAGAGAAAGAAGTGCCCACTGCTATAAATGCAAAAAGCCAGGGCACATCCGACTAGATTATCCATTATTGAAGAAGGGTTTTAAGAAAAAGAAAAAGAAAGCTATGGTAGCGACGTGGAGCAACAGCGAAGCGTCCTCATCTACTGAAGAAGAGACCACAAAATCTGCAAATTTATGTCTGATGGGTCTTGAAAATAAGGTATCATCCCCTGAGATTCAAACTGAATTTATTATGATGAATTGAATTCTGCATTTTATGATTTGCTTATTGAATTCAAGAAAGCTGGAATTAAAATTAAATCCTTGAAGAAACAAAATGATGTTTTATTAAAAGACAAGGAAGAGATTTCTGAAAAGAATAAATTTTTTACAAAAAAATTGAATATCTTTTATGATAATGTTATTGTTTTGAATAATGAGAAAAATGCTTTGAATGAGACAAACAAAATTTTAGTTGCCGAAAATGTTGATTTGAAAAAGGAGGTTGAAAAGCTTAAGCCATTAGTAGAAAAACTTACCTTGAGTTCTAACAAGCTTGACCTAATTTTGAAAGAACAAAAAGATTCAAAAAGTAAAGCTAAAATTGGATTTAATGCTTTAAATGCCAAAGGGATTTCAGCAACAAAAGTAGTATATTCAAAAGCTTCAGCTTCATGTGCTAAACTTCAAAAAACTTTTCCATCGAAATCTATTTCAAATGGCTTGAAGTATGTTCCAAAAGTTCTATTCAAAAATCTTTCAAACCAAATATTTATGTTTTTGCATCTTTTAAAGCTTCAAAGCATGCATCATTCAAAAATGGCAAAATTATTTGTTATGCATGTCATAGATTTGGACATAAATCTCGTTAATGCAATTCCTTAAAAATTCCATGATTGGTGCATTGAAATATAAAACCGTTTGGGTTCCAAAGGGAACCATTTTGCTAATTTGAAAGGACCCAAGTTAGCTTGGGTACCTAAAATCACTCCTTGACTATTTTGCAGGACTATCTTGCAGCCCACAAATTAAAGAAAAGATGGTATCTTGACAGTAGCTGTTCAAGGCATATGACAGGTGACAAAGATCAGTTCATCACCCTACAAATGAAAGAAGGAGGATTAGTTACTTTCGGAGATAATGGCAAGGGGAGAACCATCAAAATCGGTAAGATTAAAATAACCCCCTGTACTTTTATTAAAAAAGTGCTGCTAGTAGATAAATTGAAGCATAATTTATTGAGTATTAATCAATTATGTGATAAAGGCTTCAAGGTTATCTTTGAATCATCTATGTGTATAGTAACTAATCTCTTGACACTAGCAACAAATTCATTGGTCATAGACTTGGAAACATCATGTGGTAGATATAAATGATCTAGCCATGACTAGTAGTTCCAGTCTAGTGGCTATGAATGCGAAGACCAAGGAGTCATTTTTATTATGGCATAGATGATTAGGTCATGCTAGCATGCATACAATTGCCAAATTAATCTCAATGAATCTAATTAGAGGTTTTCCATATTTTAAAGTTGATTTTGATTTTGTATGTGATACTTGTCAATTAGGCAAACAAACTAGGAGGAGTTTTAAATCAAAAAATGTTATTTCAACAACTAGACCCCTTGATCTACTTCACATGGACTTATTTGCACCAACTAGGACCACAAGCCTAGGAGGTATAAAATATGGCCTTGCAATTGTAGACGACTTTTCTAGATTCACATGGATATTATTTATTGCACATAAGGATGAAACTTTTGATGTATTTCGAAAATTTCATAAGAAAGTTTCAAATGAGAAAATCTTTCTATTATCTCTATAAGAAGTGATCATGGAACTGAATTTCAAATCAATTTTTTGATGAATATTGTACTGAGCACGGCATTGATCACAAACTTCTTTGCTCCTAGAATACCACAACAAAATGGTATTGTAGAAAGAAAGAATAGAACTTTGGAAGAAATGCCCGAACCATGTTGTGTGAAGGTAATCTTCCAAGGTACTTTTGGATAGAAGTGGTGAACACTGCCTGTTATATATTAAACCGAGTTTTAATTATACCAATTTCAAAGAACCCCCTATGAACTTTGGAATGGAAGAAAATCAAATATTAACTATTTCATGTTTTTGGTGTAAATGCTTTGTGTTAAATAATGGCAAAGATAACCTAGGAAAGTTTGATGTAAAATCTAATGAATCTATATTCCTTGGTTTTTCCTTACATAGCAAAGCAATAGAGTGTTTAATAAGAGGACTCTTACTGTAGAAGAGTCATTCATGTTATTTTTGATGAAGCTAATCCCTCGCCATCTAGAAAAGATGAGTGCATAGATAATGATACAGGTACACTACAAAAGGAAATAGAAGATCTAAGCATTCAAGACAAGCCAACACAAGATGGAAATGAATGGTAAGCAAGGATCATACTGATTTACTAAAGGAATGGAGGTATATAACTTCACATCCTAAAGATTTAATTATTGGTGATCCTTCTCATGGTGTTAGGACTAGGTCAGCACATAGAGATGCACATGACTACCTAGTTGTCTTACAAATTGAACCACATAGTTTAGAAGAGGCTAAAACTGATCATAACTGGATGATGGCCATGCATGATGAATTAACCAGTTTGAAAGGAATAATATTTAGACACTAGTTAGTAAACCTACAGACCACCCAATCATAGGAACCAAATGGGTCTATAGGAACAAACTAGATGAGAATTGTAATTTATAGAAATAAGGCAAGGTTGGTAGCAAAAGAGTATAATCAAGAGGAGGGCATTGATTTTTATGAAACATATGCTCTGTAGCAAGACTAGAAGTCATTAGACTACTTCTTGTATTTGCTTGCTATATGAACTTTAAACTCGTTCAAATGGATGTCAAAAGTGCTTTTTTAAATGGATTTATTTTGAACAAGTTTTTGTAGAACAGCCACCAGGTTTGAAAATCATGCTTCCAAATCATGTGTTTAAATTGAACAAAGCTTTATATGGTTTGAAACAAGTACCTAGGGCCCAGTATGATAGACTAAGCAAGTTTTTACTTGAAAATGATTTCAAAAGAGAAAATATTAACAAAACTCTTTTTATTAAAAACAAAGAGAATGATATCTAGTTGTACAAATCTACATTGATGACATTATATTAGGTGCAACTAATGAAAATCTTTGTGGAGAATTTGCTGAGTTGATGCAGGGTGAGTTTGAAATGAACCTTATGGGTGAACTCAACTACTTTCTTGGATTGCAAGTCAAACAAATGAAGGAATCTTTATAAGCCAAGCGAAATATATCAAAGAAATAATCAAGAAGTTTGGCATGGAAAAAACCAAAGAGTCTAGCACACCCATAAGCACTACCTGCAGTTTAGACAAAGATGAAAGTGGATCCAATGTTGACCAAAAGCTATATAAAGGTATCATCGGATCCCTACTGTATCTTACAGCTAGTAAACCTGATATATTGTACAGTGTATGTGTATGTGTATATGCTAGATTTCAATGTAATCCTAAAGAACACATATGCTTGCTGTTAAAAGAATTTTCAAATATTTGAAAGGTACAAGTAATTTAGATCTTGGTATTCTAAAAATCATCTTTGAATTTATTTGTTTTTTTTATGCTGACTATGCTGGTTGCAAAATTGATAGAAAGAGCACTGTGGTACATGCCAATTTCTAGGGTATTTAATCTCATGGCATTGTAAAAGCAAACTCTGTAGCCATTGTCCACTGTTGAGGCAGAGTACGTTGCTACTGGTAGTTGTTGTGCTCAAGTGTTATGGATTAAACAACAACTAGAAGACTTTGGTGTTACACAATTTAAAATTTCAATCAAATGTATACACAAGTGCTATTAATTTGACTAAAAATCCTGTTCAGCATTCACGAACTAAACACATTGAAATTAGGCACCATTTTATAAAAGATCATGTATTGAATAATGATATTGTACTTGAATTCATGCCAACTGAAAACCAGATTGCAGACATTTTTACCAAACCTTTGAATTTTGATAGATTTGCAATGATTAGAAGTGAACTAGGATTATGTGACCCACTCTAGAAACACTTCCATAATCTTAAGGACAAATTATCTAGGTGATCTCCTAATCTTAAACTTATGGTAAATGAGCTTTGATTGAAATCCAAAATCACTTGTGTGCTCCCTCTGCTCGAGCCAACTCGAGCAGATGACCTATTGGTCGAGCCGGCTCGGATGTCGAGCCATCTCTTTTTAGTTCGAGCCGTAGGATTTTTCTTTCACATTTCTATTCCTAAACCCTACTCTCTTTCCCTTCAAGAAACTTTCCAAATACTTCCTACTTCCAAAAATCACTTCGAAACTCAAGTGTACTTTTGCAATAGCATAAAAGAGGGCAGCTGCAAAGAAATCGAGACAAAATACAGAAGCTACTTCATTAAGAAAGGAGAACAAAGTTCTGAGAAGACAATGCTTCCCGAATTCCACCTTAGTCAGAGGAAGAACAACCCCATTTTCTCCAAGCCACCAGATTTCTTTAGGTATGAGACCTATTACTACTGGAAGAAGGATTTTGTTCGAATACTTAAAAGAAATAGCTTTGTTATCTCATGGAGAATCAAGGGTGGAGAAACATGTGTTCCCTGCACATTAAAACTTACCCAAACCTAGTCAAAACTTTTTATGAAAATATGAGGTTTGGAAAGAACTTTATTGAATCATCTGTTAAGGGAAAAAGAATTATTATATCTACTGAAATTCTTGGAAATGTTTTAGAAATGCCATTTGAGGGCACTGAGTACTTGGTCCTAAAACACAGAACTAAAGCTTTGCAAACAGTACTGGAAAGGACTGAAGTAGATGAAATTGTAATTCTCAAGGCGAGCACACTATCAATTGAAATGAGAGTTCTTTACAGTTTTATCAGTAGGATATTTTTACCCAGAACTGGCCACTTTGATTAGGTAAGTGAGCAAGATCTCTACTTCATGTAGTTTCTAATTAATGGTGACAAAATTAACCTGCCAGCTATCATGATTTGTTAAATGAAATAGGCAATGAGAAAAGTTAAGGCATGTATGCCTTATGGTATGGTCCTTTCACTTTTCTTTCAAAGTGCAAATATAGATTTGACAGGAGAGGATAGCAAAACCCTCCTTCATACCGACACTTATACAGCCAAAACTCTTCAAAGGATGGGTTATTTATTATCAGAAGGAACTTGGAAAAAGAAGTCAGATACTCCAATGGTTGAAGAAATAGAGAGATATAAGAGCAAGCTGAAACGGAGACTGGTGAAGGCACTTCAATGCAAATTCCAGAGTCACAACCATAGCTAGCGTCTCCAGTCTAGATAGACTTTGATGCTTCATTTCTAGATGTTTCAGTGCTTGATATGCCCCCTAGCACACCTATCTACACTCAGACCACCACTGATATTCCGGTTCATAGTCATGCTAGTACTACTCCTGTTTGTGGATACCTTAATGTTACAAAATTTCATTGCACAACAGTTAGGCAACTTGATTGAAACTATTAATTCCTCAATGTCTACTATGTTTGGAGAACTTTGCAAATTTGTTGATGAGAGACTCAATCAGTATTGGGACAGATAGATAATCTGAAAAGCAGAATTGACAACCTTGAAACCTCCAAGACTACAGCACATGCAACTGAGACAGATTTGCAACCTATTCTTTATTCGATCACTTCAAGTTCTGAAAAGATTAAGAAATCTATCACTCAAGTACTTGAAGAATAGAAAGTTGAGATGGATAACTTGAGAATCACAGTTGGCTCAATAGAAGCAGGCAAAAGAATGGAAGAAGACTACACTAGAGGTATTGGGATTATAAGAGCTGAGTTCAGGAGACTCGGAGATTCAGCTGAAGCCTTTGCAAATGTACAAGCCTCGAAAAGTTTTTATTGCAAAAGGAAGTTGCAGAAATAAAAGAATCAATAGAAGATTTGGCTGCTTCCAAAGTACAAAGAAAATAAAAGCCGAATTGAAATCTATCACCAGTTTTTTATGGAAAATGATGATTAAAATTGAAGATCTTCAATCTGCTAAAAGTGTACCTCCTCCAACACCAATAGATCCCACTAGACCTAGGCCTCAATCATCTTCTTTTGCTGGTCAATCTGTTCATCCAAGACAACTTGCTCCACACTTTAGGCCATAAGGATCCCACAATATTCTACCATCTTATATATAGATGTTGACCCAATTGCCTCTCTACCTCCGGGCATCCAAATTTCGGGTCAACCTCCAAAAGTAAACTTAGATAGTGACTAAATGTATTGCTTTTCATTTTGAACTTTGTATTGAACATCTTTCAAATGAATGAAAATACACTTTTTGTCTCTTAAATTGTTCTATTTCTTTATGCATGAATTCTTATTTTCAACTATTCATACAATGACTGATCCAATGACTAATTTTTAATTAGAATTTTAAGTTGAATATGAGAAAGTGAAATTATCTCAAACAAGTTTTAAATACTTTCTCATTGTATTTTAAAATATGAGCATACCTCTTACTCTACCTTTTTGATTGATTGATAAAAAGGGGGAGAAAGTTGTGAAATTATTGCATGAAAGGATAAATGTGTTCATTTTATATATTTGCTCTGATACATAAAGATTGAATTGAATATATTTGCTGTGATTCATAAAGATTGAAAGCTCTAGTACATAATGTATATGAAAGCTCTAATAATGTTTTAAATGCTTTAAACTTTGATACATAATAAGCTATGAATATTTAAACTTCTGTTAGAAACTTTTGAGCTTTGAAGTATGAAATTGCATAGAAAGTGTGTCAAAACATGGAGTATCTTATTAAGGGGGAGATTACCTCTTATTGCCCTAATTCTCCTTCCATAGTTTGGCATTAATTGAAGTCAATTCGTCATTTTACTTCTTCATAAATTCTTGCAAATACAGTTATACAAGTAATTGTAAAGTTTTATCTTGCTTTTTCATGCTCAGTGTTTTGTCATCATAAAAAGGGGAGATTGTTGACCCCATAAGTTATTTTGATGATACCAAACATTGGAGCATGTACATTTATTTCTAACAACTCTTCAAGTGTTTTCCAAGTTTTTATAGGATGAGTTAATTGTTCAAACTTCAACTCCTACACTTTGTTTCTTGTTTGAGTTGTGTTGTAATTTTTTCTGTAAAGAAGAACCCAATGAAAAGCTAAGAAAAATCATGTAAAAAAGGGTTACTTCTATGTATGTGTTCCTTAAAATTAATTGAGTTGGTATGATTGAAAAGTTTAAGAGTGTTGGTAAGTTTTTCTTTGAGCTTAATTATAAAAATCCTGAAAAAGATACTCGTGCTGATCCAGCATGTTGAAGAGCCAACACTACTTCATGGCATACAGCAAGGATTTTGGTACGTAGCAATCTGAGCCGACTCGAATGTAACCAAGCCGACTCCAGTGAATTTGAATCGATTGGAATTTGTCCGAGCTGACACCTCCAGAGTCTAGTTTTCGAATATTTCTGAGAACAGCAAGGTGAGCTGACCCAAACCAAAAAGAGCCGACTCTATCATACCTAATTTTGAAGACCTAAGAAAGTGAGCCGACCCTGAACTGCATCGAGCTGACTCTTCTAGAGTGATGATTTCAGAACCTGAGAAGAAGAGCCGATCAAAGATCAAAAGAGACGACTCCTCGAGTTCAAGTCTTTCAAAGATATAAGTTCGAGCCGACCCGAGCTATCAAGAGCCGACTCGTCCAGAGTGAAGTTTTGACTCCTGAGACAAGAGCCGACTGCACTGAAGATTTGGTGATTCGACCTATCGACTCGAAGGATCCGAGCTGTCTTGAAGGAATCCGAGCTAACTCGAACATCACTTTTAGGTATCCAATGGCTAGTTCCAGAATTATTTTTGAATGCCAAAAATGCTCCAATGGTCATAAACCACTTCCCATGGTCTACAATGGCTAGAATTGTTTTGGAGTGATGGAAGACCATATATTTGAAGGATTTGAACTTCTTTGAAGAAAAAGAATTAGAAAGTTCTTTAAAGTTTTGAGAGCTACATAGAATATCCTACCTACCAAAAGGAAAAAGAGTACAAGAGCATTCAAGCAAGCCTTCAAGTCTTCACCAACTCTGATATGAAGCTTGAAGCAATTTTGGAAGAAGCCACTGAAGCATTTAAGCTCATTCAAGCTTATTCAAGTGGACTTCTATCAAGCTACAACGGCAACTATCTGATAAATTGAGTTTGTTCTTTATAATTGCATTTTATTTCAATTCATTTTATTGAATTGTTGGGTTATTGGTGAGCCCGGTTGAAAAACCAAATAGGTTCTTAGTGAGCTTTGATAAAAACCAATTGTTGGGTTCTTGGTGATCCTGGTCAAACCAAGTTAGGTTTCTTTGGTGATCCTGTTCAAAACCAAAGGTGTTGGATTTTTCTTTGGTGATCCGTTAAAACCAAAGTGTAGAGGTTTTGGATTATGATCCTGTAAAACAATCCTAGTATATTCGGGTGTGAATATAGTGAAAATCCCAAGTAGTATCTTGGATAGTGGATGTAGGAGCTGGGTTGCTCTGAACCACTATAAATTTTGTGTTTGTGTTATGCTTACTTGACTTTATTTATTTTCTGCAATTTAATACTCTGTCACAGCACCTACCACTTATAAGAGATTTTTTGATTGCACATTATCTATTTTAAGTTTTTTAATTTTCAATTCACCCTCCTCTTGGGTAGCTACCTGGGCAACAGTGACACATGACTAAGGCTCTAAACCCTAATCAGTAAACCATATGGGACCTAGTAATATGTGTCTGATCCTGGTGCCCCTACCATCACTTCATTCCATGCCATCTAAGAAACCTCCCTACCAGTTATAGGCCACATGGCATGAGGATAAGTGGGCCATATTATTCAGACAAAGAATATAAGTCATTTGGTGCAGGAAGGGTCATGGCTTTTGGCACAGGAAATGTCATGACTATTCAAGATAAGACTCCTTATTGAAGGGTCTTATTTGATCTATATTTGGACAGATCAAAAAGTTGATGATAGGGCTTATCTGGTGCCTCCCCCTCTTCTATAAATAGATATCAGTGTTTAGGCCGATGGTATCATAAATCTTTTCTTTCCTGCATTCTTATACTTACACTATGCCATACTCTCCTTTTGTCTCTTCCTCCCTTGTCTTGTCTTAAGACAAGTACTTCATTTTAAGACAAGCTGGGTTTTAGAAAGTGAATTAGGAATGTTAAGTGGAAAGTGAAGAGAGTTTCGGAAAGGGCTCAGAGTGCTCTCTGGAGGCAAGGGCTGAGCAAGAAAGGAGAGGCTGCAAAAGAAGAAAAGCCATCAGAAGTGTCCCAATGGTTTAGAAACCTACTAAGGAATGCTTCCTATGTTCTATTCATGTGTGGATCACCTTTGGAGGGCATGCACTTGTGTGCCTAGTGGAAAGAAGAAGGAATTAGCATTCCAGGTATTTTGCCAAACCTTAATTGCATGACTTGTTAATCATAAGGAATAAGGGATCTTGGGCTTAGGGTTTCAAGTTATTTGGAGTTTCCAGAAAGAAAGTTTTTTGAAATCCATTATTCTGTTGTGCCATCGAAACCCTAGAAAACCAATAGTGGTATCAGAGCCCTCTTATTCATTTAATTAATGTTCAATTGATTATATGGGAATCATATTATGATGCATGCCACTAAATAGGCTTCAATTATATATTGAAGGATAATATGATCATATATATAAATCATAATATGATGCATACTATTGAAAGATTATATGATAGTGCTTATTATCAAGTATGGTGCATGCTATTAAATAATTATATGATTCTATGCATGATTAGTTCAATCACATATTTGAAATGTGTTATATCCTAGTAACTGCTTCGGATTGGGTTAGTCACCATGGCCATCCGGTCATAGGAGTTAATTAGGGTTTTATGGCCCTCTTTTCCCATTCAATGGGGTCTTCTATGGCATGTAGGGGTGCGCGCTGTGGCCATATTCCATGAACAAGTAAGGTGAATGGATTCATAATATAATCATGCTTATGGTATGCATATTAGGGTTATAATGCTTGAATGATGGAATGAATTTCATGTCATATGTGTATGGTTATAAATACATTATGATGTCATGAATATTAGTTTATGATGTCATGAATATTAGGTTGACATGATTAATTCTATATTAGGATGTGTTAGAGACCATCAAAGCCCTCATAAAATCATATTTAGTCGTAGTGTAAGTTAATCATGATGCAAATCCAATTAGGGTATGATCAGCCAATTGGTGTCCAGGCAAGTGGTTCTGGGAAGGTAAAGAGAATGAGGTTTTAATTGGTTCCATCGACTTACCTGGCCAATTTAATTGGTATCTAAGGAAAGCAATGGGGGGACCCCCTCATCTCTTCCACTTACCTGGTCAATTTGGTCATATCTAAACCCAAAATAAAAAATGCTAAGTGATTAAGCACACTACACATTTCCTTCCTTCATTCTAAGCCAAATTTATGTTAACACTATATAGGTTTGTTGTGTACACACAAGGCCTGCTCTAGCATTTGGTATAAAATTTGTCTTGGTGCACCTAGTGCTTTATAGCATGACTGATAATATTGCTTTGTTGTGTACACACAAGGGCAACATTATTCAATCATGGCTATATGAAAATGAAGAGTGTCTGACTAAACTAAGACATTATAGTTTGTTGTGCACACACAAGGCTATAAGTGTCTTTGAGGCAAAAGTTAAGTTGAGAATTGCAAGGGATGCAATTAGAAAGGGCCATTTCCTACCCTTGAACTTATAAGTGTTTGTTGTGTACACACAAGGCATTTATAAGGAATTGGGATCTCAACCCCACTAAGGAAGCCCAGGGAGGGTTTCCCGCTCACCATAGTAGAGGGTTATAGTATTCGATTGAAAATAGTGGAAGACATAATTAGATGCGAAAGTCCTTGTCTAATTGTGATATCATCATGAGTGGTCTGCTTATAGTTGTTCTTTACTTATTATAGATTATTATATTATGGCTTTTATTCTTTCACTGCAGGGCATCTTGGATGCCAATAAGTTGATCGATCTGAATTATGTGGATTTGTTGAAGAACTGAGAATTAATTAGCTCAGGAGAAAATTGCCTATATACTTGAAACTCCTAACCTAGATCTGATAGGAGAGATGCTACTAAGAAGGGTTCAAAGAGAAAAAGTGGTGTGGGCACCAGGATCTGATAGAGGCTCCTCAACCCTCTATGGATCTCAGATTAGGGTTCCACTTCTTTGTGTCTTGTAATAAGACTTCAAGCCTCAAATTGTATTGTCTTTTGCTTTGAATTGAGTCTATACCTTGACCAATTAGGTCAAATTGAGTCCTGTACTAAGTCGAGTCATAAATCGAGTCCAGTCTGAGTCTCTTAGAAGTATGGGTCAATTGCAAGAGTGGGTCCTAAATTTAGTCTCCTTGGATGCAAGTAAGGAAAGAAGCCAAGTCAGCTCAGGGCCCACCTGTGCATCCTACATGGCACCATGACATCTTGCCATGTGGGCAGCACACTTGGCATGCAAGGATGCCTAATGGAGAGGACCACTCCACTTGGCTCTAGCCTTTTTCCCCTCCCCCTATCAAGCTCATTGCCATGCAAGGGTGGTCGGCCAAGGTGGAAGTCATTGGGAGTTGAAATGGGGAATTCAAATCCCTTGCCTCAAGCCCTCCAATCAAGTCTTCTCCCAAATTGCTTCAACCTCTTTGGAAGGGAGAGACAAGATCCTTGGGCGCCTCCACCTAACACTCCCCATGTCAAGCCTTATACCAAAGAAAGGGTGTGCAACAATGGAAGGAAGAAGAACATAAGCCATGCTACAAGCCCCTCTTCATGTCTTTTTCCAAAATAATGAAGATTCTTTAAACTTCAAGGCACCATGATCCCTCCTCCTAGCCTTGCTTCATGCCATGCCCATTCAAGAAAAAGAAGAAGAAATTTTGTATTCTTGCATTTGAATTTCAAAATGGGTCTTGGGGCCTATTTAAGGACCCAATCCCTCCATTGTAAGCTAATGAATGATTGAGTGATTAATGAAAAAGTTTGAGTTTCTTCCACCCTCCAACCATTGTCTCTTAAGCTAGGTTTGAGTGGAATTGCCTTCGTCCCCAGGGACGTCGAGTGGGTGTGAGGCCACCTGTCCGTCGCCCAGGGCATCGCGAATCCTTCATCCTCCAGGATGTCGCGTGGTGTGAGACCACATTCCTTCATCCTCTGGGATGTCGCGGGGTATAGGCCCCAAGTTATCTCAACTTCGACTTCAGAATCCAGCCGGACACTGGGCTCGAAGCCCCTTCCCATCTCCATCTCAATTCCTTACTGTGCATCTCCACATTTCGCTGACCCTTCTTTTCATTGCCTACAAGTCCTCCCTGGCATTTAGGGCATTGGTGACAGTCACTTTGCCATCACGACCTCCCGACCCAAAGCCAGTGCTCCCACGGGTTCGACTGCTCGGGCATCCAGGCCGCATCCGCCAAGTTGAGCGATCTCTGCACCGGGCGCTCTAGAAGTTTGAGGTTTGCTTTTTCTTTATCTCCTAAGTAGATATTGTAGGTCGAGCTAGTCTTACCGGGGTTTCTTAATCCCGGGGTCCTGTTCTCGTTTTCACTTTTAGGGCTTTGAACTGCTAGCGTAGGCTTTCATTACTGTTCTTCATATTTCTTATCTTTGCTTGTGATCGGGAATCGAAACCCTAAAAAAATATCTAAAACTCATCAAACCTAAAAAAAAACAAAAGAAATTCCTTGCATCATAAGCATCCATCCCAGCATCCCTGCCCTAACCCCCTTGCCTCCACACCAAAAAGGAACCCTAAGAGTAGCTTCCATAAAAGGAAAAAGGCTACGAAGCCCTCTGCTGGTGGAACTTGCTATCACTGTGGAAAGCAAGGGCACTGAAGAAGAATTGAAAGTTATATCTTGCAAGTCAGAAGAGGATGCTAGTGATGCATCGAAAAGTTTGTACATGATACGAACAAACTTATCATTAAATTCTTTAGCTTTTGATACATGAGTATTGGATAACGCATGTGGGTCTCATCTCTGCAAGTCATTGCAGGGGTTATAGAGACCTAGAAGCTTGAAGAAGGATGACTTCGAGCTGTTTCGCACAAGTGGTGATCCCATTCATACTAAAGCTGTTGGCACCTATCTGATGTTATTACCATGGGCAATATTCTTGAATTAAAGGATTATTACTATGTTCCCAATATTATAAAGAATATTATTTCTGTACCATTATTGTTGAAATAAGGTTATGAAATAAATATTTTTAGCCATGGGTGCTCGATCTTCTTTTCAAAGAAGTTTCTTGGTTGTGGTACATTTGTTAATGGTCTTTTGATTCTATCACTTAATGATGAATTTATACTTGTTGAAAACAAGAAGAGAAAGAGAGATGATATAAATGTCACATATCTCTGGCATTGTCGTTGGGTCATATTAGTGAGTCTAGGATAAATAGGTTGTACAAAGAAAATTCTTTGAACCTTTTGATCATGAATCATTAGGAACTTGTGAGTCCTATCTCACGGGTAAGATGACCAAATCTCCATTCATTGGACATGAAGATAGGGCAACTGAGTTTTAGGCCTAGTACACACAGATGTGTGTGGTCCTATGAAAACCTAGGCTAGAGAAGGATACTCTTATTTAATCAGTTTACTAATGATTTATCAAGGTTCGAATTTGTGTATATTAAAAACACAAGTCCGAAGCCTTTGAAAAATTCAAAGAGTATCAAAGTATGGTTAAGAAGAAACTGGGCATAGTATTAAAATCCTTCGATCTGATAGAGAAGAAGAATACTTGTCTAGTAAATTTTTTGATCATCTTAAAGACAGAAATTCTCCTAGAATGGACCCCTCCATATACACCACAGTTAAATGGTATAGCAGAAAGAGGAACCGAACCTTGTTGGACATGGTACGATTCATGATGTGCTTCACAGTCTTCCAATATCTTTCTGGGGTTATGCCCTAGAGACTGCTACCCACATACTACATAGGGTGCCATCAAAGGCTGTTAAGAGCACTCCATATGAATTATGGAATGGAAAAAGGCTAAATCTTAAATATTTTAAGATTTGGGGTAGCCCTGCTTATGTCAGGATGTTGTTGGACATAAGTTAAATGCTAGGGCTGACAAGTGCAAGTTTGTAAGATATCCTAAAGAATGCATGGGTTACCTTTTCTACCATCCTACTAAGTAAAAGTTTTTTGTTAGTAGGCATGCCACATTCTTGAAAATTAGTTTATTAAGAAAAGGGCAATGAGAGGATATTGAACTTAAAGAAGTTCAACCTATACCTGAAGTAATTCCTCAACCAGATGTTTCTAAGGTTCTAAAACAACCACAACACACACTCCTCTCCGTAGGTCAGAGAGAGTGAGAAGTGCACCTCTCAGATATGGCTTTATCATTGGGAATGATAATGAAGCCAGTATCATACAGGATGATGATCCTGTGACCTATACGTAAGCTATCAAGAGTAAAGACTCCTACAAATGGCTAAATGCCATGAAGTATAAAATGGACTCCATGTATTCCAATCAGGTTTGGACCATGGTAGATCTACCTAAAAGAATTGACCGAATAGGATGTAAATAGATCTTCAAGAAGAAGATAGGAGCTGATGGTCAAGTAGAGACCTACAAGGCCAGGCTGGTGGCAAAAGGTTTTAGACAAAAATATGGCATTGACTATGATGAAACATTTTCACCAGTAGCCACATTCGATATTGCTTGCTATAGCAGCATACCATGATTATGAAATTTGGGAAAGGATGTAAAGACTGCTTTTCTCAATGAAAATCTTGAGAAGAAGTCTATATGACACAGCTAGAGGGTTTTGTCTTAAGTGGGAAACCAAACCAAGTATGCAAGCTAACGAAGTCCATCTTTGAACTAAAGCAAGCATCGAGGAGTTGGAACATCCGCTTTGATGAAACAATCAAGGAGTTTGGTTTTATCAAGAATGTGGATGAACTATGTGTGTACAAGAAGACAAGTGGGAGTGCCCTTATTTTCTTGGTTTTGTATGTTGATGACATACTTATCATTGGGAATGATATCCCAATGTTGCAATCGATCAAGTCATGGCTATCAAAGCAGTTTTTCATGAAGGATTTAGGAGAGGCATCCTATATACTGGGTATAAAGATCTAAAAAGATAGATCTAGAGAATGCTAGGCTTATCCCAATCCAGGTACATTGACTTAGTGTTGAAGAGATTCAACATGGAGGAAAGTAAGAAAGGTTACTTGCCCATGAGTCAAGGCATACATTTCTCCAAGAAGATGTCTCCTAAGACATCGGAGGAGAGAGAGAATGAGTTTGATCTCTTATGCTTTGGCTGTTGGATCAATTATGTATGCCATGTTATGTACCAGGCCTGATGTTGCTTATGCCTTGGGCATAGTAAGCAGGTTTTTAGGATGATCCAGGGGAGGATCATTGGAAAGCTGTGAAAAAAATTTTGAATTACCTGAGAAGGACTAAAGATGTTTTTCTAATATATGGTGGATCAGAGTTGAAACTAGAAGGATATACAAATTCTAGTTTTCAATCAGAACTGGATGATAGCAAATTCATATCAGGGTATGTCTTTGCCCTATATGGTGGTGCAGTGAGTTGGAAAAGTACAAAGCAACCAACTGTAGCTGACTTAATTACTAAGGCAGAATATATAGCTGCAAGTAAGCCACAAAGGAAGCTGTGTGGATGGAGAAATTCATCATAGAGTTGGGCATAGTTCCTGCTATACAACAACCGGTGTCACTTTATTATGATAACACTGGAGCTATTGTGCAAGTGAAGGAACCAAGGTCTCATCATAAGTCCAAGCACATCCTAAGATGCTTCCATCTCATTCGAGAGATCATAGAAAGACAAGATATTCTTAATGAATGAGTAGACACAAAGAACAAAGCAGACCCATTCACTAAAGCACTACCAAAGCAGTAGTTTGATCACCACTTAGATTGTATGGGTGTAAAATATAAAGGCAATTGGCTTTAGTGCAAGTAGGAAATTGAAAGAATGGTGCCCTAAAATCCAATCATTGTAAGGGCATTTCTATGATCTTCCAACTAATGTATGATATTATTTATCAACAAAAGGCATCTTTTGATTCATCATATTGCTGCATCTTATCAAGATTATAATGAACCTCATAGGTTTGGATAATAGAATTAGGGTTATGATGGAGATCATAATGGTGAGACCTAAGTTCCTATAAATCCTGATCTAAAATGTTCCTAGTCATTAGATAATCAATTTGGGGATTGATGATTCGGAAAGACTAGCACATCCTATGTATGCTCGATGGAGAGGGTGGTTGGTCTCACAACCACTTATGTAGTGATACTAATACAAGGATGTGGGTGCTCATTAGGTTATGAGTCTACTAAACTGATCCGACAAGAGAACATCAAATGAAAGTCTTACTTGTCAAAAAAAATTCTCTTAGTGGGAGTTGTGCATGTGATCCTTAAACCTGTCACTACCATAGTATTGTGCACATGAACCCATGTTTTGGGACATACTCACTCATGGCAATTAAGTCATATATGGAATATTTCTAGATATGGTGGATTGTGTATGAAGGTAATGAGTAGGTCAACAAGGAATCGATCACTCCTAATAAGAGAAGTTATCCCATGTGATCTCTTCGAATGATGACTCAGGAAGTCTTTGATCAAAGCAGAATGAGATTAGATAGGGTTTCTAATCTTTTATCGATCGAGTCTTCATTATCAAATTGAGATTCAAAATGACAAATTGAGATTCAAAATGATTAAGTGCTAGAGTTTGACATTTATCCATGCCCATCACTTAATCGGGATACAGGGAGATCAAAGGATTGAATTGCATGGTAACTTTCTGCTGATGTGTATTTTGATAATTTCTATCAAATTTCTCATCTTTTAGGTAGGCATGATACATTGCTAGATGTCAATTATGTATTGTGGGTTTTCTACAATCAATTGGATTGAATTCATGAGTTAATTCGAAAGCTGGTTCGAATTGACAACTAAGGTCAGCTCAATTTAACCTAATTAGGTCAAATTGGATTCGATTGGAATGAATTGGTTTGGACCTAGACCTACTGCTGGCTAGATATGAAATCCAAAGGATCACACACATTAGAAAATTTATCTAGAAAGTCAACTGGCATTTTATTAGGGTCATGGGATCCTAATTGGTTAGCTAGATTACACACTAGCATGTATATGCTAACCTAACTCCTAACCCAATTGAATTGGGTCTAAAAGTTTGCTAAATGGACTAACCAGTTATAAAAGACCTAAATTCGGTTGAATTCTAAGTGGAATAAATTTATCATAATTTATTTGATATTTTTCATTGCTTTTATGCACCAAATACCAAGAGTCCCAAGGGCATGGGACTCTTGGCACCAAAGAGATGTTTGGCAATAAAGGAGTGCAGAATGACCAAGATTCCTTCTGTTTATTAATCACTTATAAGGTGATAAACTACACTTTATCCCCTTTCATATGACACCCATTTTGTTTGGTCTTTGACTAGTCAAAGATAGGAAATGGCATGGAGAAAAGGTGGTGCATAAGTGAAGAGTAGCGACTCTTCACTATTGGCACACAGAAAAAGATCTAGAGTCCTTCTACTTAGAAGAGTTGTTTCCATTTGAAACAAGGCATCCCTGGCCTTATCTCATATTTGATTATTATGGCTAATTACTGGTGGAAATAGGAATGGGTGGTGAAGCAAGTTGGCACGCTAAGTGAAGGGTTATGTCCTTTCACTTGGTTACCACAAGATTTAAATCTAA
The DNA here is from genome assembly GCA_021397845.1 of Areca catechu. Taxonomy (NCBI): domain Eukaryota; kingdom Viridiplantae; phylum Streptophyta; class Magnoliopsida; order Arecales; family Arecaceae; genus Areca; species Areca catechu. The sequence continues at coordinate 39,688,785 of CM038042.1, read as the reverse complement.
GAGTCCTTCACAATGAAGGAACTTAACTCTTGGAAAGGTCACTTCATTCAATGCCATCTAAGCAACCTCCCTGCCGGTTACATGCCACATGGCATGAGAATAAGTGGACCATATTATTTAGACAAGGAAATAAGTCATTTGGTGCAGGAAGGGTCATGGCTTTTGGCATAGGAAATGTCACGACTCTTCAAGATAAGATCCTTCTTACTGAAGGATCTTATTTGATCTGTGTTTGGATAGATCAAAGGTTGATGATAGGGCTTATATGGCACCTACCCCTCTCCTATAAATAGCCATCAGTATTTAGGCCAATGGTATCATAAATCCTTTCTTTCCTGTATTATTACACTCACACTCTACCACACTCTCCTTTTGTCTCTTTCTTCTTTGTCTTGTCTTAAGACAAGTACTTCATTTTAAGACAAGGGTTTTAAGAAGTGAATTAGGAAGTGTAAGTGAAAGTTAAGAGAGTTTTGGAAAGGGCTCAGAGTGCTCTACTGGAGGGCAAGGGTCTGAGCAAGAAAAGAGTGGTAGCCAAAGGAAGTAAAGCCATCAGAAGAGTCCTAGTGGTTTAACCAACCTGCTAAGCAGTGCTTCCTAGGTTCCATTCATATATGGATCACCTCTGGAGGGCATGCACTTATGTGCCTAGTGGAAAGAAGAAGGAATTAGCATTCCAGGTATTTTTCCAAACCCTAATTGCATGACTTGTTAATCATAATGAATAAGGGATCTTGGGCTTAGTGTTTCAAGTTGTTTGGAGTTTCAAGAAAGAAATTTTTTGAAATCCATTGTTGATGAAGGATGACTCCAAGACTACTAAACATGTATGGAAATCCCAACTAGGTTAGGAATAAACTTAGTCTTCTCCTCTTCTCTTCAACTTGGACTTGGTCAAACCTCTTTGGACGTGATCAACAGTTCAAGGATGCCTAAGGGGCATGTTGGGCCTCTAGGAGAAGCAAGGGGCCAGCTCAAAGGGGCTTGGGTGCATGGGTTTGGGCCTCTGGAAGATGGGGTGGCCTGGTAGCCTGGTAGCAGGAATATTCCCTGGAATCTTGCTTCTTAAGGACTGGGCTTGGCACCTGGGCTTGATTTCTTTGGGCTGGGATACAGGTGGACCTCTGGAATCATGGATTCCCTAGTTTAGGAATAAACTCTAGCATCTGGGGAGGAATCTGGGCATCTGGAGGATATCTGAAAAGAATCAGGGTTTCTGGAAGCATCTTAGATCTTGGGTTGTCACACAAAATCAAATGGGCTGATGTAGTGGCCTTTGACTCTTGGATGTGGCCTGGTGGAACTCCAAAATAGGGTGACCTCCTCTCTTGTATAAAAATCGGGCTCATACTGTTCTCATAATTGATATACATTACTCAAAATACTGTCTAGGTTGAGGGTTGAGACAAATCAACTAACCTCAACTTATTACAGGACTCAATTCTAGTTGATTACAAAAATTGACACATGACTAGGAAAACCAAATAGGGCCCAGTAATCTATGTCTGCTCATGGTGCCCCCACCAATTCTTCCGAGGTCAGAGGAACTCAACCCCGTCGAGTGTGGGATAACTTGGCTCTCATGTAGTCAAGTAGGTCTGGGTTGAGGCACTGCAGATCCTCACGGGTGATCCACGAGTCCTCAAATTCTGGTCGACCTTGCCACCGGACCAAATACCTTTGATAGCCTCTATTCCGGGTACATATGGCTTGATCGTCTAGGATTCTCTCGATCTTTTCCTTGCTATTTGGCCAATTGGTTGGTGGACACTCTGGGGTGGGTTCTCTCTCAAAGGGAGGGATAGGCTCAAGGTGCTCGCTAGGTATCACTGCTGGCTCCCTAGACTCTATAAGATCTAAGATGATGAAGGTGGAGCTAATACCTAAATCAGGTAGTATCTCACGTACATAGGCATTGGGTCCATCGATATTCATTTTCTTGGAATGGGCAAGCTTCATGAGCAAAAAATTCTTTACAACTACAAAATCCCCTATGAAGTTTTTTATCTCTCTTTTGGGAATTAGCCAAGTTGTTAGTTAGTTCATTAGTTATGTTCAGCTTTGACTAATTTTCATATGCATATGATATGCAGAGGGTAGTGCAGGTGCAGACATGTAATTCAGGCTGTGCATTTATTGGACTCAATAATACTGATAGACTCGACTAAACATCCCTATCAAAGGACATTTTATTGGACTCTAAGGGACAAAACCTAATAGATTATAGACTCTTTATGTTTGATCCTATCATGACATGTACATGAGAAACTTACTATGTACCCCTATCAGGTGCCATAGGGTTCTCTTAAAGTAAGATGCAAATATGACATGATTAAAGGATGAATGCATCATGCAAAATTCTATAAAATGTAACCTAATGGTAAAGAAAATAGAAGAAGATTCCGGAAATGGTAGAAAATATGAGGTGGGTTCAGGATTGGTCTGATTGGGTGGAGAGTATGGAAAGGGTTCGAGGTTAATTGGATAGACAAGGATATAAGAAGGGGCGTCAGGGATTAATCCTAAACTAATAAGGTTGACCTTAAATGGTTGGTGTCTATCCACTGGATCTGCCTTATGGAAGAATGGGTCACTAATTTCAAGAAAAAGATCTTCAATTGCGTTCAAGGAAGTGACTTCATCTTGAGGGTACTGGGTGGTGAGATAAGCCAAGTCCTTAATAAACTATTTTGGCTTAGAAAAGTCAGGAGTAGGCTCTACAATTGGATCTTCTTCTAAAGTCTCATCTAATTGCTCTTCCATTGTAGCTTGGGTGTGACCTAGGTTATTTAATTCTGGGTCGGCCACTAACTGATTATGGTCAAGGTTAACTAAATCCAGATTGGCTACTACTTGGATATGGTCAGGGTCAACTGATTCTAGGGTGGCTTCTACTTGGGTGTTTATTGATTCAACTAACACTAGACTAGCTTCTACCTGGGTTGGTCATAATCAACTAATTTTGGGTCTTCTATAGGGTACTCTTCTAGATCTTCAATAGACTCATACTCCTCTACCAGACTTGGGTCAGCCTCATATATTTCTTCTTCTAAGTCATCTTGGTGAACCAATGGGGTGGTAAGAGGGGTTTGGCTAATGGGAAATTGACTAGGATCTGGGGTAATAGGGGTGAGTAAACTAAGGGTTATGGGATCAATGGTTATGGGTTTAAAGGTTATGGGTTCAAAGGTTATGCATTCAAATCTAGGGGTATTAATCCTATAGGGTTCATATCTAGGGACTATGGGTTCCTGGGGTTCAGCTTTATGGGTCTTGCCTAGGGTTCCTACTTGGTTGAAACTTTGGTTCATTTGGTCAAGCTTAGTATCGTATTGGTCAAACCTATGGTTTATTTGGGCTAACTGATTTTGGGTTTGGGTGTTGGACTGGTTTATTGGGTAAGCTGGGCTTGGGTTGGTCAAGCTTGAGGTTCATTTGGGAGATAATCTGATCACTCATGACCTTCATCATGGCCTCAAAATTGGAATCCATAGTTGGTTTTGGTTGGGGTTTAGACTTTTGATATTGGGTTCCTAATATAATGGTCATGCAACAAATCAAACAATCAAAGTGAAATGATGCAACCAAGCATGCAAAAGAGAAAGAAAAGGCTAGTATAATCTAGGATTTCCTAGACCTAGAGACAGAAACTGGGTGGGTCAGCTCAACTTACACTTAACCCAATAGCTAATCCTTCAACTGGCCAAGTAGGGGTGGGAGTGTGGGAGCCCCCCTTCTTTTGCAGGGACCCAATTAAAAATCACAGCACCACTTAGGTCGTTTGACTCTGGATCCCTAGTCTTAGGCACAAGCTTTCAGTAATAGCTAAAAGGTTAAATGCACTAGTTGGCCCACACAGCTCGGACTCGACCTGTTGATGTCTCCTAGCCCACTAGGGCAAATTAGGTCTAATTGATTTAATTAGGCTTGGGATAGTATGATGGTGGTGGTTTTGGGCCCAAGACAGGTGCTGAAATCCTGCCCTGATCTGAGATTTTGAGTTGCCCTTAAGATTAGGTTAAAATGATGGCAATCAATGCAAGCTAAAACATTCAAAAAATAAAATATTTTTTAATTATTTATGATGTGTCAAGTTTGGTTTTAGTTTACTGGGGTTATCAAACAATGTTTGACTTGGATTGGGGGTTTGGTAGTTGATTAGGTTAAGTTGAGTCAAGATGCAGAATGTAGCAGAAATTAGTGAATTAGGGTTTCAGTTTTTGTAGAGTTTGACATAGATCTTGATGCATGAAAAATTCAAAAAAAATCTGAAATAGAGGATGAATGGTAATTATAAGGCCTACCAAATTTCATGCTAGAAAAAAATCATATGATAATGCAAACCTAGGGTTTTTTTGACTGCTATAGAAATTATCAGGATTTTGTTAGGGTTCCTATTATGCCAAATTTTAGAGTTTTAGGGTTTCACTAAAATATTTAAAAATTTGATAATTACTAGATAGAACAAAAGACATTCAGTGCAAATTTTATAGAAAAATAAAATGTTATGATGCCAAAATTAGATGAAACCTAGACACCTAATGCAGTAGATAGAATGCAGAAATTAGGGTTTGTGAGTGCAAAGCAAATAAAAACTATCCTAAACCCGCTCTAAAACTAAACTGATATGGGACGACCCTAAGACTGCTAAACATTCATTGAAAATAATAAAATAGTTTTTTATGATTTTTATAATTTTAATTGCAAGCTAGAATCCCAAAATAAAGTAAAAACTAGCAGAAGGCTAGCAGTGCAAAGAATCATCGGGTCACAGGCAAACTCATGCAAACTAATAAAAGATTCAGGACCCAAGAGTTGAGAAACTCCCGGTTTAGGATAGATTTTCTTCATTAAATCAGATAATAAGAGAAGGGAAGGTTTCTTACCAGTCAGAGATTAAATTCAGTAGTAGCAGGGTTCACATGCACTCTAATCGGAGCCTGGAAGAAGAAGCCTTGTCTCCCTTGAATCTGATGGCTGATCTGGGCAGCTTGGGCAGCAAAGAAGACCTCCTCAGGGGAGGGGAAGCACCTCGGGGATCCTACAAGTGTCAGGGTTATCAAAATAGTAATTAAAAAATAAGAAAAGGAACTATGGGTTGAAAGGAATCAGGATTAGGGTTAGAAGATGGCTGTTTGAAGCTTGTTGAAGATCTCCTTGCTTGGTGGCCTAGGGCACTCTTTTTGGACATATGAAGGCTTGGATGGCAGTGAGTTAGGGTGTGGAAGGAAGCTAGGGCAGCAAGGAATTCATCCAAACACAAGAACACAACCAAAGAACCAAAACAAAACACCAACACAAGATAATAACTCAAAATTTCAGCAAGTTGTATTCATAAGAAAGAGATGCTTACAAGAGGGGGAGGGTGGGGTATTTATAGAGTTTCCAAGCCCTAATTAACCATAGTTACACTTGGGTTACAAATCCTCTTCCCAATAAAATACAAGTCCTTTCCTAGCAATGTTAGAATTACAAAGTTTAAAAGGATTAGAAATCCCAACTAGGTTAGGAATAAACTTGGTCTTCTCCTTCTTCTCTTCAACTTGGACTAGGTCAAACCTCTTTGGACGTGGTCAACACTTCAAGGACACCTAAGGGGGCGTGTTGGGTCTCTAAGAGCAGCAATGGGCCAGCCCAAAGGGGCTTGGGTGCATGGGTTTGGGCCTCTGGAAGCTGGGGTGGCCTGGTAGCCTAGTAGCAGGAATATTCCCTGGAATCTTGCTTCTTAAGGGCTTAGGCTTGGCACCTGGGCTTGATTTCTTTGGGCTGGGATGCAGGTGGACCTTTGGAATCATGGATGCCCTAGTTTAGGAATAAGGTCTGGCATCTAGGGAGGAATCAGGGCATCTGGAGGATATCTGAAAAGAATCAGGATTTTTGGAAGCATTTTGGATCCTGGGTTGTCATACAAAATCCAATGGACTGATATAGCAACCTCTGACTCTTGGATGTGGCCTGGTGGAACTCCAAAGTAGGGTGACCTCCTCTCTTTTATAAAAATTGGGCTCATATTGGACTCATAATTGATGTATATGATTCAAAATACTGACTAGGTTGAGGGTTGAGACAAATCAACTAACCTCAACTTATTACAGGACTCAATTCTAGTTGATTACAAAATTGACACATGGCTAGGTAAACCAAATAGGACCTAGTAATCTATGTCTGATTCTGGTGCCCCCACCAATTGTTTTCCTGTGCCATCAAAACCCTAGAAAACTATCATCCTCTACATCAAACTCAACAACCGTCAGATGATGAGGTAATGGACGATAGTGATGGATGAAGGTTGATGGCTCAGGATCCTAGCATAGGGAGGGATAGCGGCAAACTCAATGATGAGCAGAGGACATGGTGGATCGGAGATGGAGAGAAAGGGGTGGCAATCTTGGGGAGATTGCAACCATGTGGTGGAGCAGCAGTGATGGCTCTCAGGGAGAAGATGGTGTTGAGTAGAGTGGGAAGAAGATGATGACAGCGATATGAGAGGCACAGGGAAGATAGGCGATGACTGGTGGCCCTATTTGTTGGTGGTGCTGTTGCAGGTGGCAATGATGGATGAAACTAGGAAGAAGACGGATGGCGGCGATGGCTTGGATGGTGAAATAGGTGGAGGACGATCAGAGGCCACGAGTAAAGCAAAGAGGAATAGTGGCAGCTCCTCTAGCAAGCACAAGGGGGTAGACAGTGGTTCAGGCAATGGGGAAAAGGAATCAATGAAGATGAAGGCTTCTCCTATGATTTTTCCAATGAGGGAAAGCTCCTTGGCAGCTTTTTCGAAAAATTGGTGCTTAGGAAGAAGATGGTCCATGGATAGGGTCTATGGACCAGTAACAATGGCTGCCTGTGGACCAGATGCACTCTCGTAGACCAAGTAGCCAATCCATGTGGACCGGCTACTTTAAAATCTATGCACTTCCTTTATTAATTTTCAAAATTCAATTTTTGGCCTATCTGAACTCTGATTTGATTGCCATCTACACTGTTGGACTCCAAAAATCAAGCTTTTCATAATGACGATCTTCTTTTCTATAAATGATATATAAAAGTATTAATTTATATAAATAAACATAGTTTAATTATTGCATTAATGCTTTTATATGTGTATATAATATAATTATCAGGTGTCCAATAGATATAAATTAGAGTTGGATGTGGATCTTGACATAGAATTCTTTGAATGCTTGGTTGTCAAATTATTGGCCATTATTAGTAATAATAGTATCGAAATGTTTGAATTAATAAATGTTGGATTTCTAGAAGAAACTTTTAACCGTGCTCTCGATAATGTGTGCTAAGGATTTTGCCTCCATCTATTTGGTAAAGTAGTCGATGGTGATAATTAAAAACTTTATTGACCTATTGCTAGGGGAAATGGGCCGAGTATGTCCATCCCCCACTAAGCAATGGCTAGGAAGAAAAAACTAGGTCAGCTATATTTCTGGCTACCGTTAGATGTTAGCATGTTATTGGCATCATCACACTTCTAGACAAGCTCTATGGTATCTTCTTGCATGGTGAGCTAATAGTATCCTTGCCTTAGAGCTTTATAGGCTAAGGACCCACCCCCTAGATAGTTCTTATAGATGCCTTCATAGATCTGTCAATGTACATAGTCAACTTTGATGGGTCTCAGGCACTTAAGGACAATGTGAAGAACTTCTTGTAGAGCTATCTATCTAGTAGCATGAACCAAAGAGCTTTCCATATTAGCAACATTGTCTCTGAGGCATTGTCAGGTAGGATGCCTTCAGTTAGGTACTTGGTAAAAAGATCCATCTAACTTAGCTTGTGCATGACCTGTTGGACTTCCTCGACTTACTGTTGTGAGGAACTTTTAGGTATTCAATGTATGTCTGTCCAAGGGAGTTGTCCACTAAGGTCATGAGCCAAAAAAGTGTTTACTTGAGCATTTTCACACTAGGAAATATGAGATAATGATGCAGAACGAAAGAGGAGAGATGATGCGATGCGGAAATAAATTAAGATTAATTCTTTTTTTTTATATATTTTCCGAAATTGGCTTTGACTCAAAGGAAAGCTAAACTAAATTGAAAGAAACTAGGTAATAATTGAAAGCACAATTTAAATAAAACTGGATTATCAGAGTAGTTCAGAAGTAACGGATCGCTGGGGTTGAGAACTTCCAGACCTAGGTTTTGCTCTGAACTTTCAACAGGACAGAAGTAAAGAGAAGAGAAGGGTACCAACCAGACAGTGATCTTCACAAAGTTTGGTGGAAGAACTCTCTCGAGCAGATTGTTGGATCCTCGGATTCGGATACCTTCGTAATGGATCCTCCAATACTGGTCCTGTGGCTGAGTCGGCTTCTCTTGGACTCAAGATCTGGGAAAGAAGAAGAATAAGTGATAGAATCAGATACTCAAGAATTTACCAGATTGAAGAACTTGAAAGTTGATGTGCTGAAATCCGGATTCTCCTGGAGGTTGATCTGACTTCCTTTGGGAATTGTTCTGGATCTGAAGTATCCGGACTGGACCCGGATGCTGGGGTCGGCCTTGACTTGAAGAGGGTGCCGTGAGAGGTGGGATATGCTAGGGCTTGGTGGAAAGAGAAGGATGATGGGCGGCTAGGGTTTGGGAGTGAAGTGGCTAACCTAGGGTTTGGGTTTGGAGATCTCACACCTCCTCAAGGTTCCTGGGGAACTCGGATTCACTCCCTCACGGAGCTCAACACCTGGATGCAAGTGCGGAAGAGAGAAAACTCAGAGTTTGCTCACACAAAAACTTGAATTCATTTATTAGATTAATTAAATTTACAAGAGGGGTTTAATTTTTAGGACTTTACAAGAGAGTAGGGTTTTACATCTTCCCATGTGGGACTAAAGGAGGGGATCTGCAAATTAGGATTGTAGGATCAATCCTTAGACATATGGCCGGCCAAAGGTTCCCAAAAAATTTGATTTGGGTTTTTAAAGGAAGGTAGATGGTGCCTCCAAGCTTTGTTCTTCAAGAGATGATTTCTTTCCTTCCATGGCTCAACTCTTTTGGACTCCTCCTTTTCTTTCTCCCTAAGTCATGGTCCTTCCCATCTTTGTTTTGGGCATTTTTGGCAGGGAATGGGCGCCTCCTTGAAGTTCTCTCCAAGAAGAATTTCTTCCCTTTCATAGCTTGGCTCTTATGGAAGGTCTTGGGCCACCCCCTTGATTTGTGGATCCCTGGTTGCTTTCTCCTCAAATAGCGCATGAGAGAAGGGAGCTGCTATCTGTGGTGTGGGGACCAGAGTATATTGGATGGAGATGTGGCACCCTTGGACTCAGGCGTGTGGCTGGGAGTGTGGCTGGGAGTGTGGCGCCCACTTGCTTGGCCTTGGGAGAAAATGTGACACCCCAGGTTGAAGTCCTAGACCACTACTGAGTCAACATGACTCAACAAAAATAAATTGCAGGGAGTACAGATAAGCTAAAATTGAGTTGATCAAGTCAACCCTTATTACAAGCTAGAAAATCCTAATTCTTCGGGCAAGGTCAATCAGAGATCCAGATGGAGCTCTAAAGTCTTCTTCTGAGTCTGGTGCCCGCACCAGATAAGCTAAAATGTTTAAGTGCCAACATGAAGGTCCACACCCTATCAAATTACTTAGCCATCATAAGGTCCTGAGCATCACACTCACTAGTGACTTGGCCAACCATGAGCTAGGAGTCAGTGAAGACCTTAGGTGCTTTATCCTAAGTTCTTTGACCAACTCAATCAAGCTAGCAAGGCTTTATACTCAAACTGGTTGTTATTTGCCTTGAATAAGAACTGCAGGGGTGTACTCAATGACTACTCTTTCTGAGTTTGTTTGGATGAGTCTAACTCTGCTCTCATAAGAGTTCAAAGCACCATCTACATAAAGGATCTAGGTCATCCCTAGGTCAGGTTGCTTAGTAGGTAGCATAGGAGTTGGTGTGTGCTCGATGCCAAGAGAGGAGCCATGCTTTTAGCTCTATGAATCTTAGACTAGTTTGGGTCCTAGGGCTAGGACGAATTTGCTCCTAGGATGGAGGTTTAGCCTTCGCAATCTTAAGGCCCAGGATTTGGCAGCCTTAAGGGCTTGAAGCCCAAGAGATTTGGATCTTGATAAGGGGGAGGGGGGTTAATCTAGATTTAGATCAGGTTTGGATCCAGGAGGGTTAGAAATATCATGTACTCGAGTTTGGGTATTGTCATGTATTGATGCAGAACAAATAAGATGATGCGATGCGAAAGTAAATTAAGATTATTTTTTTTTTTTTTAATGTTTTGTTAGAAGTTGGCTTGACTCAAAAATAATGCTAACTAATATTGAAAGAAAATATGCACTGAAAGAAAGCACAATTCAAAAGAGTAGATTATCAGAGTAATAAAGAAGTAGGATCGTTGGGGATTGAGAAACCCCAGACCTAGGGTTTACTCCTCTTTCAAGAAACAGACGAAGAGAGAAGAGAAGGTTTTATACCTGACTGTGATATCTCTCTTTGCTTCAATTGAAGGACACTCTCGAGCAGATTGTAGGATCCTTGGAGACAGGGTATCTTCGTAATGGATCCTCGGATTGTAGTCCTATGGTAAGGTTGGCCTTCTTCTTGTACTCTGGATCTGGAAAGGATGAAGAACAAGATAAGGATGTAAGAAACTCAAGGAAGAGACCTTTACCTGGATAGCTCTGGACTGCTCGAACTTTGAAGATGAGGGAAGAGTATGGAGGTGGCGGTGGAAGATGGAGTGGATTTAGGGTTTGGCTGGTAGGGCGGCGGCTTGTAGATGAAAAGGACCTAGGGCTTGATATAGTGGGCAGTGGCTTGGAGAAGGAGATGGCGGCCTTGAATGAAGTGGGAATAGGGTTTAGGAATTTGGGTGTTGGCGGCTAGGATGATGAAAGGAAATTAGGGTTGGCGGCCAGGGATGAAAGCGGGGCAGTGTTTTGGTAACTTTGGAGATCTCTCACCTCCTCAAGGCTCCAATGAAACCCGGATTTACTCCCTCAGGGAGCTCAACACTCAAAGAAGTGCAGAAGAAGAGAACACAAGGTTTCTCAACACAAGAAAAGATTTCATTTTCTCCTTTTTTTTTCAAAAGATTACATAAGGGTCCAATATACAGACCTTGCAAGAGAAACAAAATTACACTACTTCCCATGTGGGACTAAACATTCATCCTAAGCATGAAAAACTTTTCCTTGACCGACCAGGCTTCTTTCCTTGGAGTGGGTGGCCTCAAATGCAAGGTGATGGCTTCATATGAAAGGTATGTGGGGCACCTCCTAGTTCTTCTCCTTAAGTCATGGGTTTCCTTCCATGACTTGCTCTTTCTTGGAAGAAAATACTCATCTCCTAGTCTTTCTCCCCAAGACTAGGCTCCTTCCATTCATAGCCAGGTACTTAGGCAGGTGTGGGTGCCTACCATGAAGTCCTCTCCAAGAAAAATCCCCTGCTCCTTTAGCTTGGTTACTTTTGGCAGCTTGTGGGTGCATTCCTTGACTTCTCCTAAGAAAATTTTCTTGCTCTCTTGGGCATGGGGACCAGGGACACTGGGATGAAATGTGGCGACAATTGGTCCTGGGAGTGTGGCTGGGAGTGTGGCGTCCACTTGCATTTGGCCTTGGAAGAAAAAATGATGCCCTAGGGAATGGCGCCAACCAGGACTTGACTTGGACTTAGACTGAGTCAACATGACTGAACAAAATGAAATGCAGACTCAAAGAAATAAAATAATCTGGTTGACCAGGTCAACCCTTATTACAAACCCTAATCTTCGGGCAAGGTCATTCAGAGATCCAGATGGAACCCTGAAGTCTTCTTCTGATTCTGGTGCCCGCACCATGTATGGGTTAGCCTAAAGAATTTTTTGGTTTGGGTTATTTAACCCATTGTAATTGATATAAAAGGTCTTGTAATACCATGCAAAGGGAAGAGATAAAATGAGCATTTTCTCCTGAAAACCCTAGCCACCTCTCTCCCTCTCTCCTCTCCTCATGCCACAAGAAGCCTTCATCCCAAGAGGAAGGGACATCCCAAACTCTTAGAACCAAGAAAGGTGTAGTGCCAAGAGAGCACCTATTTTCTTTGGTCTCTATTTCTCTCCACAAATCTAGTTCTGGGCACTAGTTACAATAGTAAGGAGGGCTCTACTAGATGTTCTTAATGTCTTCATTGATCTCTCAAAAGTGAAGCAAAGGTGCACCTAATGCCTTGGTACCCAAGAGAGGTGCTGCATAGATTTCTATTGAAATAAATTTCAGACACATTCAATCAATCTTCCATGTTTCCTTTGTCTTTCTCTAACTTATTTGTTTAACACCTTGGTTCCCATGTAAGAGATCAATCCATGGCTGGTATCGATGTGGTACTAGGTCCTAATAATTGGTATAAAAGTTGGTTGAGCATAAAGGAGGAAGAGGATTCTACAGTAGAAAAGTTTAGATAATTTCTTTTTATAATAGAGGATTAGCAGAGTTTTTCAAATTTGGGGTAGGTACTGATAAGGAGTTTTTTTATAGTAGAGGAGGTGGAAGAAGAGTTCTTCAATAGAGGATTAGCAGTGGAGGATCAATAGTAGTAGAGGATCTGCAGAAAGCTTTTAGTGGTAGAGATCTATAAAAAAAATTTCAGATATGATCATGATTTAATATTAGTTTTTTCTTCAAGTTTTGTGAGGAAGGAAGAGATCTCGAGGTTGTTGTCAACCCTTCCTAGCCAGGTATTTTCAATTCTACCTTTGTGCTGTTTATGATTTGGATTGATCATGGAAAATAGTGGGGTGAAGGTTAGATTTGAGAAGTTTGATGGAAAGGGAAGTTTTACCATGTAAAAATTTAGGATGGAGGATTTGCTAGTTTAGATGGGACTAGATGCCACCTTGGAGGATAGGCTAGAGAGGATGACTGACAAGCAATGGTGTCTTTGGAGAAGAGGGCATGTGCCATGATTAGAGCATATATAGTAGATGAGGTGTTGTATAGTATGTTGGCAGGGAGATCACCTAAGGGTTTTGGTTGAGGTTGCCCATATTGTATATGGGGAAGAACATGTGCAAGAAGTTAATACTGAAGAAACTACTTTACAACCTTCAAATTTAGGAGGGAAAGGATGTTGGGCTTATTTAGCCATTTGACCAGATGAGCAGGGATTTGCTCAATATTGGGGTGGAGCTTGAAAGAAGGATAAAAGTTTGTTACAGTTATGTTTTCTACCTGAGAACTTTGATCCATTGGTTATAGTGCTATTATATGGTAAGGAGACATTGGTATATAACGAGATTATATTAGTGCTCAGGTCCAATGAGTAGTAGGAATAGAGATATGAGGGAGGTATTGTCTTTATTTCAGAGAGGCCCAAAAGATGTAAAAAAAGAGCAAGCAGGTGGGGCAAAGAGTTCAAGAAGACAAGAGAGGCAGGTGCAAAGATAGTTCTAAGTATGAAGGAATGTTCAAGTATGATGAATATGGTACTTTAAGTAGGATTGTCCACTTTAGAATAAGTGCAAGGGAGGATAAAGGAAAGACTAGGACTCCCTAGGTTCAATTGTTATATTTGAAGAGTCAGATGAGCTCTTGATGGTTTTAGAGGAGCCATAGGATGCGAAGGGTTTGAAATAGCTTTGAAAGGGTCTATAAAGTGTGGAGGATTCGAAGGGGTAGTGACGGTGATTGAGATGTAGTGGCAAGCCTAATAGGGTAGCATTAGGTGGTTGCCTTGGGTACAGAATTGACTTCTATAGTATCAGGTGGACTTTAGATTTAAGTAAAGCATTGAGTAGAGGGGGCTTCACAGGTGGAGGGGATTTTGGCACGAGCTCAAAGTAGAGAGGTGCAAGGGGAAGAGCAATATCCCAACACAAATGCTAGAGTTGCATAGAGCCAAGTGGAGCGAAGTGTGCAGATGAGAGGCATGGCTCTAAGGAGATTGTGTCAAGCGAAGCATTAGTTGTGGTGAGTGCTAGCATAGGAACACTATAGTCTATTACAAAAAGTTTAAGGCAACAAGTGGTGCAACTACTAAGCAGAAGAGAGCCTACAGCAAGTTCCAAGGTGGTGCCAAGGAGAATGCAAAGGTCTTCAGCTATGGAAGTGGTCATCCCAAATGCCTCCAAGGAAGCTTAGAAATTGAAGACGATAGGCGATTGCATGGATGTTCACATAAGGGGTTGTTAGGCTATATAGCGATAGCTAGATTGTATAGGAAGACATTGCTAAGCTTGCCAAGACTTGGGGGAACCAAGGTGGAGATGTGAGGCCTGGAGTGGAGCCATAGACTTGGCTCTAGGATTCTAGGATAGATTTGGATCCTAAGGCTAGAATGGGTTTGGTCCTAGGATGGAGTCCAGCCTTCACGATCTTGAGACCCAGGATTAGGGGCCTTTAGGGCTCGAGGCTAGGGGGTTTTGGATGTCGAGGGAGAGCTAATCTAGATTTGGACCAGGTTTGGGTCCAAAAGGGTGAGAGCATATAATGTACTCAGGTTTAGATTGAGTGCACTCAAGTATAGGTTACCCTAGGGAGTTTTTTGGACTTGGATTATTTAACCCATTATAATTAGTATAAAAGGTATTGTAAAACAAAACAAAGGGAAGAATGAAATGAGCCTTCTCTCTTGAAAACCCTCACCACCTCTCTCCATCTCTCCTTTTCTCCTCATGCCATAAGAAATGGATGCCCTAAACTCTTAGCACTAAGAAACGTGTAGCGGTAAAAGAGTCCCTATTTTCTTGGGTCACTATTTCTTTCTACCAATCTAGTTTGGGGACTAGTTACAATAGTTAGGAGGGCTCTAGTAGGTGTACTTACTATCTTGATTGATCCCCCAAAAGAGCAACAGAGGTGCATGTTACCAAGAAAAGAGGGGGGTGAATTAGATTTTCAAAATTTAAAATAGATATATGCCTTTTAAAACTCAATCATGGTATGAGCCAAGTATTGCATGAAGTGTTCAAATGTTGAAATATAAAAGAGAGATAGAGAGATAAACAAGTACATAAATACAGCAAGTTTTATAATGCTTCAAAGCAATCCCAGCTCCTATGTCCACTACCTAAGTCCTCTTGGTATTTTCACTATATTCTTGCAAGAATATAGTTAGTTTGTTTTCTCCCAAGATCACAAACCAAAATTCAAATAAATGATTGTTTTTTGGGCTCACAAACAATCCAATTGGCTTTCCAATGCTAACCAATCAAAACCTTAAAACCAGTCCCAAGTCTTAGCTCCTTGCTAGACTTGTAACCACACAAAAATGAAGTAAAAATAGAGCAACAACAAACTCTTAAAAGAGTAGAAGGTTACCGATGAAGCTTTTCTTATAGACTCTTCAAGTCTCCAATGATGGATCCTCAAAGCTCTCTGTATTGCTCATTTAATCTATCAAGAGATTAGTTGGGAAGAAGTTAAGAGCTTCTTGAGTTTTTAGGTGACAGCACTTGGAGTTCTCACTTAATTTCAATGATTATCAGAAAATGTGTTGATGCTAACTTTAATCCTCTTTTTATACATCTCCAAGTATTTACCCATTGATTTAGAGTCCTTTCTATCCATTTCAAGCTATTGGAAGTGAAAGAATAGTGCCCTAAAAGCTAATCATATTTCTTATATCAAGATATTTTTGTAAAATTTTCCTGACTTATGTATGATAAAAGATATTTTGTTTCATCATATGCTGTTTTTACTTTGTTTTTTTAAGATTATGATAAATCCCATATATTAGGGTAATGACTTTAGGATTATGATGGAGTTCATAACAGTAAGACCTAAGATCTTATAAATCCTAATCTAAAATATTTCAAGTCATAGGATCAAGTCAAGGATCGATATTTCTGGAAAGACTAGCACATCCTATATATGCTCAATATAGAGAGTGGTTTCTTACAACCACTTATGCAGGAACACTAATATAAAGATGTGTGCTTATCGAGGTATGAGTTCACTGAATTAGTCTATCATGAGACATCTTATAGAAGTCTTACTTGTCAAAAGATGGTTCTCTTAATGGGAGTTATGCAAGTGATCCTTAGACTTGAGATCACCATGGTATCTTATATACATGAATTCATGTTTGGTTCGTACTCATTCATGACTTATTCATATATGAGATGTCCATGGATATGGTGCATTGTGTATGAAGGTTATGAGCAAGTCAATAAGGAATTGATCACTCACAGTAAGAAGAGTATTTATCCCATATAATCTTATCAAATGATAACTCAAGAAGTCTTTGATCAAAGTAAGATGAAATTAGAAAAGGGTTTCTAATCTTTCATCGATCGAGTCTTCATTAGTGATTTGAGATTTGAATAAATAAAATGGGAGGGTTTGATAATTTTCCATATCCATCACTTACTAAGGATAAAGAAAGGTTGAAGGATTGAATTACATGATAACTTACCACTGAATGGTATTTTGATAATTTTACTAAATTTATCATCTTTTAGATAGGCATGATATGTTGCTACTAGAAATCAATCATGTTTGTAGGTTTTCATGAATTAAATTGATTGAATTCATGAGTCAATTTAAAATATGGTTCAAATTGGTAACTAGGATTAGCTCGATTTGACCTAATTCAGTTAGTTAATTTATAATCAACTAAATTGATATGAACCTAGAGACCTATTGCTGGCTAGATGAGAAACTCAAAGGGTCACACATATTAAGGAATTGATCAAGGAAGTCATTTATATTTTTATTAGGGTCATAGAATCTTAATTGGCTAGCTAATTAACATAATAGCATATGTTGGCTAGCCTAACTCCTAACCAAATTAGATTGGGTTTAAATGCTTATTATTTGGGCTAACTAATTTAAGTAAGACTTAAATTGGGTTGGGCCTTTAGAGGGGCAGCCAAATTGGGATTTATCCTAATTTTATAGCCTTTATCCATTGATTAAACCAATAGTCCCAAGGGCTTAGGTTCTTGGAACCAATATTGGCATGTGCCATATTAAGAGGCATAGAAGGACTAAGAGTCCTACAATTAAATCACCTTTTTGGTAATAAATCTTAGTTCCTATTTTCTATCATACATGACCATTTGGACTAGATTTAACATTGAAAAATGTGATCCCAATGCCAATCATCTAGGTTGTAGACGGTGTGCGACTCATATATGTATACGAATTATTGAATTGAATAAAGAGTTTATTCTGGTTGTTCATCACACGTCATTTTTCTAATTGAACTCTCATCTGATGATGTCTTTTGAACTACCTTGTATGCAACGTAGAAAGGATGCATCGTGTAGTTCATAAACTGGTTTGCAACAAAGGATACACTATTCAGGATGATAGTGTATCGAGAGTAAGTCATTGATGTCATGTCTGTTGGTTGTCCTCTTAACCAAGTAGAATGAAGATGGTAGCATGATATCATGATGGGGACATCGCCAACATGGATCCTAGAGCAGCACCAATCTCGAAGCAGCATGGATTGTGATGTAAATAAATTTAAATTCGAAGATTAGAGTTTAAGATTTATTTTATTTTGAAATTCGTTACTTGGTTAGGATTGAGATATCTAGTGTTAGGATTGGGATAGACCTCATCTTATCTTGTATTTGAATTTAACTCCTATCTTTCTATCCTGTATTCAAATTCAAATGAGGGTTGGAAAGGTCTATACATACCACCCTCATTCCTTTGTAAATATTGGTTAATGAAGTTGAGTTTTTAGGGAAGAGTGATTCTTCATTCTGCCTCCATAAAGGAGCGGGTGTGAGACTTGTCTTGCCTTCCCCTTCAGGCATCGAGGGGTATGAGACCCTATGCTTCACTTTTGACCATCGAGGGGCATGGGGCCCTAGTTATCCTCTTCCCCGTCGAGTCCTAACTATGGTCTTAGTAATTTTTTTCACGACCCTAGGTAGCGATTTGGGTCGGATGCCCTAGGCTCCGCATGTAGTGAGATGGGTGGGATGCCCTAGGCTACATATAGTGGGATGGATGAAATGCCCTAGAGGTGAGAGGTCTCTCCATGAATGTGAGTACCAAAGTCCATGAGCGTCCAAATTTTTCCTACCTTCCATCTTCATTGTTCTTCACCACCTCCATAAAAATTAATAAATAAATGAGAAACTAGTGGTACCCTAATTTTGGTGACTTCTAGGCTCGCCAACGATCCATCCCCATCTCGTCCCCCATCATATAGCTGTATACTATGATTATGAAATATGGCAAATGGATGTAAAGACTACATTCCTCAATGGGTATCCTGAGGAGTCTATATATCATAGCAAGAAGGGTTTGCCTCAAGAGAGAGACCAAATCAACTATGCAAGCTTAAGAAATCTATTTATGAATTAAAGCAAACATCAAGGAGTTGAAACATTCACTTTAATGAGATGATCAAGGAATTGGTTCATAAAAAATGTAGATAAACCATATGTGTATAAGAAAATAAGTGGGAGTGCCATATCTTCTTAATATTGTATATTGATGACATATTATCATTGAAATAATATTTCAATACTACAATCGATCAAAGCTTGGCTATCTAAATAGTTTTTCATGAAGGATTTAGGAAAAGCATCCTGTATACTAGGTATAAAGATCTATAGAGATAGATCTAAAGGATACTCGGCTTATCTCAATCTAGGTACGTGACCTGCTATCTTAATATTGAAAAGATTCAATATGGAGGGAAAGTAAAGGACTTGCTTGCCATAAGGTAAGGAATATATCTTTCTAAAAAAGATGTCTCCTAAGATACCTAAGAGTTTCAAAGGATGAGTAATATTCCTTATGCTTTGACTGTAGATCAATCATATATGCCATGTTATGTACCAGACTTGATGTTGCTTATGCATTAGGTATAGCAATAAGATTCCAAGATAATCCAGGAGAGGATCATTAGAAAGCTAGAAAAAATATTTTTAAGTACCTGAGAAAACTAAAGATAATTTTTTAATATATAAAGAATTAAATTTAATATACTAGACGGTTATACCGACTCTAGTTTTCAATCAGATCTAGATGATAGTAATCCATATCAAGAAATGTCTTTATTCATATGGAGGAGCAGTGAGTTGGAAAGTACAAGAAACAAACTATAGCTAACCAGTTGGAGACAGAATGCATAGCTACTAGTGAAGTCACTAAGGAAGCTATCTAGATGAAGAAGTTCATCTCAAAGTTAGGCATAGTTTTATAATACAACAATCGGTGCCACTTTATTATGATAATACTAGAGCTATTGTACAAGTAAGAAATCAAGGTCTCATCAAAAGTCCAAGCATATCCTAAGATTCTTCCATCTCATCGAGAAATTGTTGAAAGATAGGATATGGTCATAGGACAAATAGATATAAAGAACAACATAGTAGACTCATTTACTAAGGCCCTTCCTTAATAGCAATTTGATCACCATTTAGATTTTATGAGAATTAAATATAAGGGTGATTGGCTTTAGTACAAGTGGGAGATTGAAAGAATAGTGCCTTGAAAGTCAATCATATTTCTTATGTATCAGGGTATTTCTATAAAATCTTCCTAACTAATGTATGATAAAAGGTATTTTGTTTCATCATATACCGTGTCTTATACTTTGGTGCTTTAAGATTATAATGAATCCCATAGATTAGGGTAATGGTTTTAGGATTATGATGGAGTTCATAATAGTGAGACCTAAGATCTTATAAATCCTAATCTAAATTTTCTAGTCATAGGATTATCGAGTTAAGGATCAATATTACTGAAAAAATTTGCACATCCTATGTATGCTCGATGTAGAGAGTGGTTGATCTCATGACCACTTGTGTAGGGACTCTAATACAAGGATATGGATGCTCATCAGGGTATGAGTTCACTGAATTGATTCGTCATGAGAATATTTTATGGAGGCTTACTTATTTATCAAAAGATGGTTATCTTAGTAGGAGTTGTACAAGTGATCCTTAAACCTGAGATCACCATGGTATCTTGTACATATGAATCTATATTTTGGTTCATACTTATTCATGACTTAGTCATGTAGGAGATGTTCATAGATATAGTGAATTATATATGAAGGTTATGAGTAGGCAATGAAAAATCAATCACTCCTAGTAAGAAGAGTATTTATCCCATATAATCTCAATAAATGATGACTCAAGAAGTCTTTGATCAAAGTATAATGAAATTAGAAAAGGGCTTCTATTGGCTAGCTAATTAACATACTAGCATATGTTGGCTAGCTAATTAAAGGCTAGTATGTTAGTCACATGCATTAAAGAATTGGCTAGCTAATTAAAATACTAGCTAATTTATCAAGAAGTTATTATATTTTTATTAGGATCATAGAATCCTAATTGGCTAGCTAATTAACATACTAGCATATGTTGGCTAGCCTAACTCTTAACCTAAATAGATTGGATTAATTGTATGCTATTGGGCTAACTAATTTAAGTAGAACTTAAATTTTGTGATCCTTAGGTGGCATAGTCAAATTAGGATTTATCTTAATTTTATAGCCTTTATCCATTGATTGAACCAAGAGTCCCAAGGGCTTGGACTCTTGGTGCCAATATTGTCATATATTAAGGGGTGCAGAAGGACCAAGAGTTCTTCTACAATTACATCACCTTTTTGCTATAAGCCTTAGCCCCTATCCTCTCTAATACATGCCCATTTGGACTAGATTTGATGGTCAAATTAAGTAATTATGGACATGATTTCATGAAGGGATGCGATGCTTGGAATATGGTGCATAGGATGGGATAGAGTCCTTCTGCTTATCAATCACCTTTTTTAGATAAGCCTCTCTAGTTTATACATCTATTGGGGTGTTGGACCAAGTCTTTAATTCTTAAATTAAAGATTAATTATTATATTTTGTCAAAGAGTTGCAATAAGCAACTTTAGGTCCAAAATATTTGTGAAATAATGTTCACTTTGCACCTTCCTACCTAGAAACTCCTTCTACTTGAAGAGTCTTATCTGATCTGTTAAATATAATATAGGAGCTGATAAAAGGGTATTTTAGGTGCCTCCTCTCTTTTTATTTAAAGGCTTCGATGATTGAAACCAAGATATATGAAGTTTGTCCTGATAACTCTTCCTTCTCATGTTAGGACAAGTCTTTTATTTTAAGACAATCTACTATTTTAAGACAAGGGCTTAGGAAAAGAATTAAAAAGGATAATAAGATAGTAAGAGAGTTTTCAAAGAGATCTTAAAGTGCTCTTCGAAAGAAAAAGGTCTTAGAAGAGAGAAAAGACTATGAAGGAAGAAAGGCTACCAAGAGGAGCCAAGTAAACAAGAAGAGTGCTCCTTGATCCAGTTCCTATATGGATCACCTCTAGAGGCCTACACTAGTATGCCTAGTAGAATAAAGGATATTAGCATTATAGGTATTCATCTATTTACTAATATTTTGCCTTGTTAATTGTTATAATCAAAGGGATCCTGGTCTAAGGTTTCAGTTAATTAGGATTTCAAAGATTAAAATTTTGAAATCTAGTATTCTGCTGGCACAACTAAACCAACAAGAAGTTAGAAACTAGCTATTAAAAGTTTAGAAATCAAAAATTTGAAGTTTTGAAACTAATTGTTACTATTTAGTTTGACAGGCTTAAGTGACTCATCTATAGTGAGTCAGCTTGTTTGCAAGATTTCTAAAAAATAGTCTCTTTTTTCCTCTGAGAGAGGAGGCTCAAAATCTGCAAGTCGGCTCTATTATATTGTGTCTAGAAAACCATCTTTTAATTGTTTCTAAGAGAGAAGGCTCATTATAAGAGTCGGCTTTCTACACTATGTTCAGAATCAATATTTTTGTTAAATTGTGAGAGAAGACTTAGATTTTAGAGTCGGCACTATATGCCAAAGTAGTGTGCCATACTAGTTCAACATTCCATGCTAAAGTCAGCTCTTCCATGAGAGTTGACTCTTTTAGTCTAAGCTGATTTCTCATAAATCTTTACATTTAAATACAAGTGACCTCTTAAAACTTTTTAGGACTTCCAATGAACTTCCAACCACTTCAAAACTTATAAAGATGAACTTGAGCTCACTACACTTCCCATGATACATAACTCTCTTAAAGAATTTACAAGGAATACAAAGGAGCACTCTAAGCATTAAAGGATTTTAAAGAAAACATTCTTAACCATTTGAAAATCTTAGTATACTACTCATGCTCCAATGTTTTGTAGTTATCAAAATCATTCCCAAGGTCACAATGTGCCTGATGCCTGGTTCCTAAGAGAGGCGCTGCACAAATATCTACTGAAATAGATTTCAAGCATCTCCATCAAGTTCCACATTTTGTTTGCCTTTCTTGATTTGCTAGTTTAAACCTAGGTTCCCATGCAAGAAATCAGTCCATGGTTGGTATTGATGCGGTACTAGGTCCTAACAGTAGCCCGATAGGTAGTTCTTCAAGCTGTTATTCGATATCATGCATTCAACAAGGAAGTCAGCTAGGACTTGAGAGCCTTCATGGATGATCTCAGGCAATAGGAGTTGTCAAATTATTGAGTTTGACTACCCATTTGGCCATTCTACTAAGGTGTTGGGCCAATACAAGATAGCCTTAGGTGGTTGGTCGATCAGGATGACTATTAGATGAGATTAGAAATATGACTGAGATGCTGTGCAGAAATGATTAGTGCATAAACAATCTTCTCAGATTTAAAGTACTTGGTCTTATATTGTGAAGCAATCAGTTGATATAGTAGATAGGCTTTTAGACTCCTTTGTCTTCTACTTTAAAAAGAATGGAGCCGATTGCCTCCAAAGATGCGGTGAGGTACAAGTAGAGCTCCTCTTCCACCTTAGTCTTGAAAGTTAGGATGGAGACCAAAGAAACTTTTTAGCTCCTCAAAAGCTTATTGGCATTCCTCCATCTAGATGAAGTTGTGCATATAGCACAGGACATTGAAAAAGGGCAAGTAGTGCTCAACTAATTTCAAAATGAATGACTAAGCACTGCAACCCACCCAATTAGTTACTATACTTCTTTGTTAGAGGCTGGATACTACATATCAAGGATTACTTGGATTTTTTGGATCATGACTTACTAGTAACTATGAATTTGAGAAACTTGCTAGCTATAACATTGAAGGCATATTAGTTTGGATTCAGCTTCATTTAGTATTGATAAAGAGTGTTGAAGTCTTCTTCTAAGTCTTTGATATGGTCAACCTCTTGGAGCTCTTGATGAGCATGTCATCAATATAAATATTCACATTCTAACCAATTAGTCTTTGAAGATCTTATTGATCAACCGTTGATAGGTGGCTCTTGCATTTTTCAAACCAAAAAGTATACTTTAAAACAATAAATACCTTTGTTAATTATAAAGGTAGTGTTCTCCTCATTTTTAGGAGCTATCCTAATTTAGTCATAGCTCAAGAAGGCATCCATGAACTAATTAGCTTATGTCCAAATGTAACATCAACTTGCTAATCAATCTTTAGTAATGGAAAACCATCCTTGGGACATGTCTTATTGAGGTTGGTTAGTCAATACTGATTCTCTATTTCCGCTAGCTTTTTTGATCATGACAACATTGGCCAACCAATCAAGAAAGTGGGCTTCTCGGATAAATCATGTAGTGATGATGTTTATCAACTTCTTCATCAATGACCTTGTCTCTCAAGGACAAAACTCCTCTTCTCTTCTTTCTACCAAATTGGCTTGTACTTCGGATCAACGTTCAGTTCATGGGTGATCACTTCTAGAAGGATCCTCATGTTCAACATCAACCAAGCAAAGATGTCAAAGTTGATCTACATGAAGTCTAGTAATTAGTTTCTTTTCCTTTAGGTAGAAGAGCTTTGACTTGGATAGACCTCTCTAGATTGTCCCTCAGTGGAAATAAAATTAGTTCACCTCCTTCCTGTGGCTCTCTCTAGTCCATTTGTTCAGTAGTCAATACCTCACTAGCTTATATTAATTTGGACACTATCAAGAAAGATTGCCAAGCTCGAATTGGTCTCTATGCACCTAGCAAACTCCATTCTTTATCAAGAAGTAGATGGAAGGTGTTTGGTTGAAATGACAACATCTAGCTGTTTAACCTTGGTTGCCCGGATGATATTATACACCAAGGGTATGCAGACTACCATAAATGTCATGAAGATGATGCTTTATCAGGGCAGAGTCCTTCCTGTAATTGGAAGGGTGATTTTTCTTCGACTCCATCGAGTTCCTAGTGAAGCCAACTAAAGATACAAAAACAAGTTTTAAGTGATTCAAAAGAAGTTTGTCTAAAAAAAGTATCATAAAATAAAACATCGACTGAGCTTCCACTATCGACCAAAATTTTTTTTACATCATGTTTAGCTATCATCATGGACATGACAACAACTTCATTATTAGGGTTGTGAACCTGACAATGTCCCTACGAGAAAAAGATATTATAATTTTTTCTCTCCCCTCAACCTCTTATAGAGTGCTCTGCCCCTAAGAGATCATGCCAACTTGTCCCTACATTGGCCAGTTATCAATCTCGGCTTGATTCAACTAGTGGTCGAGATTCTAAGCATCGAACCAAACTCCTCCATGAACATGCTTTCCCAGGTAGCCACATTGAATAAGTTCTTCAATCTCTCTTCATCTAGTGTCATTGCTCGGAATCATGGCTATAATCTTGGTGCAAATGGCAATATTTACTCTAGTCATGGGAGACTGGGGGTTTTACTCAATGAGGCCTTCACAAGTACTGCTCGCCCTCTATCTCCATTAAAATTTTGGCTTTGGGGGCAAGGAGAAGGGTATAGTTACCAAGCTTGTAGGCAAAGTTCTTTGACTTGGAACTTTTTGGCAGATGAGTCAGGCCTTTTAGCTCGATCTCTACTTGGCTCTCCTTGAGCGTGATTCTTCAGCAGCTTCTATCAATCACTCATCGAGTGAAAGCTCTCTTATCTACGTTGATGTACTTTATGCATGGGCAGCTAAAAGGAAACTGTGCAGGTGGTTTGACAAGATCCTACATAAGCATGCAAACATCTACGTGAGCAGAAGGGATTTTAAAATATTTTTTAAAAATTCGTGCAACGAAAATCTTCTCCGCCAGGAACTAACTAATCTAAATCTAGTTGCATTTAGTCATGTATGAACATATAAAATATTTGCATAATATTAAATAATTAAGTCTATCCATGCATGATTAAAAAAAAATAATTTTCCATACCTTTATTCTGCTTGAAATAACTCTGGAATAAACCTGGAATAGACTGGAATAACTGGAATAAAGTTATTCCAGTCGTCTTCCTCCTTGGAACTCTGTTTTTGGCTTGCAAAACATCGTCGGAACACTCCTTCGGACCTCTGTTTGCTCCAAATTCGAGCAGCGGCAACTTGGACAAGTGCTCTTCAATCTCTAATTGAAAATGCAAGAAATTGTTAGCCAAATAATTATAAAAAATCACCAAAGTCTGCTGCCAGATTTATGTAGCAGAACTAGGCAGCAGACTTTGGCCTTCGTTTTGGAGCAGCTGGAGCGATCCCGGTCTGCGTAGCTTGCTCCTAGGAGTAGAAGGATACTCCCTCTAGTGGGGGACATGCCGGGGGCTCTCGGATCCTTCTCCACGCACGGTGCTAGCCACTGGAAGAGAGCTTCACGGTCACAGAAATTTCTACAATAGGGCAGAACTTTGAGCACTTGAAACAAGGGATTTAAAGCCTTGTTTCTCTCCTCACAAGCTCCTAAACCCAGCCCCAAAGCTCTCCACTTGAGTCTCTCAAAGAAGAAGAATGCCCAGAGATTTTTATTGATTTCCCTTGGATCTTACACGATGGATCAAAACTTCTCACGCTGAAACAAGGGTGCTGTTGTTTAAAAAGGACAGCAACAAAGGGAGAGGGAGGTGGAGAGGCTGGGAGGGGAAGAGACAGACGCTGCCATTAACCCAATTAATCAAGCTATTAATAGGGATTAATCCAGCATTTAAATGGGGAATAAAGTGCCATCGGTGGAGGGAGGAGAAGAGATGCCAGGGAAAACAAGGTTCGGTCGTTTGGCCTTCCAAACGTTTGCACTTCCTCTCCATTCAAATGACCGTGTAAAATGGTCCATGGAGTAGAAAATTCAACATGGAAAAACTGTGTAAACCGGTCCACCGGTTCAAATAATCGGTCCAAGCAAAAAATGGTTCAAACCGTTGGTTCAATCCAATTGAACCGGTCCGAGCCCAATAAAATTGGTTCAATTGGTTTACAACCATTGGAGGCCGAAACGAAATCCGAATCAGTTTAATCAAAAAAATCCTGGCGCAGTCCTGGTCAGCCCAGAATAATTTTCGGTGACACAGACAAGGGCAAGACGGGGAAAAAGAGTGCTCAAAAATACTATGACCATAAGACCGAGACGATTCCCAATCGTAATCGGTATTCGGATCAGAGAGTTTCCTCTATGGCGTGTGACCTCATAGGTTCAAACCTAAATGGTAGCACTAGAACAATTCTAGTACCAGCACAGGAAACTATCTAGCAATAGGTCCCGGCATCCGGATAGGTCGAAGATGCGGGAGCAAACTATCGAACCTCTGGCATATGGTTACCGTATAATTCATCCCTTTGACCTCTAATGCTCATGACGACTGAGATTGGGCTGCCAACCCAGACTGAGTCAGTCAACTACGTGTCTCAACTTTGCAAGCCCAGTGACTCTTCACTAGGACTACCCCGGCCGAGGATTTGCTAAATTGAGATACTGCAAGACATTCAATCCAAACTGTTCAGACAGGTCAACTCCATCTTGGTCCATCACTGCTCCACAAGTACTTGCCTGTACCCAGAAACCTTCCATCACCGGATTAAAAATTCGGGTAGTCCGGCACCAAAGCACAGGGAGTTGCTTGCAAGCTACCATGATGACCGCAGGTCAGAGGGACACATATACCCATATCCAATCATGAGTATCCCTTTGGCAGAAAGGGGCTGCACGGAGTCACGTTCAATAAGATATCACATATCCCACTTGCAGATCACATCAATGTCACCACACTCATTGGTCAAGAGGACAACCAACAATGTGAACTATAACAACCTATACTTGATATATTGACGTCTAGTACAATATATCCTTTGGTTGTGAACAGGGTTTAAGGACCACTCGATACATCCTCTCTGTATCGAAGTCAGTGTAGTCCTAAGGACTTCATCACATGGAAAGAGTTCATTTCAGGGAAATACAATATGTGATGAGCTACCAAAAATAATATTTATTAATTCAAAGAAAGAGTACAATATTGAGCACAACCGCCTACAACCCAGGCGATTGGCTTTAGGACACAATTCCCAACACCAGCATCTTTAAATAAGACTTTGAATGAGTTTACCTAGCAAATAGTTGAAACGGGAGGTACGGAGTCCTCTCTTCATGGCCAGATGGCCATAGACTAATCAAGATTGTAGACTTTCAGCATGCCGCTTTAAATTGCATCACATAATCCTTCATAGATTCTTCATCTTATTGGTGGAGGAGAAGAGACTGTCAGCTTCTAGTGGCATCTTTTGACTAGTGCATAGTGAGCCATGAATCACCTCTCTAATTGATTGAAAGAATTAATGCTTCTTGGATCAATTTGGGAGTACCATGCTTAAGCTGCTTTATGAAGGTGGCTAGGAATCAATAGTGCCCTGCATTTGCATGAGAGCCTTGTAGCTCTCCAAGTGGTTCAGCAGATCAGTCGTGCCATTATATGAATCTAGCTCGAACATTTTAAACTAGCTAGAAATTGGTTCCCCATGATCCGATGGTGAAAGGAGGAGGGGTGTTGAAACTGCTTATTCACAACTTCCACATTGAAGATCAGAAAGTTGGTGGTTGATGTTGCTCAACTTGCAATCATACTTATCGAAGCATTGCCCAGCTAGTCACTAAATAGTCTTGTCGATAGATCCCTCTTTGGAGGACTCAAACAATACTCAGATAAGGATCGATGATGATTGCTTTTCTTGCTTTGGCTCTTTTCTTAGTCATCGCTCCTTACATAGAAGACCGACCTGGTAAGGGGGAGACTGTGACGACGGATGATTTGATGATGGGAGGACCTCCCCCACGGGGTTTGATGGTTCATTTAGCGGGGTGAAGGAGACCATAGCTAATGAGAGACCCATCAATAAGAGGATCTCCCCAAGAAGATCAATGGCCAGGGCAATTGGTAGCAACGAGAATGACTGGGATCTCTGGCTACTTTTGCATGGCCATAAATCACTGCTACTATTGTAGCTCTTAGACCACCGTGACCAAGTTTTGGACCTATTGTGTCAAGGTAGCGAGCAAGTCTACTGGGTCACTAGTGGTGGAGGTGGTGGAGCAAGAAACTCCACCTCCTAGTTGCACCATTTGTCATGATACGATGGATTTTCATTGTGACCGGTGGAAATGTCTTATGCATTGCTAACTACCATGGCTCCAATCTCTAGAAAATTGATGGTTGCTTGTTGCCCTCTACCTGACACACCAATCTATTAAAGGAAAAATATGCTAAGCAGAAAGAAAGTATTTTAAAATAATTTTAAAATGAACAGAGAAAGGCTTGGTAGATCGATCAAAACAATCTACCAATCTGCCAGCAACAGGATCTAGTAAGATAATACAGCATGCAATATACATCAAGAGCAAGAAAAATAATCAAAGATATAAAAGTACCTTACCATTATACCTTTAAAAATACTATGGAAAAGGGTAAAGCGCTCGAGCCACACACGTATCTAGCCTCTACAAGTAATCCACACCAGGGCTCAACACTGATCAGCTCTCTTACAATGCTAGCTCCTTGGGATCCTTCGGGCTGATCTTCTTCTTCTCGAAAGAAGGAGGAGAGGTAGAACCCTTCCTAACTATCTCTCTTCCAGACCTAGCTTGAATGCTAGGTATTCTCACACCCAATCCCAAGTCCTCACAAAACCCTTTCCTCTTCTAGTTCTTTAACCAACCAACAACCCTTAAAATAATCTTTATTTATATAGGCAGCCAAGAGAGGAGAAAGAGGAAGGAGGATTGATTGGGGAAGAAGGTCAAGGGCATACCAATTTGGCTCTAACCAATTAGGGAGGAACGAAAATCATTTCATGAAAGTTTGGAGCCAAAACAGCTTGAATTCGAAATTCAAACTAGATCAAAACCTTCTCAAAAAGCTTTATAGAAATTTCATTTAGGATTTTCTGGTCGAGCAGAGATGAATCAACTCGAGCAGGGGTCGAGTCGGCTCATCCAGAACATAGAACAGTCGGACTATTCTTTCAGTAGGAACGAGTCGACTCGAGCAGGGATCGAGTCGGATTGTCCAGAACATATAACGAGTCGGCTCGAACAGGGGCCAAGTCGGCTCATCCAGAAAAGACTATCAAATACTTCTTGTCACAACCAAGTGTTCACCCCTCAAGTGTCGATACATGGTCAATCATATTGACCACTAGTGATAGTAAACGATTCTTAATCATCAATCAGCCTTAAGATCATATTGAAACCTCTATGGTGTGTGACCCCACAGGTTCGAACACTAAGTCAGTAGCACTAGAACACTTCCAATACTAGTCAAAGTCCCCATCTAGCAATGATACCCAATGTCCGGATAGGTCGAAGATTGCATAGCAATATTCTAGAATCTCTGGCATATGGTTATCGCATAAATCATCCCTTTGACCTCATAATGCTCAGAATAACCTAGGGTTTGACTGCCAACCTAATTGGTTTATCCAAATCGTGTCTCAACTTTCCAAGTTCTGTGACTCCTCACAAGAACTACCCTGGCCAAGGTTTACTAAATTAAGACACAATGAGTCATTCACTCCAAACTATTTGGAGGGGTCTCATTCCATCTTGATTCACCACTGCTTCACAAGTACTTGACTGGACATAGAAACATCCATCACTAGATTAGAAATCCAGGTGGTTTGACATCAAAGTACAGTGAGTTGCTTGTAAACTGCCATGGTGACCTCAGGTTTGAGGGACACATATACCCATATCCCTTCATGAGCAACCCTTTGGCAGAAGAGAGCTCCGTAGATGGTCATGTTCAATGAGATGTCACACATTTCACTTGCATGTCACACCAATGTCTCCACACTCCTTAGTTAATATGACAACCAACAAATGTGACATACAACAACCTATACTTGATACATTATCATCCAATAACAATGTATCATTTTATTGTAAACCAGTTTAAGAACTACTTAATATATCCTCTCTATATTAAATAATATAGTTCTAAGGACTCCATCGTATAAGAGTTCATTTCAAGAAAATGTAAATATGATGAACAGCCAAAAGAATAATTTTTATTCATTAAAGATTTATATACAATTATAAAATGGCACAACCATCTACAACCTAGATGATTGAATTTGGGATACAGTTCCCACATCTATAGCCATCAAATTGTCCTCTACTAGACTCTAATGGTAACCAAGAGAACTCTGGTATTCTTTGAGTAGAATTAAGTGCTGTAATTGGTGGCTCTTAAATAAAAACCTACAAGAATAGTCACTGAGCTGAGGTTTATGGTCTCAAGTCATTGGATGGGAGAATAGGCTAGAACAGCTAGAGCTACAAGTGATGGTGGTGACTGAATGAGTGTGCAAATGGTAGAGATGAGTTATTGTAGTGTAATGTTAGTATAGCATAGCATAGCGTACCTCATCAGAGTCCCTCTTACAAATTTATAAGGCTATGCTGGTGATTGAATGCCATTGCAGAGGTAGCCTCCTTTGATATCACGACAAATTCTATTGAGGTTGCAGGATCTTGTCCCTGAAATCTTCTCCAATAGCATCTTTTTGTTCGGATTGTAGGATCTGTTAGGATGTTGTCCACCATGATCTATGCTAGAGCAGTTGTGATCGAGGATAGTGTTGCATAGTAAGCAACCCAAGAGGGAGGGTGAATTATGTTTCTAAAAAATTAAATGCAAGTGTGTCCCAATTCAATAAGCAACTTAAGTACAATCAAATACAAGAGTAATATGCTCTAAAGAGTATGCAGCAAAAATTTAAATGTAATAAATGTAAGAGTAAGAGAGAGAGATAAGCAATTACAAAACAATCCAAGTACAGTAGTTCGATGCTTTCCAATGCACCTACATCCACTCCCCAAGGTCCACGTGGGAATTCACTATAATCTCCACCAATTATAGTCGATTAGTTTTCTGGGCTCACTAATCAAAACCCCTTTTGGTTTTTATAAGGCTCACCAAAAGAAATCTCTTGGTTTTCAAAAGCTAACCAATAACCTCCTTGGTTTTCAACTAAGCTTACTAAAAACCTTCTTGGTTTTCCAATAGGCTAACTAAAACCTCCTTGATTTTCAATAGACTAACTAAAAACCTCCTTGGTTTTCTAATAGGCTAACCAAAAACCTTTACAACAAAGATAGAGTTAAAGTAAAGCAACAAGAAAAGCTTTCTTAATAAAAGCAGATATCTCTTTGAAGCTTTGAGGAATTACTATCATCAACTTGATGAAGCATCAATTAATGCTCAAGAATGTTGGACTTGAATACTCTTGAAGGCTTTAAATGCTTTGAGACTTCTCTTTGCTTGAAGGTGGTTGCTCTCAATGAATAGAGTGAATGCACTTGATTTTCTTTTCCTATTATTGATCCTCTTGTATTCCAATTCAATTTCAATCACTTAAATACCTTTCCAAGGTCTCAAAGTTAGTTTATGACTATTAGACATGAAAAACTAGCCGTTGGGAGACAAGAGGGCCGAGTTTTGTGTTTGAAAAGCTAGCCATTACTATTCCCAGAACTCCAAGTGTCGACACTTCAAGCTGTGAGTCGATACTTAGGGTCGACACTTAAGTTCCATGAGTCGACACCAAGTTCAAATATTTTCATTGAAGTTCTCTGGAATTCTCAGGTGAGTTGACACTTCTTCTGGTGAGTCGACACTTTAGTCGACACTTGATATCTATGAGTCGAAACTTCAGGCAAGTCTTCAATTTCAGCAAGTTTTGTATCAAAATTTTTTCAGGCCTTAAGCCGATCCTTGAGTCGACACCTTGACTCAACACTTGACTGGTATGAGTTGACACTTCAGCTATGCCTTCTGACACTCTTTCTATGTACCGGCTTGAGTCGACACTTCCACTGTCATGAGTCGACACTTGAGTTATGAGTCGACACTTGCTGAGATTTCTTCAAAAACTATTGAACCTCTGTTGAAACCAATTTATGCTAGACTAACCAAGTCCTTTCAAGCAATCTTCAAGTACTTAAGTCCATTTAAAACTGATCTTTCATTCATGGAAGGGCTCTTCTTCATTGTTGACAAGCAATAAAATCTGGTTAACTTTGATAAGTACATTTTGCTAATAAAAACACACTTTAAAGAAATAATTAGTACTCAACTATACTTAAGTATTTTGTTTATCATCAAAATTATAACGGAGTCAACAATCTCCTCCTTTTTGATGATGACAAAATCTTTAAGTATAATTTACATGATAAGCTCTTAAAAGGTATTTTCAATAGACATAAAGCTTATTGCAGAGTATTCAAATAAAGAAAGATAAGAGAGGAATTTTAAAAGCATTTGAATTGAATTTGAACTAAGAGTATCAGAGCTAAAAAGAAAATTCATGTATCATGATACTAAAGAGAACATGATTAAGAATAATAAATTCAGCAATGAAACAAAAAGAAAGTAATCAAAGAAGAATTTGAATAATAGATTGAAGAGTATAAATATTCCAGTCAAGAGGTAATTCAAAAATTGATTTTCAAAGATCTTTCAAATGCACCAAAGCTAAAATTAAACATCTGAAATTAAGGATTTTGCAAGAAATTTTAGCAAAACAGATTTTGCAATCCAAAGGAGGGATTACTCTCCTCATTCAATACTCAATATTTTTCTCAAACACAAATGATTTTTCATTTTATCTTCATTACACAAGAAATATATATACCTTTCATTTGTCTTATCTCACCTTCATCTTTTATACTTACCTTTCATCTTATCTCTCCCCTTTATCTTTTATACTTACCTCTCCCCCTTTTTGTCAACATTAAAAAAGAATAGAGAAAATAGTGAAATTAAAACATTGAAATTAAGTAATGCAATTCATTCATTCGGAGGAGATATCATCCAAAGAATAGGTATGAAGAAGTAGAGCATTTCAATCATTCATAATGTTTCATACATTGATACAAGTTTGATACATAAAGGTAAATAAACATTAAAAGCATATAGGTAGTACTAAATATAAACTAGCAAATTATAGAGACTATCCTATGCACGGTCCTCATCATCTGAGGATCCAATCTTGATTGATCCTGTATCAATAAAAGCACGATATCGAGGCCACATAGATCGAAGATCATGAAGACGGGTCCTGGTCGGTCTCAATGGAACACGACGGCCTCGTCCTCTGCACTAACATAAGTTTTACCTCTAGCTAGTGTAGAAGAGGTGGAAGCTATGTCAGCAGCAGGAACAGCACTGACGGGAATGGCAGTGTCAAAATCAGTATGAAATGGTGTATGATCAAAGATAGGTCATGAATCAAGATAGTGGAAATCAGTGGTATAAAATTCTAGTTCCCTAATAGGAAAAAATGTATGCAATGGGGGAAAATGAATAATAGGTGTATCAAAAGCTAAAGATATGACAGGAGTAGGTGCTGGATTGGAAGTGTGATCAGCAAGTCTGGAGAGAGGAGTGGGTAAAATAGTAGTCTGGAAAGATGAACTAGATGGATCATGAATGGAACTTCTAGGAA
This sequence comes from Areca catechu, assembly GCA_021397845.1. Classification (NCBI taxonomy): domain Eukaryota; kingdom Viridiplantae; phylum Streptophyta; class Magnoliopsida; order Arecales; family Arecaceae; genus Areca; species Areca catechu. The sequence goes on along the minus strand of CM038042.1, from coordinate 39,655,164 downwards.
GGTTAGCTGCAGTCTCCGATATTGGCTCTATCATCAGATCTACCATGTCAAAGTCATCAGAGTCAGTCTCATCATCATCCAAATCTGGTCCTAGAGCAGGTGGGGCTGGAGCTAAATCAGCTAGAGCCGAAGTATCAGGATCTCTACCAGAAGAGGGTCTACCCAAGGCAGATAGAATGGCAGAGATCCCATCTCTCAGTCCTCGATAGCTCTCTCTTATCTCTATGAGAAACCTGTCGACTCGCTGATGAATGATCATCACCTCAATCTCAATGTGAGTGACCCTATCCTCTAAACTCTCTGAAACTCTAGGTATATCAGACTGTGCTAGCTTAGGCTGAAAAGCTAGCTCTAGCTGTGCTGAAGGCTCGGACTGTACCTCAGGTATGTCAGTGAGTGGCTTTAAGGGCCCCGCCTCACCTGAAAAGATGTGCACCTCCTCCACTATATCCTCATCTCTATCAGTGGCCTAACCAGATACGTGCCATCTCCACTAGCCTTTGACAAGCTGGTATCCCATCCGGTGAAGAGATATGATGTCATAGACATCAGTGTGAAGTAGCTGCCGGTAGGGCTCATCATCCACAACTACTCCATAAGCTATAAATAGAAAAGTCAAGCCCATCCCATAGAGTAGACACAATCTCTGGCTAATAGATGCCTCCATTAGCTGATATACCATGAGTACCGGTAGGCATAGGTGTGTGCTGTACTAGAGAAACCATGATTAACAGCTCTTGCTCTGTGATGAAGTCAAAATAGCTAATCTTCAATAGAAGAATTTGGGCTACTATGTGATGCAGCAACTTCATCTCAGTAGATAATCTTGAAGCTACAATAGTGGTTCCCTCAAGTAAATCATCTGTCTCGAAAATGCAATGGAGACCACTGACCCTGTCCACTAAACTGTCCACTACAGATCCTCTCATGGGTATGTCCCATACCCTTCTCAGAATCTCTACGGACACTAGGACATCTCTACCTCGCACCTAAGCAATCCATCCATCACTACCTCGAGCAAGTGAACCATAGAACTCTCGAATCAAACCCGAGTAAAATCTCTCTATCAAGGAGCAAAATGGCACCAATCCTGCATCCCTAAGCTACTACCTATCCTTAACTATAGCTGATCAATGAAATTGAAGTCTATATAACGTCCTCCGATGATGGTCTTCGATCCCATGTGATTCACTGCAGGAAAGAGAGGTCTAGCCAGAATCTCAGGCTCCACAGTTGCTCTAGCCTCATGTTGTGCCTTTGTTCTCCTTTCTTTTTCTTGATTGGATGGTCTTGGATGCTGGAGAACTTGCTTCCTAAGCCCTATTTCAAAGATATAAGATGAAAATGCAAGAAGGGAAGAAACCTAAGGTTTTTGCGGTGCAAAAACAAAGAGGAAGGGGGAAAATGGTAGAACCTGAAAAAAAATCCATCCCAAATGAAGATTTAAGAGATTTGGAGTTGAAGTTTGGAGGGAAGGAGTCGTTAGAACAATGTTGGGGATGAGTCAGCTCAATTTGGAATGAAGAAGACAATGAAAACACTTCATTTTCTTACTTTTATTTCGGTCTGTCATCGTTCAAGTGTCGACTCGTGACATAGAGTCAAGTGCTGACACTTCCAGATGTCGACACTTCTAAGTATCGACACTTCAACTTAAAATAAAAAAAGAATAGGAAATGAAGCTTTGATCAAAATGAATATAATTTCAATGGAATTCAAGGAGATTAACATAATTAATAGCAAATTTGATTATTCAAGGGTCAAAGAATATGAAGAGATGAAATTTTCAATCAAAAGGGTTGATGACCCCAAGTTCTCTTCTAATCATACTGAGCAGATCTTCTTGAAGAGGTTTAGTCAATATATCAGCTAATTGCATTTCAGTACTAACAAATTCAAGTACAATATCATTGCTTTCAACATGATTTCTAATATAATGATGCCTTATTTCAATATGTTTACTTCTTAAATAGTGAACAAGATTTTTAGTTAAGCATATTGCACTAGTATTATCATATTTTATGGGTGTCTTAGTTAGTTGATTCCAAAATCTTCAAGTTGTTGCTTAATCTACAAGATTTAAGCACAACAACTTCCAAGTGCAATATACTCAGCTCAGTTGTGGATAGTGCAACTGAAGTTTGTTTCTTGCTAAACCAGGAGATTAAGTTAACTCCAAGAAATTGGCAAGTTCCACTAGTACCTTTTCTATCAAGTTTACACCCATCAAAATCAGCATCAGAAAATCTAATTAAATCAATAGATTAATTTCTAGAATCCATAAACCAATATCAATTGTACCAGATAAGTACCTAAATATGTGCTTAATAGCCAATAGATGAGACTCTTTAGGATCAGATTGATATCTTGCACACATACAGATACTAAACATTATAGATGGTCTACTAGCAATCAAATATAATAAAGAGTCAATTATTCCTTTATATAATTTTTGATCAATAGATTTACCATGTTCATCTTTATCAAGTTTACAAGAGGGGCTCATAGGTGTACCTATTGACTTAGTAGTCTCCATCCTAAACTTCTTTAAGATTTCTCTTGTATACTTAGCTTGGTTGATGAAGATTTCATCCTTGATTTGCTTGATTTGGAGTCTGAGAAAAAAATTGAGTTCTCCCATCATGCTCATTTGAATTCTCCCTGCATAAGCTTGGCAAACTCTTGACAAAAGATTTCATTAGTAGCACCGAATATAATATCATCAACATAAATTTGTACTACTAACAAATCATCATTTTTCTTCTTTAGAAATAAAGTTGTGTCAACATGGCCTCTAAGAGAAATCATTTTCAATCAAAAACTTGCTAAGTCTTTCATACCATGCTCGGGGTACTTCCTTTAACCATAAAGTGCTTTGTATAGTTTAAAAACATGATCAGGATGTGCATGATTTTCAAAACCAGGTGGTTGTTCAACAAATAATTTTTCTGCTATATAACCATTCAGAAAAGCACTCTTAACATCTATTTGAAAAAGTTTGAAGTTCACAAAAACATGCAAATGCTAAAAGAAATCTAATGGCTTCAAGTCTAGCAACAGGTGCAAAGGTTTCATCAAAATCAATGCCCTCCTCTTGATTATAACCTTTAGTAACTAGTCTAGCCTTATTCCTAATAACAATACCATTTTCATCTAATTTATTCCTAAATATCCATTTTGTGTCAATAATTGAAACATTAGATGGTCTTTCTATTAGAGTCCCAATATTATTTCTTTCAAACTTATTTAATTCTTCTTGCATTACATTAATCTAATTAGGGTTTTCTTCAGCATCTTCAAAATATTTTGGTTCAATTTAAGAAATAAAAGCAATATAATCATATTCATTTCTAATTGAAGATCTTGTTATTATCCCTTTTGATGGATCACCTAGGATTAACTCCTTAGGATGTCTATGAGCATACCTCCACTCCTTAGGTAAATCTTGATGCTTTGGTATGGCTTCTTCTCTTTCATTTTTGTCTTGATCTTTTTCTCCTTATTGAGAAGATCGATCTTCCAATGTCAACTTCTTTAACTTTTCAGCACCTGCACATGCATTAAAAGTATCCTCTTTTCTAGAGGATTTGTTAACAAACTCTTCAAAGACTACATGTACAAACTCCTCTACTACTAATATTCTCTTATTAAAAACTCTATATGCCCTACTTGATATAGAGTATCCTAAGAAGATACCTTCATCAGACTTGGCATCAAATTTTTTTAAATTATCTTTACTTATCATGATAAAACATTTACAACCAAAAACATAAAAATATTTTAAAGTCAATTTCTTTGTTTCCAAAGCTCATATGGTGTTTTCTTTAAAATAGGATGAATTAAAACATCATTCAAAATATAACAAGCAGTATTAATTGCTTCAGCCCAAAAATACTTGGCAAATCATTTTCACAAAGCATAGTACGTGTCATTTCTTCGAAAGTACGATTTTTCCTTTCTACAATCCCATTCTATTAAGGTGTTCTATGTGCAAAAAAATTATGTTCAATCTCTTTTTCATTGCAAAAGTTTTCAAAATCCTGATTTTCAAATTTAGAACCATGATCATTATGAATATAAATTACTAAAATACCTTTTTCATTTGAAACTTTTCAGTAAAACTTCATGAATGCTGAAAATGATTTGTCTTTGTGAGCAAGAAATAAAACCCTTACAAACCATGAAAAATCATCCACTATAACTAATTCATATCTCTTACCTCTTAGACTAGATGTTCTAGTTGGTCCAAAGAGATCCATGTAGAGTAGTTCTAATGGCCTAGTAGTTGTAACAAAATCTTTAGGTTTAAAAGATGTTTTTAATTGTTTTCCAAATTAGCATGCTTCAAAACTTTATCCTTTTCAAAACTAAGTTTTGGCAAATCTCTTACTAAATTCTTTTAAAAAATTTTGAAAGTAAATACATGCTAGCATGACCTAGACTATGATGCCATAGCCAACTAGTCTCATTTATAGTATAATTCATTGCAATTAGGCATTCTCCATTTGACAAAGATAGATTATCCAAATAATAGATATATATTACCATGCCTTTTTCTAATGAGTTTTACTCCATTTTTATCTGGACTAACAATCATGCAAAAAGATGATTCGAAAATAACTTGAAAACCCTTATCACAAAATTGACTAATACTTCAAAGATTATGCTTTAAACATTCAACTAAAAGTGCATTATTGATACAAGTAGAAGGGGTGATGTGAACCTTACCAGTATCAATGATTTTTCCTTTACTATTATCTTCAAAGGTTACACTCCCTCTTTATTGCCTCAAGAAAGGTGAATTGCTTCACATCTCCTGTCATGTGTTTGAACAACCACTATCAAGATACCATAGCCTGTTATTTTTCTTGGTTGCAAGACACACCTGTAAAACAAATATCAAGTTTTGTTTTTAGGTACCCAAGCCATCTTGGGTCCTTTAGGGTTAGTGCTTAAATTGGTTCCTTTTGGAATCCAAATCTTTCCAAAATTATTGATTTTTCTTAAGTTGCATCGAAAAGCTTTATGACCTAATTTTTTGCATGAAAAATAAGTAATGCTTGATGATGCTAGTACAAAGAAATTTTTGAAGTACCTTTGCTATTTTGAGATTTGTATCCTAATCCTGCTTTGTTAAAAATAGCTCTTTGATTATTTAAAAGAAGATTAATTTTTTAGAATTATAAGTGAACTTTTCAACTAAGGATTTATTTTATCAAGTTCATCTTTATAATTTTGTTTTTATCTCTAGATCTTTGTTTTCTTTAAAAGGTCACCATTTGAAACAACTGCTTTAGATATTTTAAAACTTCATTTTTCATTGTTAAAGCTTTGTTTTTCTTTTCTAGATATCAAGTTTACTTTTCAGTTCATTAACTTCACTCAAAAGAGAATGTTTTCATATGAAAAACTATTTGCATGCTTTTTAGTTTTCTATTTTTAGAATGAATTAATTTATAATCATGCATCAATTCACAAATGTATTTTTTAATTCATCAAAAGTAAAATTCACTTCAGAGTCAGAAATTATCCCTTCTTGTTCTTGTTGTGCCATGAAACATAGATTGGCAACTTCAGTTGGTTCTTCATCTGAGTTGGAGTCCTCGCTGTCACTCCAGGTCACCATCATAGCTTTCTTCCTAAGTTTCTTTCTAGATTTCTTTAGGAGAGGGCAATCAAACTTGTAATATCCTAGCTTCTTGCATTCGAAGTATATAGGTAATTCTTCTCCTTTTTTTTTCTTTCTCTTTTTCTTTTTTCTTGTCTTTACTTGTTTGGAACCTTTTCTTGTAAGGAAATTTTCTTCTTTTCATAAATCTTCTAAACTTCCTTGCTAGAAGAGCTTCCTTACTCTCATCCTCTTCTTCTTCTTCCGATTCTTCATTTGATGATTCTTCTTGAATTGTAGACTTGAAGGCTATCCCCTTTTCTTTTTATCCAAGTCCATAGATTTTTGCTTCAGATTTAGCTCATAAGTCATGAGCAATACTACAGCTACTCCAAGGGTAATTTATCAACATCTTTGGCTTCTTGTATGGCGGTCATCTTTGGATCCCATGAAGTTGGAAGTGACTTGAGAATTTTGTTAACAAGATCTGCATTAGACATGACTTTTCCTAAACTTCTCTTGTCATTAACAATATTTGTGAATCTAGTGTACATGTCAGTGATAGATTCATTTGGTTCTATTCAGAACATCTCATAAGTGTGCACTAACATGTTTACTTTTGTATTCTTCACTTGATCAGTCTCATGGGTAACTTCAAGTGTGTCCATATTTTTTTAGTAGATGTGCATGTAGAAATCCTATTGAATTCACTAGGATTTAATAAACAATAAAGAAGATTCATTACTTATGCATTAATCTTGGATTGTTTAATGTCATTTTTATCCCATTCCTCTTTGAGCTTTGGGATGGAAACACCATTAACCACAATCAAAGGAATATGTGGACCCTTATCAACAACTTTCCATAAATTATAATCTATTGAATGCATGTAAATTCTAATTCTAGTTTTTTAATAAGTATAATTTGTTCCATTAAAATATGAAGGTCTACTTGAGGCTTGTCCCTCAACTACACTAGTACCATGGGAGTTGCCGTAAATCTTTACTCAAGGAGGTTAGACTTATATACTGAGAACGAGGCTCTGATATCACTTGTTGCCCAGTAAGCAACCCAAGAGGGAGGGTGAATTGGGTTTCTGAAAAATTAAATACAAGTGTGTCCCAATTCAATAAACAACTTAAGTGCAATGAGATGCAAGAGTAATATGCTCTTAAAGAGTATGTAGCAGATATTTAAGCAATAAATGTAAGAGCAAGAGAGAGACAATCAATCATAAACACAATTTAAGTATAGTGGTTCGGTGCTTTCCAATGCACCTATATCCACTCTCCAAGGTCCACTTAGAAATTCACTATAATCTCTATCGATTACAGCCGATTAGTTTTTGGGCTCACTAATTAAAATCCCTTTTGGTTTTTATAAGGCTTACCAAAAGAAACCTCTGGTTTTCAAAGGCTAACCAATAACCTCCTTGGTTTACAACTAAGCTTACTAAAAACCTCCTTGGTTTGGTGCGGGCACCAGACTCAGAAGAAGACTTCAGGGCTCCATCTGGATCTTGATTGACCTTGCCCGAAGAATTAGGATTTTCTGGTTTTGTAAAAAGGGTTGACTTGGTCAACTCAATTTTTTTTGAGTCTATATTTCCCTGCAATTTAAATTTTGTTGAGTCATGTTGACTCTGTACAAGTCCTAGTAAGTGATCTAGGTCTTCTCCAGGGTGCCACATTTTCTCCCAAGCCCAAGCAAGTGGGCGCCACACTCCCAGCCACATGCCAGAGTCCAGGAGGGCCCATCTCCATTCCAGTGTCTTGGTCCCCACACCCAAGGGAGCAAGAATTTTTCTTGAAGCCAAAATCAAGGAGGCGCCCCATATATACCTTAAAAGGCAAGCTAAAGGAGGAAAGAGGCATTTCTTGGGGAGCACTTCAAGGGGGCACCAATCCATGCCTAAAAGACCAAAGCAAAGTTGGGAAGAGCCATGACTTGGGGAGAAAGAAAAGGAGGTGTCCAAAAGAGTTGAACCATGGAAGAAAAAAAAAAATTTTTGAAGAACAAGGCTAGGAGGTGCCACCTACTTACCATTTGGAGCCACCAATCAACACTTATGGAAGCTCTTGGCCGGCCATATAAGAAGGATTTGATTCTACAAGCCTAATTTGAAGATCCATCCTATTAGTCTCACATGGGAAGATGTAAAACCCTGACCTCTTGTAAAGACCTATAAAATAAACCCCTCTTGTAAGTTTTAGAGAACAAATGATGAATGAAATCAATTTCTTTGTGAACAATTGTGTTTCTCTCTTCCGCACTTGTATTCAAGTGTTGAGCTCCGTGAGGGAGTGATTCCAGGTTCCACAGGAACCTTGAGGAGGTGTGAGATCTCCAAACCCTACCAAAATCCTAGGTTAGCCACTTCAATTCCAAACCCTAGCCATCCATCATCTTCTTCATTCCACCAATCATCCAAACCCTAATCTACCTCATCATCTCACGGCCCCTCTCTTCCAAGTAGAGGCCGACCACCAGCATCCGAGTCCATATCGGCTACTTCGAATACAGAGAAAATCCCAGAGGAAGTCAGATCAGCATCCAGGAGAATCAGGATTTCAGCAACATCAAGTTTTCAAGTTCTTCTTATCTGGTAAATCCTTTCTTTGAGTATCTGGTTCCTTAACTTGTTCTTCTTCTTTCCAGATCCTGAGTTCAGGAGAAGCCAACTCTGCCAAAGGACCAGTATTGGAGGATCCATTGTGAAGATATCCGAATCTGAGGATCCAACAATCTGCTGAGAGAGTCCTTCCACCAAACTCTGTGAAGATCACTGCCTGGTACATAACCCTTCTCTTCTCACTTTGTCTGTTTCGTTAAAACTCAGAGCAAACCCTAGATCTGGGGGTTCTCAATCCCCAGCGATCCTACTTCTGAGTTACTCTGATAATCCACTCCTTTTAATTGTGCTTTCTGTCATTTCTTAGTTTCTTTCAACATTAGTTTATCTTTCCTTTGAGTCAAAGCCGACTTCTGAAAATATATATAAAAAAAAAATACATTAATTTTAATTTGCTTTCGCATTCCACATTTTCATTCTGTATTATTTTTGGTATCAGAGCTCTCGTTTTGCATCATTTTTGGTATCAGATCCCTGTCTAGGATTTCTGACTTGCTTGCATGTTTTGAGTGTCTCTCTTTTTTACTTTGTTTGCTCGAAGTAGACTCCCCAGGACGTCCGGTCCTAGGAACAAAGCGAGGTGCAAGCCTCCTCTTCCCATTCCATGGGGTGTTCCTAGGGCGTGTAGGGGATCCGCTGGGTTACAACTTCGTAGCAGGAATTGTAAACGGGGGAAGCATTCTATTTTTAGTCTGTAACTATCCTGTTGCAGGAATTGTTTCTCATTACAGGTAACTCTAAATTGCATTATTTTATTTTCTGGAATAAGTATAATTGAAACTATTTACATAATTTTACTGTAATTTATTGGTTTTTGTGAAATTTCTGAGAGTTAAATTAACAATTCTATTTCTGCGTTTCTGCAATTCAATTTTTTTTTTGAGTGATCATCTCCTAATTCATCTTAAGGGCAATTGAGCATCTAAGATAAGGGGAGGAGTTGATAACCTCTCCTTAGCCCAAAACCACCACCCATTCATTCGATCCTAAGCCTAATTTTAAAATTTATTAGACTTAATTTGCCCTAGTGGGCTAGGAACCAACTGGTCAGGTTCAGCCTAGGGTTTGGTTAGTTTGTCTGGTTCTGTGTGTGCTTTGTACTCAGTGTCTAGAACGGTGATTCAGGGACTACGTCCCGAAGGGCTTGTGTGCTGGTCCGCCTACCTGGCCAATCACTGATTGGTGTCTAGGATTGGCAATTAGGGACCTAACACTTCCCTTACACCTGCCTGGCTGAGTCCCGAGTTACTACAGGCTAGCTTGCCACTCTGATTGGGCATCTAGTTTGGCTCTAGGTCTAGTTAGCCTATAGTCGTTTCAGTCGAGTCTCATTTGGTGTGCTTGCTTGCATCATCATGTCCACCCGGAATGGAGTACCCTACCAACCTGGTCAAACCCAACCTGATTTAGAGGCCATGATTAGAACTCTTACCGAAAGTATGACCAAACTGAGTCAGGATATGACAGATACTGTTGCCCAGTTTAGAGACCAAGCCCAGGTACTTGAGGAGCCTAGGCACCGAAATTGGACCCCTGACTCAGAATTTGGTAGACCCCAACCTCACCCATACCTAGAGCCTAGGAGACCTTTATACAGGGATCCTGAACCTAATCATTGGAGGTTTGATCTAAGAGCCTATGACCATGATCTTGCCCCTGAGTCTAGCCCTAGGAGCCTATACCCATACTTGGTTGACTCAGAGAAGGGATCCGTTAGGAACACTGAACCTTATGCACCCACTTTTGATGGAAGATAAGAGACATATATTAAGTGGGAAGAACAAATGGATCGGTATTTTAAGTGCAATAACATATCGGAATTAGGACAAGTTAGGTTGGCCAAAACCAAGTTCACCAAACATGCTAGGTCGCATTGGTATGCTATTGAGCGTGAGTGTTATCAAAGAAAAGAGGAAATATATACTTGGAGAGATATGAGAAGTAAGTTGAGAGATAGGTACCTAGGTAGATCCTATGAGAAAAGACTTTTAGACCAATGGTACCAATTGCGACAAGGTAATAGGCCTGTGTCTAAATATATCGAGGACTTCCAGTGGTATGACATGAAATGCAATACCATTGAGACCGAAGCTCAGATCACATCGAGGTTTAGGGTTGGGTTACACCCAGACATTTATAGGAAGCTATGCCTTGAAAAGACCAATAAGTTAGACCGAGCCTACCAAGAAGCCCAAGACTATGAGTGGTCTTTAAGATATAACCAATTAAGTACTTTGGACTTAAAGCCAACCTCTACCAACTTGAGTCAAGTTCCGATTGATCCAACACCCGTAGTGAACCAGACTTTTGTTTGTCAATTCCCACTTGTGTCACCTCTTGACCAGAAGGATACCAATGAGGAAGAAGGGTTAGGTATGACAAGCCCAGAATCAGTTGACCCGATTATCACTGACCCGAAACCCATTGAAGATGGCATCGAGGAAGTATATGATGCTGGCTTGAGTCTAGTTGATGAATATGAGGGGGAAGAACTTGAAGAATGTGACATCGATACTATTGGTTCCTTACCTGAGGAGACCTTGCAGAGCAACCAAGTGGTAGGACCTAGTTCAAAAATTCAAGAGATTTGTGAGAACCAGGTTCCTTTAGTCAAATACCCCCAGGAGGAACTCATAGTGTTAGCTCGAGCTATCAGTTCGTATCCTCTAATGACAGTCATTCCCCAAGTACCAATTGAAGATCTTTGCACTAAACTGTTTAAGTTTGCACACCCTATGGTAGATCCTCTCCTTAGGATGACTGAATCAAGCCTCTTACAATTGGACCTTGTCCCATGCTCAGCCACTAAGGTCTCTCCCGTAATCTCAGTTGGACATGCTTTTCTTGAGCGGATTGATTCACCCAGTCCTGTAGAAGTCCTCCTTATGGCCCCAGACCCTTCCTTCACATGACTGAGCTACCCTTCTATAGAGTATACCTTTCCGCACCCATAGGTCAAATTTCAAGTCTTGAGGTCATCATCCATAGACCCTTCCATGAATCATTCTCTAATCCAGTTCTTGAGAAGTGGATCATTATTTGCTTAGAGAACAAACCTTAACTATTGCAATCACATGTCCTAGGCTACTTCCCAAACCATCTCTTGATCCATTCCTGGGAGTAGCAAACTTTTCCTTTCGTAAGGATGACCAGTTGACACTCATAGATCACCATTCAAACCTTCAGGTCACCACCTTTAGTCAACAGGTAATTTGAGACTCCACCTCATATCTCCTCCCTTTCTCTAGGACTTCCAATGCTTCTTACACCATCCAAGTATACTTTGTCGAAGTTTTAGAGTGAACCATGTGACAGAACCTATTAGGTTTGCCACCTACTTCTGGAAGACCTTATGGTATCTACTAGGCACCCATGATAAGTTTTCATGCTCTACATGCCATCCTCCGACCCAAGGTCAAACCTAGAGAGCCGTAGTTTGTTAGGTTTAGACCTAGGGTTCCTTTGGAAAAAGTCCATTCTTTAGGAATGCGGCGTCAGTCTAGTTTAGTTTTTCTTGACCCTTTACTAGGCTTTGGCTCAGATTTTGGTTTGATTGAGAGCACCAGGAATTGAAATTTGTATTTTGTCCAGGGCAAAATTGCATACAATGACTCGGTTAATAGGTCTACAGGTAAGAGTCCATTTGAAATTGTGCATGGTTACAAACCTCACATACCTCTTGACCTAGCTCCTTTACCGGTCCACACACGAGTCTCCGAGTCTGCTGAAGTTTTTGCACAGCATATAAAAGACTTGCATAAAGAAATTCATGCCAAAATAAATTTAAGTAATGAAACTTATAAGAAGTTAGCTGATTCTCAAAGGCGAGTCAAAACTTTTGTTGAGGGAGACTATGTAATGATTAGGTTAAGGCCTGAACGGTTTCCTCCTGGAACCGTTAGAAAGTTACATGCTAGAGGAGCTGGACCATTTAGAGTGGGTGAAGAGAGTATGGTCCAATGCCTATATGCTCGAGTTGCCTTCAGAACTAGGCATTAGCTCAACTTTCAACATTACAGACCTAGTAGAGTATAGAGAGCCAGCTGTAATTCCCAGTGAGCCTTTTGAGCCTAATCCTGCTATTGAGAGTGAACCCAACCCTGTGTGTCCACAACAAACTGGCCTGTGAGGAAAGAGCAGATGGAAAAGATCCTGGATGTTCAGGTTATCTCTACTCGTAATCGAGGATACCAAAGATACCTGGTCCGCTGGCAAGAAAGGCCAGATTCTGATGACTCTTGGATTTCTCGAGAAGAATTACAAGAATTGGACCCAGAACTCTTGGAGAGATACCAGAGCCAGCTTGACCCATACTCGACAGGGTCGAGTTCCTCCCACCCTGGGAGAATTGGTGCGGGCACCAGACTCAGAAGAAGACTTCAGGGCTCCATCTGGATCTCTGATTGACCTTGCCCGAAGAATTAGGGTTTTCTGGTTTTGTAATAAGGGTTGACTTGGTCAACTCAATTTTTTTGAGTCTGTATTTCCCTGTAATTTAAATTTTGTTGAGTCATGTTGACTCAGTACAAGTCCTAGTAAGTGTTCTAGGTCTTCTCCAGGTGCCACATTTTCTTCCAAGCCCAAGCAAGTGGGCGCCACACTCCCAGCCACACGCCAGAGTCCAGGAGGCGCCACATCTCCATCCCAGTGTCTTGGTCCCGACACCCAGGGAGCAAGAATTTTTCTTGAAGCCAAAATCAAGGAGGCGCCCCATATATACCTTAAAAGGCCAAGCTAAAGGAGGAAAGAGGCATTTCTTGGGGAGCACTTCAAGGGGGCGCCCAATCCATGCCTAAAAAGACCAAAGCAAAGTTGGGAAGAGCCATGACTTGGGGAGAAAGAAAAGGAGGTGTCCAAAAGAGTTGAGCCATGGAAGGAAAAAAAAAATTTCTTGAAGAGCAAGGCTAGAAGGCACCACCTACTTACCATTTGGAGCCACCAATCAACACTTATGGAAGCTCTTGGCCGGCCATACGAGAAGGATTTGATTCTACAAGCCTAATTTGAAGATCCATCCTATTAGTCCCACATGGAAAGATGTAAAACCCTGACCTCTTGTAAAGACCTATAAAATAAACCCTCTTGTAAGTTTTAGAGAACAAATGATCAATGAAATCAATTTCTTTGTGACCAACTGTGTTTCTATCTTCCGCACTTGTATTCAAGTATTGAGCTCCGTGAGGGAGTGATTTCGGGTTCCACAGGAACCTTGAGGAGGTGTGAGATCTCCAAACCCTACCAAAATCCTAGGTTAGCCACTTCAATTCCAAACCCTAGCCGCCCATCATCTTCTTCATTCCACCAATCATCCAAACCCTAATCTATCATCATCTCACGGCCCCTCTCTTCCAAGTAGAGGCTGACCACCAGCATCCGGGTCCACATCGGCTACTTCGAATACAGAGCAAATCCCAGAGGAAGTCAGATCAGCATCCAGGAGAATCAGGATTTCAGCAACATCAGTTTTCAAGTTCTTCTTATCTAGTAAATCCTTTCTTTGGGTATCTGGTTCCTTAACTTGTTCTTCTTCTTTCCCAGATCCTGAGTTCAGGAGAAGCCAACTCTGCCAAAGGACTAGTATTGGAGGATCCATGCGAAGATATTCGAATCCGAGGATCAAACAATCTGCTCGAGAGAGTCCTTCCACCAAACTCTGTGAAGATCACTGCCTGGTACATAACCCTTCCTTCTCACTTTGTCTGTTTCGTTGAAACTCAGAGCAAACCCTAGATCTGGGGGTTTCTCAATCCCCAGCGATCCTACTTCTGAGTTACTCTGATAATCCACTTCTTTTAATTATACTTTCTGTCATTTTTAGTTTCTTTCAACATTAGTTTATCTTTTCTTTTAGTCAAAGTCGACTTCTGAAAATATATATATATAAAAAAATATATTAATTTTAATTTGCTTTCGCATTCCACATTTTCGTTCTGCATCATTTTTGGTATCAGAGCTCTCGTTCTGCATCATGGTTTCTCAATAGGCAAACCAAAAATCTTACAACAAAGATAGAGTTAAAGTAAAACAAAAGAAAACAAGAAAAGTATCTTTTTGGGTTTTGAAGCTTTGAGGAATTGCTATCTTCAACTTGATGAAGCCTCAATCAATGCTCAAGAATGTTGGACTTGAATGCTCTTGAAGGCTTTGAAAGATTTGAGACTTCTCTTTGCTTAAAGGTGTTTGCTCTCAATGAATGGGAGTGAATGCACTTGCATTTCTTTTCTTATTGTTGATCCTCTATATTCCAATTCAATTTCAATCACTTAAATACATTTTCAAGGCCTTAAAGTCAGTTTATGACTATTAGAGATGAAAAACTAGCCGTTGGGAGCCAAAAGGACCGAGTTCTAAATTTGAAAAACTAGCCGTTACTATTTCTAGACTCCAAGTATCGATACTTCAAGCTGTGAGTCATCACTTAGGGTCGACACTTAAGTTCCATGAGTTGACACCAAGTTCAAATATCTTCAATGAAGCTCTCCGGAATTCTCAGGTAAGTCAACACTTCTTTTGGTGAGTCGACACTTGAGTCGATACTTGACATTCATGAGTCAACACTTCAGGCAAGTCTTCAATTTTAGCAAGTTTTGTATCAAAATTTTTTCTAGCCTTGAGCCGATCCTTGAGTCAATACCTTGAGTCGATACTTGATTGGCATGAGTCGACACTTCAACTATGCCATCTGATACTCTTTTGCATATCATCTTGAGTCGATAATTTCACTATCATGAGTCGACACTTGAGTTATGAGTCAACACTTTAAGTCAGCACTTACTGAGATTTCTTCAAAAATCATTGAACCTCTGCTAAAATCAATTTGTGCTAGACTAACCAGGTTCTTTCAAGCAATCTTCAAGTACTTAAGTCCATTTAAAATTGATCTTTCATTCATGGAAAGGACTTCTTTATTTTTGACAAGTAATCAAATCTTGTTGAATTGATGGGTATATTTTTCTATAAAAACATACTTTAAAAAAATAGTTAGTACTCAACTTATACTTAAATATTTTATTTATCATCAAAATCAATAACGAAGTCAACAGATAGATCATCACCTACTCAAGTATTATGGACCCTGAGTAGGTTGTCGACTTGGTCATTACTAAAAGGAATAGCTTAGCCCCATACTCAAGTATGCTTGACTTAGTTTACTCAAATAACTAGTCGGTCCCGAGAGATAGTTGGTGGATGCACGTGGAGAATGCCTTATCAGCTAGACTCGGCATGTATCAACTACTTAGCTTGGCAAGGAGCCACCACCTGATTTAGAAAAGAACAACTACTCGATCTTGGAACGAGTAGCTACTCAATCTAGGAAAGAGCAGTTACTCGAGCTAAGGAGTGGCTACTCGGTTTGGGAAAGAGTAGTTACGCGATCTGAGAAGGAGTGGCTACTCGGTCGGCTTCATCTTCCCCTCACTATGTTTTATGGTTGGTGATGATATAGTTAGCTTTGTTGTTTCCTTTCTGGTCGGTATCTTGATTGATCCAAGTTGAATATCCTAGACTTCCATATATACTTGGTAGCATAGTCGATGGTCCAATAAGTCTTCATGGCTATGTCAATAATTACCACAACAATCTCCTCAGCAACGATTACATGTGTGACAATAGTGGCCAACCACGTGTAGCATGTTGGTGGCTATAGTATTGGTGCAATTTGATATGGTCATTCTCTTGGAAGGTGGCAAATGCTAGACTTGGAGCTTGGAGCCTGGGAGCTAAAAACATTGGCGTGGTTTGTCACTTGTAGCTACAAGACTCAACTTTGTACCAAGTTTTGGTTCACCACTATTATTGTCACTTGCCACGTAGGGATTAATTCCTTATATGGCAGCCACATGAACATGTTTGCTATTCCGAGCCATCCCTCATGCATATGGCCTGCTAGTGGTGTAACAAAATTTTTTGATATATGAATTACATCTAGAATTATCGTGCAGACTTCAGCAAATCACACCAATCCTCTTTTACCATGTTGAGCAATTAACAAAGCAGTGAATAAGGAGGTGCTGCATAGCTTGTGTAATCATACCCACTCTTACCCACTTCTAAGATGACAGCAATTTGTCATCTCACGTTACGGAGCTAGGGTTGGGCTGACCACTACAATCATTATCCATCGACGTTACAATAGATGTTATGTGATGTTTATTAGAATTGTCATATAAAGCTCCATTGCTTTAATCTTAAGTGACATTTCTGACAAATGTTAATGTAGGTCATAAGCTATTCCAACATTTGTCATAAACATTGCTATTTGACCTTGTGCAATGTTCATAAACATCACTGAAAATGAATTTAACAACCTTTTTAATCTTCAAGTTTGATGATTATTTTAAATGTGACTTCAGTATTATTTTCGTGACATTTACTAACATCACTTAAATTTGTTACTTATCAGGTTATCTCGACATTATGAAGTGTAGCTCTAATATTGTATTTAATAGTTCAAGTGATAAGAAGTATTGCAGCGCTTATAATTAAGTGTTGCTTTGTATTTTAAGCGATGTCCATGAATGTCACTAAAAATTAATCTATCCATAGCTTTTTTTGCATTTATGAGAGACATTATAGGTGTTTTCTTTGTTTTTAAAAAATAGGCCATTTAGAGGTTTGTGCAACTCTTATTATGTTACTTTAGTTGCTATTATGATATTTTTAATCATCGCTAGCTTTAGATGCTTTCTTCCTCTATTTATCAAAATTAATCATATATGTTAGGGTTGAAACTGGATCGGATACAAATCGAATATTGTTGTTGCAACTTCTCCTGGACCGGATTCAGGCGGGCTTGGCTGGAGCGCTCTTCTCCTGGTTCCTACAAAAAGGTCCCCAAGGGCTGGTGGTGTTCCAGCGGGGGATACTCCGATGCCTAAGTTAGCGGGAGCTTGAGGGCAACAGAATGGAGGAATCAATGAGATAAAGCTTATAGGGCAAGAAAAGAATACTTAGCCCTTATTCGAAGTCCCCCATTTACCTTATATAGGCATGGAATACTATCAAATTCTATTAGGGGCCAGGTTGGGAATGTCCAATTTGCCCCTAGGAGAATCAAGGTAGTGGCCAGGTGGCACCAAAACGTAGCCATGCCATGAGGTCTATTGTAATAGAATTTTGGTACCAACTGGAAGAGGCTTCTGGAGCCTTCAGGCTAGGTCCTGTTGAAGGTGGGTCGGACGGACTTCTGCTACAGTAGGTCGTTCGGACCTCTACTAGAATGGATCGGTCAGACCTCCACCAGAGTGAGTTGGTTGGACCCTTGGTGAAGGTGGGTCGGTCGGACCTCTGCTACAGTGGGTCATTCGGATCTCTGCTGGAGTGGGTTGGTCGGATCCTTGCTGAAGGTGGGTCGGATGGGCCTCTACTACAGTGGGTCATTCGGATCTCTACTGGAGTGGATCGGTCGGACTCTGCTAGAGTGGATCGGTCAGACCCTTGTTGAAGGTGGGTCGGTTGGACCCTCACTGAAGGTGGGTCGATCGGACCCTTGCTGAAGGTGGGTCGGTCAGACCCTAGGAAAAGTTGATTGGGTATAACAGTTGCCCCCAGCTCTTGGCCTTTAGGAGGACACGAGGCCTCGAAGGGCAAGAGCACCATCCTTTGCTAAATCCACTCATCCTTGAAATGATCGCGAATTTGATGGGGTACATCGCATCTGGTCACTCCGAATCTCTCACGATCAGTGTCTAGGACAAGTGTCGACCCCATTTTGGAGGTGGGGAAGTTGTAGTTAATGCGAAAGGGACACAATGATGAAGAGCCAGCCTGGCCCGCTCGGTCATTGGGTTCCGTAGATGAGCCATGCGATGTGGCAATATCTAAATGGGCGGTGCTATGCTCGGGGTGATCCCTTCACCATTGATTTGGCACTTACACTGATCGCCGTCTGTTTGCTCCCATCAATCTGTCGTATCGTCTTTTGTAGCATGGAGAGTCATACCGTCTGACAGAAGGGTCACGATGCCGAGGGATGGGAGGAGGTGCCTCTCCAAAGATCTATAAAAGGAGATGCAGGGTACCTGGGATGAATTTCTTGCCGCAATCATGTTCGATGAGAGAAAGAGAGCGCCTCCCCTTCCATCACCTTCAATTTTCTAGGAAACCAGTCCTAGGTTAGTTCCTCCCTTCTTTTCTCCATCTTCATGTCAATGGCTTCCAGCAGCCATGGTCTCGTTCATAGAAATAGGGAACCAGGCCCGAGCGAGATCCGATCAGAGATGACTCGAGAACAGATTAAAAACCTCAGGGTAAGGTATAACATACCTTCGACCCTACATCTTACAATCTCGGACCAAGAGGGGAGAGCAAATAATCCACTGGGGCCGGGAAACCTTCCGATGTATGAAGACCATCTTAAGGTCAGCCTTAGGTTCTTGTTGTGTAGTTTCTTTATAGAGGTCTTCAATTTTTATAGGGTAACCCCTGCGCAGTTGACCTCGAATAGCATTCGGGCAATCAACTGCTTCGTGGTACCATGCCATAGAGCTAGGACTGAACCTAGAATATCTCTTTGCCAGCTTTTTCCTTTTGAAGAAGGATTTTAGGAGCCAGGAGTAGTGGATGTTTAGTCCCCGCCCTGGCCGAAGGATATTAGGAGGCCTCCCGTCAGCCATCCACAGGTGGAAGGCTAAGTTCTTCTTCGTAGATAGTCTCCAGCCTTGGGGTTTTGAGCTGCTGTGGAGGGAACCAAGATCGAAAATCCATGAGGGAAGGGCAGTACTGATGGCCGACCAAACCAGCTTTAGTAACATGGAAGGGGTCGGCCCTACCATGGTGTACAAATTGCTTCTGGAAAATGCCCTTCATTAGGCAGGGGTCAGCGGCCACACAATTGTAGGTAGGACAAGGGGGTCTGCCACCATTGACTGACCTTCTTCTCATATCTATTCTGTTGATTCTGCTACCTTTCTTCTCTTCACTCACCATAGTCTTTCCTTGAAACAGGAGAAAGGATGAAGGTTAACAGAGCCAGGGTGGTCCAATAGGCGGTGAGGAAGAGGGCCACCCAGAATGCGGAGCCGATCGTAGAAAGGCTAAAGAAGATGCGCCCAGAGGAGTAGCCCACACCCAATATAACTGTGGACTCTGAAGAGGACAACGTCCCTCTATCAGAGCGATTAGCAATGAAGGCATCGAGGTCTTCAACTCTCGTTGGGCAATCAGCCACCCAATTGGAGCAGGAGCAACTAGAGCTATCCAATGCAGTGACGACTCCAACCCCACCACCCATCGAGTCGACAGATGCGGTCCCCCCTATGGACAAGGGTAAGGAGGTGGCTGAAGGAGAGGTAGCTAAATGAGTATGCCAAGAATCACATCAGCACTAGCATGCCCTCCATGATGTGACACAGGCTTGGGGCCTACTCAGAGAGGCAATGACGGATGCTGACTGGGAGGAGTCGAGGCAGCGGAACCTGAGAGATGTAGCGAAGGGTTCTTATCATGACCTCATAAGGGTAAGACATCGATTCCATGCCCTCATCCTTTCCTTCCCATTTGTCTTGTATATGACTAACTCAGCCTCTTTCTTGTAGCTTCTCCATGGGATCAACTTAATGGAAGATGGCCTTGGTCAGCTACTATTTGCGACCAAAGCCACGGCCAAAAAGGTTCAGGAGTCGGAGGCGGCCCGAGTGGCAATGGAGGCATTGCTAAAGGCCATGGAGGACAGGTTGTCGTCTAGCCAGGCTGAAGCTGAGTCATCGAAGGAGGAGGTGAGGGACCTGTGGGCTCAGCTAGTCAATCGGGAGGCTAGGCTGAAGAAGAAGAAGGCGAAGGTCAGCTCTCTCATTCATCGACTGAGGGAAGAGAAAGAGTGGTCCACCAAAGCCGACAAGAGGGCTCAGGCCAACCAGGCGGCGGCAGTGAAGTGGGCAAGTCTGTTGAGCGAGGCCAAGGTGCTGGCAGCAGAACAGATTCGTGATGTCGTAACAGAGTACAAGGCTTCCATGAACTTCACTGACGAGGTGGAAGAGGCCACGTCGGAGTTCTATACGAGCGACTACGATGACTGCTTAAAGAAGGTAGCCACGATCTTCCTAGAACTCGATCTGTCTGGCACCCAGCTGAGTCGGTTAGTCGAGGGAGAGGAGAGCCTGACTGATGGTGGGGCCGATGCGCAAATTCCTTCTGAAGCAGGTCCATCAGGATTCTGATCGAGACTTCGGACACGATAGGGGAAGCCGAAGCCAAAGCCCTTTCGTCGAACTTCTCTCTGTACCTGCCAGGCAAGGCTGACTAATTGTAACAACCTGCCCTCTTTTGTATGAAACTTTTTGTTTAACTAATAAAGTTTTTCCTTCTTTGATATGCATCTTTGATGTATGCTTATTTGGATGTGAGCGGTCAGCTTCGTCCGAACCCATTTTTCTCTTTCTTTTGATACTTCTGTTGTGTGTATCTATGAATGTGGGGGTCGGCGGATTGACCGAAACCTTTTTCGTTCAAAATGTTTTTAAGTGTTGGACAATCGGTCCAATTTGGACATAAGTCCTTCGAAGTGGCTATTGAATAATGGCTCAGTTCGGACCCAATCTCTTAGAAATTTTTCTAAGTGTTGGTCGTCAGCTCGCCTAAACAAGAGTTCGGATCTTCAAGTGGGCTGTTGAATAGTGGCTCAGTCCATACCCAATCTCTTAGAGATTTTTTTAAGTATTGGTCCATCGGCTCGCCTGAACAAGAGTTCGGATCTTCAAGTGGGCTATTTTGAAGTCTTCACGATCAGGGTCAGACTTTCGAAAGTGGGATGCCCTAAAGCCTCTACCAATCGAAGTCAAACTTTTTGAAAGTGGGCTACCCTGGAGCCTCTGCCGACAAGAGTCAGACTTTCGAAAGTGGGCTGCCTTAGAGCCTTTGCCGACCAGAGTTGGACTTTTTAGAAGTGAGCTACCCTAGAGCCTCTACCGACTAGAGTCGAACTTTCGAAAGTGGGATGCCCTAGAGCCTTTATTGATCGGGGATCAGACTTTCGGAAGTGGGCTGCCCTAGAGCCTCTACCGACCGGAGTCGGACATTTTGGAACTGAGCTGATCTAAAGCCTCTACCGACCGGAGTCGGACTTTCGAAAGTGGGCTGCCCTAGAGCCTCTGTTAACCGGAGTCGGACTTTCGGAAGTGGGCTACCTTAGAGCCTCTATCGACCGGGGTTGGACTTTTAGAAGAGGGCTACCTTGGAGGAAGTTGTGGCCTTTATTGATAATATTTGCGAAGGTTATCTACATTCCATGGATGCGCCACTTGCCGTCTGTCCAGATGCTTGAGTCAGTAAGTTCCAACTCGGATCATTTCAATCACTCGATAAGGGCCCTCCCAGTTGGGGGACAGTTTCCCTTACTCGATCGACCTTGAGACTTCCACCTTCGCAAAACCAAGTCCCCGACCCAGAAGGTTCGAGCCTTGACTCGAGAGTTCTAGTACTTGGCCATCTTCTGACAATACGTCGCCATCTTCAAACTCTCCTGGAGTCTAGTTTCTTCAAGTAAATCTAGGTCAGCCCTCCTTCATTCTAAATTGGTCGGTTTGGCAAAATGATCAATCCGCAGGGATTGCAGTGAAACTTCCACAGGTATGACTGCTTCACTCCGGTAGGTCAAGCTGAACAGAGTCTGTCCAGTCACCGTTCGAGAGGTTGTCTAATAGAACCAAAGCATTGAGTGAAGCTCTTCTGCCCAAAGTCCCTTGGTGTCATTCAGTCGGGTCTTCAATCCATGCAGGATCGTCTGATTGGTGACTTTGGCTTCTCCATTGGATTGAGGATGGTCGATTGATGTTAGCCGATGGAAAATATGATATTGTTGACAGAATTCCCGAAACTTGGGATTGTCAAACTGCCTTCCGTTGTTTGTATGATTGTTTGTGGTATGCCAAACCGGAAGATGATGCAATTCTGGACAAAATTCTCGACCTTGGCTTATGTAATCTATGATAGTGGCTCAGCTTCCATCCACTTGGTGAAGTAATCAATCACCACAATCAAGAGCTTTTGCTAGCCGGATGCTGGGGGGAATGGCCCCAGGATGTCCATTCCCCATTACACGAACGGCCAAGGTGCGATGAGTGGGATCAGCTGACTGGCCAGCCTTCTTTGAATGTTGGAATATCTTGGGGCCATTCCCCATTGCACAAACGGCCAAGGTGCGATGAGTGGGATCAGCTGACTGGCCAGCCTTCTTTGAATGTTGGAATATATTTGACATGCATCACACTTTTAAAGAAGTCCGACGCATCCTCTAAATAGTTGGCTAGTAATATCCCTGTCGGATGATTTTATAAGCCAAGAACATTTTTCCCAGGTGGTCACCGCAAATGCCTTCGTGCACTTCTCTGAGTGCATAGTCAGCGTCAGTCAGCCCTAACCACTTCAGTAATGGCTATGAGAATGACCGTTTATAGAGAGTGCTATCGAGGATGACGTACTTTGAAGCTATCCAATGTACATGCTTGGCCTCGATCGTATCTTCCGATAGAGTTCCTTTGACAAGGAACGCAAGAATTGGATCCATCCAAAAGGCCTCATGCTCTATTTGGTGGACTTTTATCAGCTCTTCAGTAATGCTTGGGCACTGCAGATACTCCATGAAGGTTCGGTCAGAGGTGTTAGTAATGGTCGTAGCCAACTGTGACAAAGTGTTTGCCCGGGAGTTCTGCAATCGAGATATATGGAGGATTTCGAAGAATTTAAGCTGAGTCATAAGGCTTTGTACCTTGCTTAAGTACTTGACCAGGGTTGGATCTCTTGCCTCTAATTTGCCCTTCACCTAGTTCACCGCCAGCTAAGAGTTGGAGAAGGCTCTGATTCGGTTGATGCCCAACTCATCGACTATTCTTAGTCCTGCAAGAAGGGCTTCATATTCTGCTTGGTTATTTGATATTTGAAATGCAAAGTGTAAAGCATACTCCAAGCTCTACCCTTCAAGGTCAGCTAGGATCAGGCCTGCTCCATAGCCTGCAAGGTTGGACGCTCCATCCACATGGAGGGTCCAAGCAGGTTTTGCTTCTTCAAAGGCATCATCTTCAGGTGCTCGGCAACTTGTGAAGGTACCTCCTGTCTCCAAGTACATTCTACAATGAAGTTAGCAATTACCTTAGCCTTCATGGCCGACCGAGGCTAGAAAGAGATGTCAAATTCATCAAGCTTGATGGCTCACTTGGCAAGCCGACCGAATGTGTCTGACTCCTGAGGATCGCCTTGAGAGGTTGATCAAACAGAGGACAATAATTGGATGCGCTTGGAAGTAGGGCCGTAATCGCTTGGCTGCTATGATCAAGGAATAGACTAATTTCTGCATCTTGGGGTACTTCTCTCAATGTCATAGAGGACTTTGCTGATATAATAAATAGGTCTTTGTTGATTGTTCTCCCATATCCAAACAAGGACGGAGCTTACTGCCTCGTCGAATGCTGATACATACAAATATAAAAGCTCTCCCTCCGTCGGCTTAGCCAACAAAGGAGGGTTCTTCAGGTAATCTTTCAAAGCTTCAAAAGCTGACAGACACTCGTCGGTCCACTGAAAGCGATCCGATCACCGCAATGTCTTGAAGAAATGAAGACACTTCTCAGCCGACTAGGAGATGAAGCAGTTGAGAGAGGCTATCCGGCCTGTAAGTTCTTGCACTTGCTTCTTGTTGGTCGAATGCCCCATGTCGATGTCGGCTTTGATTTTGTCAGGGTTGACCTTGATCCCCCTCTGCATGACCAGAAAGCCATGAAATTTTTGAAGGTTACCCCAAAAGTGCACTTGGTTGGATTCAGCTTCATCCGATGATGCCTCAAGGCATCAAAGAATTCCTGCAAGTCTCTGATATGGTCGGCTTGTGGAGGCTTTTGACTATCATATCATCAACATACACCTCCATATTCCTTCCAAGTTGCCCTTCGAAGACCCAGTTGATCAGCTTTAGAAAGTGGCATCGGCATTCTTCAAGCTAAAGGGCTTCATTTGTAGCAATACAGCCCTTTGTCGGTGACAAAGGCTGTTTTCTCTTCATCCTCTAGATGCATCTTGTTTGGTTGTAGCCGGAGAAGGCATCTATGAAGCTCAAAAGATGATGGCCGGCCATTTCATCCACTAATTGGTCAATTTTTGGTAAAGGAAAGCTATCCTTCGGACAAGCTTTGTTGAGGTCGGTGTAATCCATGCTTATCCTTCATTTTTCATTAGCTTTCCTCACCATTACAACATTCACCAGCCAGTCGGGATAATGGGCCTCTCTGATGAAGCTGACATCGGAGAGCTTCTTGACTTCCTCGTCGAATGCCCTCTGTCTTTCAGGAGCAAAGCTCCTCTCTTCTGTCTGACAGGCTTGTAGGTTAGATCTACTTTAAGCTAGTGAGTTATGACTTCTGGCGGGATACCTGGCATGTTAGACACCGACCAAGTAAAGACATCGGCATTGTCCCACAAAAAGCTGATCAGTTCTAACTTGACCTCTTCATTGAGAGTGCTCCCAATTTGGAGGACCCTGGTGGGATCGTCCTTCCGAAGGGAAATGAACAAAATCCTTTCGACTGGTTGGCCGCAGCCGTTGGCTTCAGCCCTAGGGTCAAGCTACTCCAGAGTGGAATGATCGTCCGACTACCTGTCTTGGATAGTTAAGCATTGCCTGGCCATCCTGCGATCTCCCCTCATAACTCCAACCCCATTCCGAGTCAAAAATTTTGCCAGTAGGTGGTAGGTAAAGACTATGGCCCATAACATATTAAGAAACGGTCGTCCCAAAATGGTGTTGTATGCCGAGGTCGTACATATGACCACAAAGTTAATGGGAAGAGTCTTCTGGAAAGGCTCTGTCCGATGGTCACGGGCAGAGTTATCTCCCCTTCTACATTGATGGAGTTTCCCCCAAAGCCGTCAGCGGCATAGGAGATTCTTGCAGCCTTGATCTGGACATATTCATTCTGACAAAGGCATCATATAGCAAACTTTCATGGAGCTTCCATTATCAATAAGGATCCTCTTTACATCATAGTTGGCAATTACTGCCGACACAACTACAGGATAATTTCTAGAAATATGGGATTCTAGGAGGTCCTTGTTGGAGAAGCTGATTACATTGGAACCCCTAGACTTCTTCATAATGTCCAGTCTTTTTCATATCTCCAGTCGGTCCAGCGGTGCAGCATGCCAACATTCCCATCAGTTAGACACTGGTTGGGAAGCTCTGTCTCCTCTGGGGGGTCTCTGGCAATTGAAGCTTCGGCCCGATTCCTCTGGGGTCGGACATACTTGTGTAGGTACCCCTCCTGATGAGGTCTTCAATTGCATCCTTCAGCTAGAGGCAGTCTTCAGTGTTATGTCCGTGGTCCCAGTGGAATCGGTAGTACTTGTCTCTGTTCCTGGATGCAGAGAGGCCCCTTATCGGACGAGACCTTTGCAGGAAGGTCTCGTTCTCAATTTTCATGAGAATCTTCTTCCTCGAAAGGGAGAGGGGCGCATAGGATTCGAACCTCCTAGGGATGTCCTTCGGCTTTGGGCTATGGTGTCGGGTCTAATTGTTGCCATCGCTTGGGGGTCAGACTTCGGGAGCCTTGTTGCTTAATTTCTTGGGAGCCAGCCTCCCTTCAGCTTGGCATCGGCTCATCGCTTGTTCTTCTACCAGGGCGTACTTCTGCACCTAGGCTAGTAGCTCGGAGTAGCTTGTCGGAAACTTCTTATCCAGGGAGAATGTGAGCCTGGATGAGTGCAACCCTCTCTTGAAAGCTGACATAGCTACATATTCATTGAGGTCCGGGATCTCCATTATGCTGAGTTGAATCGGGCCATGTAGTCCTAGAGAGTCTCTCCTTCATTTTGTAGCACGAGGAAGAGGCAGTCGGTGTTCCTCGGTGCCCGACTGCAGGTCCTGAAATGGGAGAGAAAGAGTTTTTCAAGCTAGAAAAAAAGTGGATCATACCAGGTTGAATGGCGGAGAACCACATCCGAGCTTCCTTCTTGAGGGTCGCAGGGAAGGTGATACAGTGGAGGGCGTCGGAGGTGTCTTGCACCATTATTTGGGCCTTGTAATTGCCCAGATGGTCCAGTGAGTCGGTGGTGCCATCGTAGGGGTCCACCTATGGAATCTTGAAGTGGCGGGGGATAGGCTCCCCTATGATTTTGGTAGAAAAAGGCGAGTGGGAGTCATACGCCGACCCTCCATTGGCTTTTTGCCTATCGACCAGCACAGCGATCTGCTCCTCCATGCGTTGGAGTTTGCTGGTGTAGTCTCTTGGGACCTCGCTGCAGTGCTGGTCACCGTCGGGGACTAAGTCAACGAAAGAGGGTAAAGTAGACCTCACTCTCTTTCCATCGACGTGAGCCCTCTAGGACTTTCTAGGCTCCGGAGCAACATAGGTGTGGGGCTGAGGGACTTCATGCCATCAGCTTTCCTCCCTCAGTAGCAGGTTGGTAGTTGGTGCGAGACATCGTAGGTGGCTGTTGCTGGTTATTAGCCACATTGGAGGTTCTGAACCGCGGCAACGAGGATGTCGATGCAGTTCAAGAGGGTCTGGAACTGCTGTTGTCTCAGAGTGATGGTGCGCTCGGTGACATCATTCCCTGAGAGGTCCTTCCGACCTGGACGGAGAGTGATCTCTCCTAGCGGAGGTGTTATGGGCTCTTCCCTTTGCCATTGTTCTTTCTGGTGTGTAGATTCCTTCTTTTTGAGAAGGGGGAAAAGGAACGAAAATTTAGCCTTCTTCTAGTGCCAATCTGTTGCTGCAACTTCTCCCAGACCGGGTTCAAGCGGGCTTAGACGAAGCTCTCTTCTCCTGGTTCCTACAAAAGGTTTTCAAGGGCCGGTGGTGCTCCGGTGGGGGACAGTCTGATTCTTAAGTTAGCAGGAGCTTGAGGGCAATAGAATGGAGGAATCAATGGATAAGCTTATAAGGCAGGAAGAGAATACTTAGCCCTTATTCGAAGTCTCCCGTTTACCTTATATAGGCATAGAATATTGTCAAATTCTATTAGGGGCCAGGCTGGGAATGTCCGATTTGGCACTAAGAGAATCAGGGTAGTGGCTAGGTGGCACCAGGACGTGGCCACATCATGAGATTTGTTATAACAGAATTATGGTACCAGCTAAAAAAGACTTCTAGAGCCTTCAGGCTAGGTCCGTTGAAGGTGGGTCAGACGGACTCTGCTATATAGTAGGTCGTTCGGACCTCTACTGGAATGGGTCGGTCGGACCCTTGGTGAAGGGGGTCAGTCAGACCTCTGCTACAGCGGGTCGTTCGAGCCTCTACTGGAGTGGGTTGGTCAGACCCTTGCTAAAGGTAGGTTCGACGGACCTCTACTACAGCGGGTCGTTCGGACCTCTGCCGGAAGTCGGTCAGTCAGACCTCCGCTAGAGTTGGTCGATCGGACCCTTGGTGAAGGTGAGTCGGTCGGACCTCTGCCACAGCGGGTCGTTCGGATCTCTGCTGGAGTGGGTCAGCTGGACCTTCCCGAAGTGGGTCGATCGGATCCTTGGTGAAGGTGGGTCGATCGAACCCTTGCTGAAGGTGGGTTGGTCGGATCCTGGGGAAACGTCGATTGGGTGTAACAAATATTAATATATATATATATATCTATATTTATTTTATTTGATAAATATAGATATGGATATGGATATTAGTTTGATATAAAAATTTATTTTTATATTTTTTTAAATGGATATGGATACAAGTCATACACTGAAAGTATTGATACAAATGTGGATATAAGTCAGATAACAAAATTTTATAATTAAAGAAGCAAAGATATTACTAACTGGATTGTAAATCAAATTAATAATATGTTCATGTATATTAAATGTTTCTCTTAAAAAGTTCATGAGTGTTATATAAAAGATAAGATTACAAATATAATCAGATATTCGAGTAAGGTTCAGATAGTTGTTGTGCAAATTTATATCTATTTTTCTTTAACGGATATAGATAGAGATGCAGATATTAATTAGATGTTCAAATTTGTATCAATATCAAATAAATTTGGATACAAAAATAGATCCAAACAAATATCATCCATTCCACTCCATCCCTAATATGTGTACATAAATATATACAGTTCATGTAGCTATTCCAAGACCACTTCCATCTAATTCTCTAAATCGATATCAAATATATATTGTCAATTTAGAGAACATTTTATTACCAAAATCAAAGTCCAAAAGTATACAGTGTGTTCACTTGAATAAAGCCATAAACTAATTAAAAATATCTAAAATATCAATATATTTAATAACATTATAAATTATAAGGTTTGGATCATATATGTCCAAATTACATGCATGGCCGAGAAGAAAATGATATATCAAATGATAGGGGACCAGAAAAAAAGTATCAGACATATTAGTTATATAAAATATTAAAAAAATTATTATAAAATATACATTTATGAATAATTAGAGCTTTGCCATCAGGGTTGGGGGATGGAAAATTCTCATTAGATGCAATAGGTTATTATGGCTACTCACATAAGGAGCCTAGCAAATTAAAAAAGTCCAAGTAAAAATAATGGGTTACATATTTGTTAAAGAGAATATAGGTTATTTCCTGGATCTCACAGACTTTCTTCATGCATGCAGATCATCCTATTATCAGGGATATCAGACTCATGTTGCAGGATTATTATTCTCTGACGATCAGGCATATCTTCAAGGAGGCTAACTCAGCTGCTGAATGGGTAGCCTCCTATGTCGCTCAGCATACGGGTCTGGTAGTGTGGACTGATTAGCATATGGCCCCTGTACAGCTTAGAGATTTCATACTTGCTGACTACTTAGGTTGTATTCATCTTCGCTCGGCTTAATGAATACACCATTCTATTAAATATAATATATATATATATATGTTACGATAGAAAAGACTTAAATAAAGACTACGTAGTAGTTTTTGGATCCAAAGTAACGTACCATAACCCTCACCACTATTGTGGTAGCGCGGTTGGTTAGAGCGCGGCTTTGCTCTTGTAAATAATCTACTGGTCACGGGTTCGAGGCATGATTCTTTAGGTGACTCGATTAAATTTCAGAAATTCTGAACGCATGTAACTGGGAGGCGGAGCAGCTATAACTCCGCGTCGTAGTGCGGTTAGGTTAACGTACTCACCGGTACTTACCAATTGATGAGAGCGTATGCAAAAAAATTTATAGTCTGAATCGAACTGGAAGTCAAAATGGAGAGCTACACCGGGGTTACTTCCCCCCCCCCCCCCCCCCCCCACATCAAAAAAACGTACCATAACCCTCAACTTTTCATGAGTGGCATCTGCGCAATAGTAACCAATTAGCTTAGCCAACTTTTTCAATAAACTTAAACCATATCAAAATAATAAGAAGGCCTTTTTTTTTTTTTTTTTTTGATGGGATGGGAGGGTTGACCACCCGTTATTATTAGGAATATATATAAGAGTTATTGTTAGTTACAAAGTTTGTGCGGAGACGTAGCATCGAGGGATGGTTCCCAGTTGAGATGACCAAGGCCCAAGGAGAAACACAAGTGGTTTGGCTATAAGAGAGTTACAAGCCACGGCAAAGGAATTCAGAGAGGAGGTCTAAAACAACTTTAGGCAGTTCAACTGTTCTCCATTAGGTTGACAATCTTGTTTCCCCTGGCGTAATTGGTGGTGGTAGACTGAACATTAGTGTGGATGAGCTGCGAGTTAAACAATGTAACTCTAAGGTTACTTCAAGGTGCAGGAGTTTTGTTTCCTGCATCGTGGCTAGAGTTGTGAGAAGGTGAGAAGTGTGAAGCACCCTTGCTTTGCAATCCCGTCATAATATAAAGTGCATTCTTTTAGCATTGCCACGGCTTTCAGAATGATGGATCTAGGCGAAGTGGCGTGTAACTCAAATACTCTTTCATTTCTTTCCTTCCATATGTACCATGAAACTTTTGATGAGAACTATTATGATAAATCGGCTCAAAGAGCTAAATGCCGGTCCAAAGATTCAAGTGATCCTATCCAGACCAGTTGACCAGACGGATTGACACCACGACACTCCCGAAACCTGACAGAAAAATGGATCGATGCTATGCTTCAACCAGCGATGACGCACAATTTGAGATCGACCTTCAGTAAATGGATGATCCACTATACATGCTCCGAAGCAAATGGCTCTGTTGTGCCCATCTGGCTAGTCCTGGGTTGGACCAGCTCCAGGCGTCCGGTCGGCCGACCCTCGCGGGAGGATCCGGGAGGTCGTAGGAAGAGAGGTCCGGCCCCCGGTTCTTGAAAAAGCCCTCGTGGCCCTTTCCCAGAGGGCTGACCCGGAGAACCTCAAGGGTCGACGGGCGGCTCCCCGCACGTGCGTTGGCTTCTTTGAGGCCCTGACGGATGCCACGGTCAACCGAATGACTCCCCTCGGCCGAGGTTGATCTACCATTGAAGGGGCCACCCGAAGGTTCCAGGAACCTCTCTCCTGACAAGTTCTGACATTCTGTTATAACGGACTCCATCGCATAGCCACGACTCTTGCCGCCAGGCCATTACTCTGACGCTCCTGCCACACCGCCAGCCCACGACCTCGCCACCATGCCAATTCTCTTGGGGGCAAATCCGCGTTTTCCTAGCTCATCCCCCAACAGAATTTGGCGACATTCCATGCCTATAAAAGGCGCCCGGGGGATCTCCGCGAGGGAGGTGACTCTTTTCTTCCCCACCAAAACTCCTTTCCCTTAGTTCTTCCATTATGTTGCTCTGATTCCTCCTCTAACTTAACCATCGGAGTGTCTCCTGCCGGAGAGCCCTCCAGCACCTAGGGACTTTCTGCAGGTCGACTGGTCAAGGAGCTCTCCAGCGTACCCATCGAGCCCAGTCTAGGAGGAGGAGCGGCAACAGATTAGCGCTAGAGGAATGGGCTTGAACCTTCATTGCGCTCCTTGTTCTAAAAAGAAAGATCGACGGGAAAGTTTCGGCCATGGCAAAGGAAGAACCCAAAGTATTTTTGCGAGGGGAGGGCGTTCTCATCATGGGCCCGATGCACCCCGTGCAGAAAGCAATGCACTGCCACCGCTGAGCCGACTATCACCCTTGGGTTGCAGCATTTCCAGATGCTGGTAAACCGCATTAAGATGCTTACCTCAGTGGTCCAGCACTTCCAGGAAATGGTTGACCATCAATAGTAGCCACTGGCGGCTTCCTGCATCAATAATCAGCCTGTCACCAATGTCAGCCAGCAGCCGGAGGCGCCTCCGCCCCCTCCCTCGCTGTTCTGGAACCCCAGGGGTCCTTAAGGGCCCGCGCTGAAGGAAAGAGGGCGAGGTCAGCTTCCTCTCTTTCGCCGACTCTGTCCCTCTCGATGGTCGGTGCCCTACAGCAGACCCACATGACTATAGCAGCAAAATCATGCGCATGGAGGAGTGCATTGCAGAGATTGTTGAGCGGCAGAATGCTGAGGAAGGACAGGCGCACGACTCGCCTGCCTTTCTCCGTCGAGATTCTGGGGGAGTCTATCCCCCGACATTTCAAGATCCCATAGGAGGACCCCTACAACGGTACCACGATCATTGGACCACCTGGGCACCTATAAGGCCCATATGATGGTGCAGGGCACGTCCGATGCCCTCCCTGCATCGCCTTCCTGGCGACTCTAAAAAAGGCCGCGTGTATGTGGTTCTCTGCCATCCACCCAGGTACGATCCATTCCTTTTCTCAGCTCGAAACCCTTTTTCTTTCTCATTTCAGGACTTATAGTCGAACTTCGAGGAACACTGACTGCCTCTTCCTTATCCAACAAATGGAGGGAGAGACCCTCTGGGACTACATGGCCCGCTTCAACTCGATCGCTATGGAGGTCTCTGACTTAAATGAAGCGGTGGCCATGTCAGCCTTTAAGAGGGGACTCCGCTCATCCAGGCTCACATTCTCCTAGACAAGAAGCTTCCGGTGAGCTACACTGATCTACTAGCCAAGGCGCACAAATACATCCTGGCAGAAGAACAATCGACGAACCAATGCCAGGCTAAGGGGAGGTCAACCCCGAAGAAGCGGGCGACAAGGTCCCTGCAGTCCGACCTCCCGGCAACGACAGCCGATCCACCTAGTGCCAGAGCCCCAAGCAGAGGGACTACCTCAAGCAGTTCAACAACTATACACCCCTATCCCTGTCGCGGGAGAAAATCCTGATGGAGATTAAGAACGAGGCCTTATTCCAATGCCTTGACCAATGAGAGGTCCTCCTGCCTCCAGGAATAAAAATAAATACAGCCGGTTCCATAGGGACCATGGGCACGAACAGAAGAGTGCCTCCAACTGAAAGACGCCATCGAGGACCACATTAGGAGAGGGTATCTGAACAAGTATGTCCGACCCCGCCAGGATTGGGCCGGGACTTCAACTGTTAGAGACCCCCCGGAGGAGGCTGAGCTCCCCAATCAGCACCCAACGGATGGAGGTATTGGCATGCTACACCGACGATCTGATTAGGAGAGGAAGGAGGGCCAGGACATTGTAAAAAGGTCCAAGGGATCCAATATAATCAGTTTCTCTGATGAGGACCTCTCGGAGCCTCCTCTGGGAACATCCTTAAAAGCCCAAGTAATAGCTAATTTCATTACAGAATGCACCTGGGGGATGGAGACAACCCCGATAATGGCTGAGATGCCTGTGGCTGACCCCACGGGAGAAGCCGAGCCCATTTGGACCCTGCACGTAGATGGAGCTTCCAATCTCCCGGGGTGTGGGCAGGCTTGATCCTAGCTGACCCTGATGGGTAATGTTTGGAGTACGCCCTGCATTTTGCATTCCAGATATCGAACAACCAACCGGAGTATAAAGCTTTGCTTGCAGGGCTAAAAATAGCGACTGAATTGGGCATTAGTAGGGTCTGTGCCTTCTCCGACTCCTAGCTGGTAGTCAATCAGGTGAAGGGCAAATTTGAAGCGAGAGATCCTTCCTTGGTCAAATACTTGGACAAGGTACGGGACTTGATATCACAACTTAGAATTTTTTGAGATCCTTCATATACCTCGGCAACAAAACTCCCGGGCAGATGCCTTGTCATGGCTAGCCACCGCCGCGGTCGGTACCTCCAACCAAACCTTCGTGGAACATCTGCAGCACTCGAGCATTACCGAAGAGCCGACGGAGATCCACCAGGTTGAGCAAGAAGAAGCTCGTGGATGGACCCGATCTGTGCATTTCTGGCATGAGGGACCCTTTCGGATGACCAGGCGGAAGCTAGCCGTGTCTGCTCAATGGCCTCTAGATACATCATCCTTGACGAGACCCTCTACAAGTGTTCATTCTCACAACCATTGCTGAAATGCTTGGGGCTGATTGATGCGGACTACGCAC
Source organism: Areca catechu (assembly GCA_021397845.1). Taxonomy (NCBI): domain Eukaryota; kingdom Viridiplantae; phylum Streptophyta; class Magnoliopsida; order Arecales; family Arecaceae; genus Areca; species Areca catechu. The sequence continues at coordinate 39,621,667 of CM038042.1, read as the reverse complement.
TCCGGGAGGTGCATGAGGGCATCTATGGTGATCATCTTGGAGGGAGGTCCCTAGCTTACAAATCATCTGGCAAGGGTATTATTGGCCTACAATCTAGAAAGATGCATTAGACTTCGTACGAAAGTGCGATGCATGCCAGAGGTACTCCGGCATCCAAAGGAGGCCGCCAGCCAGCTGTCCCACTCATGGTGCCTTGGCAATTTGCACAGTGGGGAATGGACATCCTGGGACCTTTTCCCCCAGCCTCCGGTCGGTAGAGGCTCTAGGGCAGCCCACTTCGAAAGTCTGACTTCGGTAGGCAGAGGCTCTAGGGCAACCCACTCTGAAAGTCTAACTCCGGTCGGCAGAGGCTCTAGGGCAGCCCACTTCGAAAGTCCGACTCCAGTCGGCAGAGGCTCTAAGGCAGACCACTTCGAAAGTCCGATCCCGATCGGCAGAGGCTCTAGGGTAGCCCACTTTGAAAGTCCGACCTCGGTCGATAGAGGCTCTAGGGCAGCCCACTCCGAAAGTCCAACCCGGTCGGCAGAGGCTATAGGGCAGCCCACTCTGAATGTCCGACCTCGGTCAGCAAAGGCTCTAGGGCAGCCCACTCCGAAAGTCCGACCCCGATCGACAAAGGCTTTAGGGCAGCCCACTCTGAAATTCCGACCCTGGTCGGTAGAGGTCTAGGGCAGCCCACTCTGAGAGTCCGACCCCGGTCAGCGGTCATCCTAAAACAACACCCGTGGGACTACGGGTGAGACAGGCCACTGATAGGGGACAGATGGTAGGATCGTTGGTGAGCCTAGAAGTCACCAAAATTAGGGTATTTTATTTTTTTTGGAATATTTTTAGGTAAAGGGTGGCGAAGGAATAGTGGGGCTGGAAGACAGGGTTTGGAACTCATGGACTTTGGGACTCATCATAACGAAGAGACCTCTCACCTCTAGGGCATTACACCCTCCTCGATACTTGGAGGCATTAGGATGGGTCTCAAAGGCCACGAGGAGATAGAGAAGATGGAATGGGAAGGGGGATAACTGGGCATGACCTCACATCATGTCCTGGGATTGGGCCTCACACCTCTCCTCATTGAGTGAAATAAAAAAACCACTCTTTTCTAAAACTCATTTTCATTCCCAAAACTTGACTAAACTCTCTTTTTTCTACAAAGGACCAAGGATGGTATTTATAGACATGTCCAACCCTCATTTGAATTTAAATACAAGATAAAAAGATATGAATGATTTAAATTCAAATACAAGATAGGATAATATAAGCTTATCCATATCTAAATCCTAACCAACCAAATCCTAATTCAAATTTCAAATAAAAGATAAATCCTAACTTTATTCTGGATATGTTCCAAAATTTGCACGGCTCCAAGATTCGTGCTTACTCCGGGATTCGTGCTGGTGAGATCCCCATCATTCTCCTGAGGTGGGAAAAACTGGACTCCGTCGAGTTAGGCTGGCTCTAGGATGCACATGACCTGTAGAATGATTTTTTTTTTTTTTTAACTCAACCCAAATTAAAATAAATGGGCTTATTTCAATCAAGAATAAGGCTGGGATAAGTGCGGAATAGCAGGAATAGCAAGAATAGCTATTCCCGTCTTCTTTAAACAGTAGATCATCGAATTTTCTTCTTGCACGCTTCTTGGAACAGGAGCTTTGCACTAGATGGAAGGAAGTGTTCGGGCGAGATCTTCGAGGAGAGGTGGGTCCGGAGAAGAGGCTGGCATCGGGGATGCCCGGAACTGCTGCGGTGAGCCCGAGGAGCAGGGAGGTGAACCAGGCTCGGGGACAAACGGATGAGGGCAGTCGGGTGACGGTGGACCGAGAGGTAGGCAAGCCTGGGGTTGTCTTTGTTGATGGCAGAACAGTGGCTTCGTGGAACAGGGCAGCTAGGCGTCGGGGCGATCCGGAGAAGAAGGCGTTGGGGCAATTTGGAGGGAGGAAGTCTGATGGTGATTCGATCATTGGCAGATGTCCGGGAAGGGCGCTAAACATTCGGGGACATCCGGGAGTGAGGGTAGGTCGGTGACGGGAGGCCGGAGGAGTGGAGGGAGTTTAGACCATGGACAACCGGAAGAGGGCGAGCCGGGCGACAGGCTTGGATCTGAGCTTCAGGGAACACCTTGCTGAGTGAAACAAAGAGGGGGTGCTCTGGCAATGGGAGATGGGGAAGGGAGGTCTGGCGGCTCGGGGTCGTCGGAGTGGGATCTTGGCGATGGGAGGATCGTTGGCTATCTTCTTTGAGGATAGGGAGGTGGGTTGGAACAGGGGTTGGGGAAGAAGGGGAGGGCAGTGATCGATGGAGACTGTCGTGGAATGGGTGGTGAGGCAGTCGGAGATGGCATGAAGAGGTAGGTGATGGATAAAACTGAAAGAGGCTTACGGGGTGGCTGGGGAGAAAACTTACGGACGATGGAGGCTTGGGCCATGGCGGACGCGAGCGGAGCATGGGCTTGGGTTTGATGAAGACGATGTCTACAGTGGTCGGTCCTGGTTCGACGAAATAGCATTGGAACAATGGCGGTCGATGGGAAGGAAAACAGCGATAGAGGTAGATGGGGAGGCGACCAAGGGGTGCTGGACTGGATGGAAGATGGAGGATGGGGACGATGAGGGCTGGCGAGAGAGGAGAGAATCTGGTATACCCTAATTTTTTCTGGGCTCTGATACCAAAATTGATGGGGGACAGATGGTAGGATTGTTGGTGAGCCTAGAAGTCACCAAATTAGGGTATTTTTTTTTTGGAATTTTTTTAGGTAAAGGTGGCGAAGGAATAGTGGGGCTGGAAGACAGAGTTTGGAACTCATGGACTTTGGACTCACCATAATGAAGAGACCTCTCACCTCTAGGGCATTACACCCTCCTCGATACTTGGAGGCGCTAGGATGGGTCTCAAAGGTCATGAGGAGATAGAGAAGATGGAATGGGAAGGGAGATAACTGGGCATGACCTCACATCATGTCCTGGGGTTGGGCCTCACACCCTCTCCTCACGGAGTGAAATAAAAAAACCACTATTTTCTAAAACTCATTTCATTCCCAAAACTTAACTAAACTCTCTTTTTTCTACAAAGGACTGAGGGTGGTATTTATAAACATATCCAACCCTCATTTGAATTTGAATACAAGATAAAAAGATAGAAATGATTCAAATTCAAATACAAGATAGGATAAGATAAGCCTATCCATATCTAAATCCTAACCAACCAAATCCTAATTCGAATTTCAAATAAAAGATAAGTCCTAACTTTATTCTAGATATGTTTCGAAATTCGTGCAGTTCCAAGATTCGTGCTTGCTCCGGGATTCATGCTGGTGAGATCCCCATCAGCCACAACATGGGCTGACTCGCGGACGGGGACCGGAAGCAGGTGTTCAAATACCTGGCTCGAATTAAGCTACCATTCTCGACTACCCTACCGGCTTCTGGCCCGGGTGAGTCGACCAGACATACTTAGTAGTTTCCCTAAGGTGGTTAGGTTCAAGTTATGCTAATGCCCGTCGGCCGTTTCGAGGGAGCCCGTGACCCCGCAATACCGAGGCGCCGACTGTGAATACTTAAAAAAATTTCAAAAAAAAGGTATTTGTTTCATGCCCACATACATTGAAAATGGCCAAAAGGTCTTCTCATTCATTTCAAAAGATGGTGCTTACAAAAAAAAAAAAAAGGAAAAGAGAAGAAGGGGGGGGTCAGGCCTTTACACACTCCTTAGGTTCGACCCATGGAAGATGCATCAGGGACCACAACCCTGGCCCCATCGGCTACAATAAAGAATTGACCGGAACCGCGGCAGCTGGAAGTTCCACTGGAGAGGCCACCACCTCTGTGTCGGCTGATGTTGGGGTTTCGACCCTAGCCACTCCTGCCTCACCTTCTGCTGGAGGCTCCGCCTAGGGTTCCTCTCCCTCTGTCGGGTCCAACTTGGCGCCTGACAGGTCCATCCCGGGAAGGGCGAGGCCACCTTCTTCAGGCAGTCATCGTAGCCTTCCCTATAGAAGTCCGACGCCACCTCTCCATGTCTTCGGTGAAGCCATCGAGGCTTTGTATGCTGCCACGGCTTCCTGGGCTTGCCTCGTGGCCAACTCTTTGGCCCCCTCAAGCTGAGTCACCAACCGTGCCGTCGCCGCCCCTTCGGCCTAGGCCCTCTGGTCAACCTCCACGGACCACTTCTCTTCCTTTCCCAGTCGGTGGGCGAGTGAGTCAATATTTGCCTTCCTTTTTTTCAACCGGGTCTCATGGTCAGCCAGCCGACTCTTGGCCTCTCTCAGAGCTGCTTTCACCGACTCTGTCTCCGCTTGGACTGCCGCCAAGCTTTCTTCAGAAGATCTCAGGGATGCCGTCGCGGCCGCCTGGGCCGCCTCCAGCTCCTGAACTCTCTTCGCGGAAGTCTTGGCAGCATGTACCACCCGGCAGATGCCATCGTCCATTAGGGAAATGTCATGGAGGAGCTGCAAACGTAAGGCCAGATCAATACCATGCCTGAAGAAAGAAAAATAAAGGAGTAAAGAGACAAGTAAAGTCCTTACCCTCATAAAGTCGCGGAAAGACTCCACGGCTATGTCGATCAGATTTCTCTGGATCGACACCTCCCAATCGGCATCTGTCATGGCCCCCTCAGCAGGCTCCGTGCCCTCCTAAGGTGGTCAAGTGCGCACCAGTGCTGGAATTCTTCCTAGTGGACTTCTTCGTCCGACTGTTCGGCCTTGCTGTCGGCTGCCCCCTCTACGGCCATCCTCTTGCCCTTGTCAGTCAAGGGGACTACCTCCTCCGGACCGACGGGCGTAGGGGTTGACGCCGTAGCTGTGTCGAACATCCCCGGCCGCTCCTGCTCCGGTCGGATGGCTGGCCCCCCTAGTGGAGCCGGCGCCCCCTCCTTTTTCCTTGCCATGTGCTCGGTGAGGAGGATGCCATCTTCATCCGACTCGACCTCGATGACGGGAATGGGTCGCTCCCCTCCCGTCTCTTCTTCTGTCGTTCGGCGGTCGGTATGGAAGCCGATTCTGAGACGGCCCGCTTCCACACCGCCCGTCGGAAGACTTTGGATTTGTCAATCCTCTACATCTTTCCTTCTATCACAGGAAACTCAGAGTTAGTGAGAGAGGAGAAAGAGCTAGGATCTATAAGAGAGGAGGTCAGCCCTTGCCTAGGACTCCTTGGGGGCTGATTCCCGTCTGGTGAAGGGTTCCCTCCCCTAATAGCTCGAATGCCGCTATCGGCCAGCTCTACTGATCTCATTAAACTTATCCTGGTTGGCTATCAAAATCGACCTCCCCTCGTGGACTCTCGGCCGTGGTTCCCTCCACAACGGCTCAAAACCCCAAGGTGGAGAATGCTAAAAAAGAAGAACAGGTCTTCCACCCGTGGACGGCCAACGGGAGGCACTTTAGGATTTTTCGACCTTGGCCGGGGATAAACAAAACCTATTCCCGACTCCTAAAGTCTATCTTCAGGTAGAAGAAATTATCAAAGAGGGACAAACTGGGCTCGGACCTAACCTTATGGCATAACACAATGAAGTAGCATATCGCCCGAATGATGTTCGGGATCAGCTGCACCGGGGTTACCCTGTAAAAGTTGAAGATCTCTACAAATAGAGGGTGCGGGAGGGGAAACCTCAATCCGGTCTTAAGGTGGGATTCGTACATTGGGAGGGTTCCTGGTCCTAAAGGGTTGTTCAATCTCCCCTCTCGGCCCGGGAGCGTAAGGTGCAATGTGGAGGGAATGCCGTACACCGCCCTAAGTTATCAACCCATTCTTGGGTCATGGTCGAGGGTATCTTGCTTGGCCCAGAGTCCCTAGGCCTACGGGTCGGACCCCCACTACCAGACGCCATTAGGGCTAAAAAGGAAGAAGAAAGGCTAGGACTAACCTGGGACTGGACTCCTAGAAGCCGGGTTTCACGGAAGAAAGAGGGGACTCTATCTCGCGGAGCACGGGCACAGCAAGAAAAATCTTCTCGTGTTGTTTCCCCCTCCTTTTATAGGCCCCCAAGGGAAGGGGGAGAAGGAAGGAGGGGCGGCAGCTGCCCGTCCCGTGAGCATCCCAGCTATCCCATCGAGAGACACAACCACCCGCATTTCAGAGTTTGAAGCGTCCAGAGCATCCTGCCGTGCGGATGGCGATCCGCGTGAGTGCGGATCAGTGGTGCAAGGCCAGCCTAGGGGGAAATGTTGACCGACCAGATGCTGCCGCATGGCACGGTGCTCTACTCCACCCTAGCTCGACGCAGGATAGCCTGGCCTTCATTGTAGCGATTGATTCGCATTAATTGCCCCGCCTGCGCTCCAACGAGTGGCTAACAGCTATCCAAAGAGCCATTCAAGGGGGATTCGAAGCGACCCGATGCCTCGACTTGGGATCCGCCACAGGTGCACGCAATCATGCTCCTGCCCTTTGAAGCCACGTGACCACTCAAGGCCCAGGAGCAGGGGGGCAACTGTTGTGCCCATCCGGCTAGTCCTGGGTCGAACTGGCTCCAAGCGTCCGGTCGTCGACCCTCGCGGGAGGATCTGGGAGGCCGTAAGAAGAGAGGTACGGCCCCCCGGTTCTTGAAGAAGCCCCTGCGGCCCCTTTCCTAAAGGGCTGACCCAGAGAACATCGAGGGTCAACGGCGCGCCTCCTGCGCGTGCGTTGGCTTCTTTGAGGCCCTGACGGATGCCATGGTCGGCGGATGACTCCCCTCGGCCGAGGCTAATCTACCGTTAAAGGGGCTGCCCGAAGGTTCCAGGAACCTCTCTCCCTGATAAGTTCTGACATTCTGTTGTAATGGACTCCACCGCATAGCCACGACTCTTGCCGCTAGGCCATTACTCTGACACTCCTGCCACGCTGCTAGCCCACGACCTCGCCACCATGCCGTTCTCCTTGGGGCAAATCGAGTTTTCCTAGCTTATCCCCAAACAGAATTTGGCGGCACTCCATGCCTATAAAAGGTGCTCGGGGGATCTCCGCGAGGGAGGTGACTCTTTTCTTCCCCACCATAAACTCATTTCCCTTAGTTCTTTCCATTCTGTTGCTCTAACTCCTCTAATTTAACCATCGAAGTGTCCCCCACCGGAGTCCCTCCAGTGCCTAGGGACTTTCTGCAGGTCGATGGTCGAGGAGCTCTCCAGCATACCCACCGAGCCCGGTCTAGGAGGAGGAGCGGCAACAGATCCAAAGTGAATGGCCGATCCACTATACATGCTTCGAAGCAAATGGCTCCGAAGTGAATGACCGATCCATAATACAATACATTCTCTGAAGCAAATGACTTCGAAGTATATGGCCGATCTATGTTCAACCCATTCTAAAAAGAGTAACTGATCTACAATCTGCATACTATCTACATCTGGCAACTCCGAAGGGAGTGGCTGATGAAAGGGATATGCCCTACAAGCCAATCCATGTTGTATCTCCCAAACCATTGTAATTGACAATATTATTAAAAGGCATTATTTTCATCATACGTTGTGTTTATTATTATATGATGACCCCATAGATTAGGACTATGATTTTAGGATATGATGAGATCATACCAGTGAGACCTAAAGTCTTAAAACCTTAATCTAAAATATTTCTAGTCAAAGGAACCTTGAGTAGGGGATCAGGGGTTTTTCAGTAAGACTAGCACATCCTATGTATACTGAATAGGGTGACTGCTCTCACAGTCAATTGTGTATGACAATAATACTAGGATGTGGGTGCTCATTAGAGAATGAGTTCACTGATATGATCCAACTTGAGAACATCTAATGGAGTCTTAGCTACATGTCAATAGAAGGTTCTCATAGTGGGAGTGGTACAAGTAATCCTTTGACCTGAGACTGCCATAAGTACATTATGTACATGAACCCATGCTTTGTTCAATTCTAATCATGACACTGAGTCATGCACAGGATTGATACTGGGAATGGTGAATTGGATATGAAGGTAATGGGTAGGTCAACAAGGAATCGATCACTCTTAGTAAGAGGAGATTGCATCCAGCTAGTTATCAAACGATGATGATTCAGGGAATCTTGATCAAAGTAAAGATATTAGAGATGATTTCTAATATCAAGATAATGAACATCAATATAAGATTAAGCTAGAAACAAATATAATATTGGAGTTGATATATATCCATATCCATAATTATATTCTGGGTGCAGGCTGATCGAAGGATTTAATTGTACGGTAACTTTCTACTGAAAGGTATTTTTGGTATTTCACCAGAATTTCCATATCTTCCGGGTAGACATGACACATCGCTAGACGTCAATCTTGTATTATGGGTTGATTAAATTGAATGATCACTTATTCGGAAGAGTCCTAATTGATCATAATCGGGTAAGCCCGGTTTGACCTAAATCGATTAAAAAGAGTTTTAATCAAATATGTCAACTTGTACTCGAACCCACTGTTGGCTAGATGTGGAACCCAATGGGTCACACACTTAAGAGAATTGATCAAGGGTTAATTTTGTAATTAAATCATTTTGCATGATGACACTCTAGCAGGTGTTGCAAATCCTAGCTTCTATTCGAATTAGATTCGAATTAGGGTTCCGGATTGGTTCAATTTGGGTTCTAATTGGATCTAATTAGATCCTAATTGAGGTTATAGGGATTATGGCTAATCTATTGGCTAACCATGTATCTAGGCTAGGCCCCCACCCACCCCTTAGCATTTTCATGCCAAAATGCCAAGAGTACATGCGCTAATGGACTCTTGGCATGCCATTTGGAAGAGTCCATGGTGCATGGACTCTTGGTGCGCTCCATAAAAAACTCCGGTGTTTTTATATGGGGCGGCTTCTCTTATCTCCTATAGCACCTCAAATGTCCCCCCTTGGATTGGAATCCAAGGGTTGATGTTTTTTTGAGAAAGGCAGGAAGCATTCGTTGCTTCCAGGTTGCGCGAAATAATATCTCCTCGGAGATTTAAAGTCGTGACTCTTTCTTTTAAAAACATCATGACTTTTCATTTAAGAAAAGCCGTGGGATTTATCGGAAGGCCGTGAGAAGGAAGGATGGAGCATGAGAAAATAAGAAAGGGCCTGAGAAATTTTTTACAAAGAGTTGTGTGGGAGACTCTATCTGAAATCTATTTAAGGGTCAGGAAAAATCAGAACAGGGTAATCTAATTTTTTTTTTCTTCTGCCTCTCCAAAAGACTCTTTCTTCTTTTCTTGTTCTTGCACTGTTCCTTTACAGAGTACACCTCTGTCGAAACTCTGCTACTGAACAAGAACAAGGGTGAAAGTCTCCGACGGTAAAGGAAAGAAGGAGTTCTGATTTTTATTCTTTTTTCTTACATTAAGACATTCTTGTCTTAGTTTCCCCTCTAATTTAAGACAAGCCTAAATCCCCTTAGGACAAGGTCTTATCTTCAAGACAAGAGTGTCTTAGAGGTCAAGGTCTTAGTGGAAGGAGGAGAAGAGATAAAAGAAAGGAAGGCAACCTCTTGTGTGGAAGAATTCCAGCCATAATCCGAAGAATTGAGTTCTAGGAAGAAGAACTCAATTAGAGGAACCATTGGACAAGAAGATAGTATTCTTGATCATTGCTCTGTGTGGATCACCATCGGAGGGCGGACACCTGGACGCCTGGTGAACTCAAATAGCCTGTTCATCTTCAAGATTAAATCTTCATCAATTTGGAATTAGCGGTTACAGGTTAGTATTCTATTCTAATTTGCATAAGAATGTTAGTCTTCATACATTTTAGTCTTATTAAGGAGTTGCTATTTAGGGTTTGGTACATATTAATTTTAATTTTTTAAATTACCCTTCCGCTGCGTTGCCGAAACCTTACAGTGGCATCAGAGCCACCTTAATTAGGACTATAATTTATGATAGTTTGTATGTCACATCTTAGGGTTTTTAAATCCTAATATGTTACTACACTTAGCATATCTTTGTTGCATATATGTTTGATGTATGCACTAGTTACGGTCTTTCACTCAAACCCAAATTATTATAGTGATATGTATAGTTTTGAAGTCATCATATTGAAATAAGGTTACCCTGGCATAATGGTGGATCCATTATGTAGAAAATGGTTGTCCTTGTATGATGACACACTTAGCACATATTTTTTATTTATAAGAGTGATATGCTGATTGTGATACATTCTATAAGGATGTGCTGGAATTTATAAATCCCTCCTCTTAAAAATTATATTAAGTCTTTGTATATTTAACTAATAAGCATCACTAGTCATGATGTACAATTGATCATTCGGTGTATGAAAGGTGGTTTCTGGGAAGGTAAAGAGAATTATGGTTTTTAATTGGTTCCGTTGACTGACCTGGCCAATTTTTATTGGTGTCTAGGAAAGCAACGGGTGGACTCCCACGTCTCTTCCACTTGCCTGGCCGATTTGATTAAATTTAAATCTTGACTAAAATGCTTAAGTGTTAAAAATACTATATATTGGCCTTCCTTCATGTTGGATCATTATTGTGTTATGAACCACATTAGGTTTGTTGTGTTATCTGCAAGACCTAATATGGTGATTGACATAATACTAGTCTAGTGCATAGATATGCTTACAGTATATTCAGTATAATGCTTTGTTGTATTATCTGCAAGGGCATATATTTGAGTATTGACTGTATAGAAATGAAAAGGTCTTGACTTAACTAGAACATTATGGTTTATTGTGTTTCTGCAAGACAAATAATGTTCTAGAGGCCAAGTTACTTCTTGAGAATTATATGAGATATAATTGGAAGAGTTTCCTACCTTTGAGCTTATAAAAGATTGTGTGTTTTTTGCAAGATCTTTTATAAGTTAGTAGGATCTCAGTCTCACTAAGAAAAACTGATCAGGGTTCTTCTCGATTATCATAGTGAGGGCTATGATTTTTGATAAAATAGTGGGAGACATAATTAAATTGAAGACCTAATTTAATTATGTAAGTTATTTCATGGTTGTTTGCTTATGTATTATTCTTTATTAAATGTAGATAAATGGCATCTTCATTATCACTGCGAAGTATCTTAGATACCAACAAACTGACTGGGTCGAACTATGTGGACTGGTTGAGAAATTTAAAGATTGTGCTGAGTTCAGAAAAACTTTCTTATATTCTTGATACCCCTAGTCTTAATCCACTAGGGGACGATGCCACACAGGAAGATACATACAAAATGTGGTAGAATGACTCCCTCACTATCAAGTGTATCATACTAGCCTCTATGACCAATGAGTTACAAAGACAGCATGAAAGCATGGATACTCAATCCATAATGCTCAATTTAAAAGAGCTTTATGGAGAACATAGCAGAACTGCTAGATATGAAATATCTAAGCAGTTATTCCGTGCTAGGATGATAGAGGGAACATCCGTTCAGGATCATGTTCTGAAGGTAATTGACTTAATCACCAGATTCGGTCAATAGGTTTTATCATGGATGGGGAGTTGAATCAGGATTTAATCCTGCAATCACTCCTGGAGTCATTTTCTCAGTTTGTCTTGAATTATCACATGAACAAACTGAACACTACTTGCCTGAGCTGTTAAATATGTTAAAATAGCGGAGAGCCACGTAAGAAAGAAAAGGCTCCACTTTTTCTTGTTGATAAGACCAATAAGAAGAAATCAGGCAAAAAAGGTTTTAATAGGAGGCTAAACCCTAAGAGTGGCATCAATAAGAATAAGAAAGGAAAGAAGGCCTCCAAACAGTCGACCTGTTTCTTTTGCGGCAAAGCGGGACATTGGAAAAGGAATTGCAAGGCTTACCTTGCAACTGTGAAGCCTGGTGCATCAGATATGCCAAAAGGTATGTATGAGATATATGCTATATTGACATTAAATTCATCTATATCAAATACTTGGATATTGGATACCGCTTGTGGTTACCATATATGCAAATCTTTGCAGGACCTCCACAAGCTTAAAGTATTGAAGGAGGTGATTTCAATCTCTACAGTGCTAGTGGTGATATCATCCAAGCAGAAGCTGTAGGGACCTATATTCTGAAGTTGCCTTAGGGAAGATCTTGGAGTTAGAAAATTGTTATTATATGCCTAAGATTATTAGGAACATATTATCTATTTTGTTATTAAACAAGGATATGTAATGGATGTAACGAGCATGGTTGCTCGATAATGTTGTCTAATAAAATTATTTGTTCTGCCATATTTAGCAATGGGCTCTTAACTCTTTCTTCCAATGATAGTGTTTTTCATGTCAATAATAAAAGAAAAAGAGAAGACTTTAATGATACTTTACTTTGGCATCATTGACTTGGTCATGTTAATGAGTCTAGGATAAGCAAGTTATACAAGGAAAAATTTCTTGATCCTTATGAGTATGAATCATTAGGAACTTGCAAATCATGTCTCATGGGTAAGATGACCAAGACTCCATTTACTGGACATGGAGAAAGGTCAACTGAGTTTTAGGACTTATACATATGATGTATGTGGTCCAATGACAACTTAGGCCAGAGGTGGATACTCATATTTTATCAATTTTACAGATGATTTATCTAGGTTCGGATGTGTGTATCTTATGAAACATAAATCTGAAGCCTTTGATAAATTAAGGAGTATCAAAGTATGGTCAAAAAACAAACCGGGAAAGTATTAAAGTTCTTCGTTCTGATCGAGGAGGAGAATACTTATCCATGGAGTTTTTAGACTATCTTAAAGTTAATGGAATTCTTTCTGAATGGACCCCTCCTTATACACCATAGCTAAATGGTATAGCTGAAAGAAGGAATCGTACCTTATTAGATATGGTACGATCCATGATGTGCTTCACAAATTTATCCATTCCTTCTAGGGTCATGCCCTAGAAACTGTTGTTACATTCTAAACAAGGTACCTTATAAATCCGTTGTTAGTACTCCATATGAAATTTGGAGTTTAAGAAACTGTATCTTAAATATTTTAAGGTATGGGGATGTCCAGCTTATGTTAAAAGAAATTTGGACATAAGTTGGAACCTAGAGCGGATAAATGTCTATTTGTAGGATATCCTAGAGAGGGTAGAGGATATCTGTTTTACCATCCTACTGAACAAAAGATTTTTGTCAGCAGGCATGCCACTTTTCTAGAAAAAGAGTTCATTTAGAAAAGGGCAATGGTAGAACTGTTGAACTTGGAGAAGTACAAGAAACACAGATAGACAGTTCTCAACCATTAGAACATATAGTTAGGATAGAACCAGAACACAAAACTCCTCCCCATAGGTCTGATAGAGTGCCACGGGCACCTGAGAGGTTGGGTTTATTATTGAAAATAATGAGGCCCAAGTCATTCAAATGATGAACCTCTGACCTATACGGAAGCTATCTTGAGTACTGATTCAGATAGATGGCAAGAAGCCATGGAATCCGAGATAGACTCTATGTATGTAAACCAAGTATGGTCTTGGTCGATGCACAGAGGGTGTTAATCCTATTGGGTGCAAATGGGTCTATAAGAAAAGATTGGGCTGATGGCCAAGTTGAAACCTATAAAGCCAAATTAGTGGAAAAGGTTTTAGACAAAAACAGGGAATTGATTATGATGAAACATTCTCACCTGTTGCCATGCTCAAATCTATCCGGATTTACTTGCTATAGCAGCATACCACGATTATGAGATCTGGCAGATGGATGTGAAGACTGCATTCCTCAATGGTTTCCTTTAGGAAGAAGTCTACATGTCACAGCCAGAAGGTTTTATTTCAAAGAATAAACCTAATCAAGTATGCAAGCTAAAGAAATCCATTTATGGATTAAAGCAAGCTTCAAGGAGTTGGAACATCCGCTTTGATAAACTATTAAAAGGTTGGTTTTATCAAAAATGTGGATGAACCCTGTGTTTATAAGAAGACTAGTGGGAGTGCCATAGTCTCTTGGTTCTGTATGTAGATGACATACTCCTCATTGGGAATGATATCCCAATGTTGCAATCAGTCAAGGTTTGGCTATCAAACCAGTTTTCCATAAAAGATTGGGAGAAGCATCCTATATACTAGGTATTAAGATCTATAGAGATGGATCTAAGAGGATGCTAGGTTTATCCCAATCTAGGTACATTGACTTAGTGCTGAAAAGATTCAGCATGGATGGAAGTAAAAGAGGTTATCTTCCTATGAGTCAGGCATACATCTTTCTAAAAGGATGTCTCCTAAGACACTTGAAGAAAGAAATAGAATGAATTCTATACCTTATGCTTCGGCAATAGGGTCCATAATGTATGCCATGTTATGTACCAGGCCTGATGTGGCATATGCTTTAGGCATTGTCAGTAGGTTTCAGGCTGATCCAGGAGAGGATCATTGGAAAGCAGTTAAAAATATTCTTAAGTACCTGAGAAGGACTAAGGATATTTTTCTGGTTTATGGTGGTTCTGATCTTAAACTAGAAGCTTATTCTGATTCTAGTTTTCAATCGACCTTGATGATAGCAAATCCATTTCGGGATATGTTTTTACCCTAAATGGTGGAGCAGTGAGTTGGAAGAGTACCAAGCAGCAGACTGTAGCTGACTCAACCACAGAGGCAGAATACATAGCTGTCAGTGAAGCCGCCAAGGAAGCAGACTGCATGAAGAAGTTCATCACAGAGTTAGGTGTTGTTTCTGAGATTGAAAACCCAGTGCCACTTTACTGTGACACACGGAGCTGTTGCTCAAGCTAAGGAACCAAGAGCTCATCATAAGTCCAAGCACATTCTGAGACGCTTCCATCTCGTCCGAGAAATAGTTGAGAGACAAGATGTCTACATAAATAGAGTCGATACAAAGAATAATATAACAGACCCGTTCACTAAGGCTCTACCACGCGAGAGTTTGATCGCCACCTCGAGTGTATGGGACTAAGATTCAAAGGCGATTGGCTTTAGTGCAAGTGGGAGATTGAAAGGGATATGCCTTACAAGCCAATCCATGTTGTATCTCCCAAACCATTGTAATTGACAATATTCTAATAAAGGCATTATTTTTCATCATACGCTGTGTTATTATTATATGATGAACCCCATAGATTAGGGCTATGATTTTAGGGTTATGATGAGATCATACTAGTGAGACCTAAAGTCTTAAAACCTTAATCTAAAATATTCCTAGTCAAAGGAACCTTGAGTAGGGGATCAGGGTTTTTCGGTAAGACTAGCACATCCTATGTATACTGAATAGGGTGACTGCTCTCACAGTCACTTGTGTATGACACTAATACTAGGATGTGGGTGCTCATTAGAGAATGAGTTCACTGATATGATCCAACTTGAGAACGTCTAATGGAGTCTTAGTTACATGTCAATAGAAGGTTCTCATAGTGGGAGTGGTACAAGTAATCCTTTGACCTGAGACTGCCATAAGTACCTTATGTACATGAACCCATGCTTTGGTTCAATTCTAATCATGACACTGAGTCATGCACAGGATTGATACTGGGAATGGTGAATTGGATATGAAGGTAATGGGTAGGTCAACAAGGAATCGATCACTCTTAGTAAGAGGAGATTGCATCCAGCTAGTTATCAATCGGATGATGATTCAGGGAATCTTGATCAAAGTAAAGATATTAGAGATGATTTCTAATATCAAGATAATTGAATCATCAATATAAGATTGAGCTAGAAACAAATATAATATTGGAGTTGACATATATCCATATCCATAATTATATTTAGGTGCAGGCTGATCGAAGGATTTAATTGTACGGTAACTTTCTACTGAAGGGTATTTTGGTATTTCACCAGAATTTCCATATCTTCCGGGTAGACATGACACGTTGCTAGACATCAATCTTCTCTTGTAGGTTGATTTAATTGAATGATCACTTATTAGGAAGAGTCCTAATTGATCATAATCGGGTAACCCCGGTTTGACCTAAATCGATTAAAAAGAGTTTTATCAAATTAGGTCAACTTATATTCGAATCCAATGCTGGCTAGATGTGGAACCCAATGGTTCACACACTTAAGAGAATTGATCAAGGGTTTAATTTTGTAATTAAATCATTTTGCATGATGACACTCTAGTAGGTGTTGCAAATCCTAGCTTCTATTCGAATTAGGGTTCCGGAGGTTGGTTCAATTTGGATTCTATTGGATCTAATTAGACCCTAATTAAGGTTATAGGGATTATGGCTAACCCTATTGGCTAACCATGTATCTAGGCTAGCCCCCACCTGCCCATTAGCATTTCATGCCAAAATGCCAAGAGTCCATGCGCTAATGGACTCTTGGCATGCCATTTGGAAGAGGCCATGGTGCATGGACTGTGGTGCGCTCCATTAAAACTCTGGTGTTTTTATATGGGGTGGCTTCTCTTATCTCCTTTAGCACCTCAAATGTCCCCGCTTGGATTGGAATCCAAGGTTTGATGTTTTTTGAGAAATGTAGGAAGCATTAGTTGCTTCCAGGTTGCGCGAAATAACATCTCCTCGGAGATTTAAAAGTGTGACTCCTTTCTTTTAAAAACATCGTGACTTTTCATTTAAGAAAAGTCATGGGATTTATCTGAAGGCCGTGAGAAGGAAGGATGGGGCGTGAGAAAAAAAGAAAGTGCGTGAGAATTTTTTACGAAGAGTTGTGTGGACGACTCTCTGAAATCTATTTAAGGGGTCAGGAAAAATCAGACATGGTAATCTGAAATTTTTTTTCTTCTCTGCCTCTCCGAAAGACTCTTTCTCTCTTTTCTTGTTCTTGCACTGTTTCCTTTACAGAGTACACCTCTGTTGAAACTCTGCTACTGAACAAGAACAAGAGTGCAAGTCTCCGACGGTAAAGGAAAAGGAGTTCTGATTTTTATTCTTTCTTTTTACATTAAGACATTCTTGTCTTAGCTTTCCTCCAATTTAAGACAAGCCTAAATCCTCTTAGGACAAGGTCTTATCTTCAAGACAAGAGTGTCTTAGAGGGTCAAGGTCTTAGTGGAAGGAGAAGAGATAAAAGAAAGGAAGGCAACCTCTTGTGTGGAAGAATCCAGCCATAATCCGAAGAATTGAGTTCTAGGAAGAAGAACTCAATTGGAGGAACCTTGGACAAGAAGATAGTATTCTTGATCATTGCTCTGTGTGGATCACCATCGGAGGGCGGACACCTGGACGCCTGGTGAACTCAAATAGCCCGTTCATCTTCAAGATTAAATCTTCATCAATTTGGAATTAGCGGTTACAGGTTAGTATTCTAATTCTAATTTGCATAAGAATGTTAGTCTTCATACATTCCTGTTTTAGGGTTTTGGTACATATTAATTTCAATTTTTGAAATTACCCTTCTACTGCGTTGCACCAGAACCCTACAGTGTATCAGAGCTACCTAATTAGGACTATAATTTATGATAGTTTGTATGTCACATCTTAAGGTTTTTAAATCCTAATATGTTACTACACTTAAAATATCTTTGTTTGCATATATGTTTTGATGTATGCCACTAGTTAGGGTCTTTTACTCAAACTCTAATTATTATAGTGATATGTATAGTTTTGAAGTCATCATACTGAAATAAGGTTGCCCTGGCATAATGGTGGATCCATTATGTGGTAAATGGTTGTCTTAGTATGATGACACACTTAGCACATATTTGTTTATTTATAAGAGTGATATGTTGATTGTGATACATTCTATAAGGATGTGCTGGCAATTTATAAATCCCTCCTCTTAAAAATTATATTAAGTCTTTGTATATTTAACTAATAAGCATCACTAGTCATGATGTACAATTGATCATTCGGTGTCTAGAAAGGTGGTTCTAGGAAGGTAAAGAGAATTGTGATTTTTAATTGTTCCGTTGACTGACCTGGCCAATTTTTATTGGTGTCTAGGAAAGCAACGGGGGGACTCCCACATCTCATCCACTTTCCTGGCCGATTGATTAAATTTAAATCTTGACTAAAATGCTTAAGTGTTAAAAATACTATATATTGGCCTTCCTTCATGCTAGATCATTATTGTGTTATGAACCACATTAGGTTTGTTATGTTATCTGCAAGTTCTAATATGGTGATTGACATAATACTAGTCTAGTGCATAGATATGCTTACAGTATATTCAGTATAATGGTTTGTTGTGTTATCTGTAATGGCATTATATTTGAGTGTTGACTGTATAGAAATGAAAGGGTCTTGACTTAACTAGAACATTTTGGTTTATTGTGTTTTCTGCAAGACTAATAATGTTCTAGAGGCCAAGTACTTCTTGAGAATTATATGAGATATAATTGGAAGAGTTTCCTACCTTTGAGCTTATAAAAGATTTGTTGTGTTTTCTGCAAGATCTTTTATAAGTTATTATGATCTCAATCTCACTAAGAAAAACCGATCAGGGTTCTTCTCGATTATCATAGTGAGGGTTATGATTTTTGATAAAATAGTGGGAGACATAATTAAATTGAAGACCTAATTTAATTATGTAAGTCATTTCATGGTTGTTTGCTTATGTATTGTTCTTTATTAAATGTAGATAAATGGCATCTTCATTATCACTGCGAAGTATCTTAGATACCAACAAACTGACTGGTCCGAACTATGTGGACTGGTTGAGAAATTTAAAGATTGTGCTGAGTTCAGAAAAACTTTCTTATATTCTTGATACCCCTAGTCTTAATCCACTAGTGGACGATGCCACACAGGAAGATATGGCCATATACAAAATGTGGCCGAATGACTCCCTCACTGTCAAGTGTATCATACTAGCCTCTATGACAATGAGTCACAGAGACAGCATGAAAGCATGGATACTCAATCCATAATGCTCAATTTAAATAGCTTTATGGAGAACATAGTAGAACTGCTAGATATGAAATATCTAAGCAGTTATTCCTGATGGTGGCATTAGGAATCTCAAACATGGACATCCAGTAAATCAGGATTGTACCTAACACCGCGTTGACTAAGGCCAACCTACATGCTAGTGACAAAAGCCTCCCTTTCCGGGCATCTAGCTTCTTCTAATCCTCTGCTCCAAAAAAATCCAATCTGATCTTCATATCTTGTTATAGTGCAGTGGGAAGCCCAAATGGTTGAGTAGTACGGGTGATGGGAGCATCCCATGATACCAGAGAATGGTGGGCGTTGGTTCTGGTTCATCCCAATGCCTGTGAGAGAGCTTTTCTTGAAGTTGATTTTCAACCCACAAGCCACCTCAAATGATAGTCACCCACTAATAAGCTCTCAGCTTTTTACGAACTAGGATCATGAAGATATAGTTGAGTAACGAAGACATCGTCCAGTAGAGATTCTGATACATATCTAGTATTTTTTTAAGTAGATATATATATTTTTTTATTTTATTCAAATATATGGAAATTAGGTATATTATTTTTATTTTTATAATTTTGTATCCAATCCATATTTCAAAGTATGAAACTAGATTAGTTTAGAATTTATTTTAAATTAATCTAATTATTTTAGATTAATATGGAATTTTATAATTCTCATTAAGTTGATCTTCGAGGATGATAGTCTACTTAATGAATCTTATATTTAGCATTAATCAATTCAAGAGATTATAGGCAAAAAAATTTTGGTTCTTCCTCGACTACTTCTCCCCCCTCTTTTCTTCTTCTCCCTCCCTCTTCCTCTCACTTCCTCTCTCTCTCCCGACAAAGTCTTTCCCTGGAAGTTCTTCCTCTCTCTTCTTTTTCCCCTGTTTCTACTTCTCCTCTTCCCCTTCTTCTCTGTTCTTCTTCTTCTCTTCTCCCTCTTCCCTATTCGTCTTCTGCCTCCTGCAACCCGAACTCCAGAAATCCCAAATCCCAGCTTCTTCAAGTCCCCTAAGAACCCCGTCTTCAAACCACCCTCTTCAATCATCTTAGTTCATTCACCACCACTGCAACTCCCCATCCCAAATCCACCGGACAACGACCACCAACCCCATCGAATCATCCCACCTTTGTGCCTCCCATGCTCCACCCACCACCATCAACCACCGCACACCAACCTCCGTCCAAGCTCCATGAAAAGGCACAATCAGACTCCTGTTGTCGATCATGTTGCCTAAATCTACTACTGTCGCTCTCATCGCCACCTCTCCTTCGAAATCGAATATCCCATGGCCAATTTCCCATTCATCGAATCCCTGAAACACCAGACCAAGCGACGAATGCCTGTGCTACCGACTTCTCTCGAAATAGAGTAGCAGTACCGTTGCTCCATCATCAAACCAGTCGAAGGCCATTGCCATCGTCAAATGCCCCAATCCTTTGACCACTTGTGGCTAAGCTTCATGATTCCCGTGATGACCAAATTGAGCCCTTGTCCTCCACAGCGATCTCTTTATGACTCCCTTGATTCCCTACCATTCTCTTCCTCCGAGCCGACGAGAAGCCCCCTGTTCCACCTCCCCCTTTGGTTCAAATAGACTTTTTGCATAAGCGTGAAAGCATGGAGTTTATTCGCATGGTTCTCAAAATAATTTTGACCCTCATTGCCGACTTTAATCTCAATCCCTCTATGCATGAACTTCAAAGCAAATAGCAATCTATATACCAATTTCTAGGATTTTGAGCCAAATTGGACTAGTTTGAAATTATTTAATTTAGAATTGGCTTATGCTTGTATGGTAGCTGACCTTGTTGCATTTTGGTGATCTAGATTTGACATTTTTTTTGTTTGTTCATGAATTAGTTGGATACCTCGATCACTTCTGAATTGATTCCCTTTTCCAGATTTAGTGACATCCTGTGCTTGGTGAAAAATTTTACATAATTTAGATTAGAATTTAAAATTCATTAATAAAGTATTTATTTTCCTTTCTTTAATCCAATTAGATCTGAAAAATTGAATTAGAAAACCTAGCCTAGCGATTATTTCTTATGACAATGATCTAATTTTTTTGAAAACTCTAAACTGTGTGTCGATCGGGTTACTTCCTAGATCGTTTTAATTTTAATTGGATCTAAATTAGCTTTCTTACCTCGATTATTTGCTCTTGTTTACTTATTATTTATTTATTATTTCTGAATTGGTCAATAGATAGGATCTAGCGTCTGCTCAGTAATTTGGTATCAGCCCAGCGTAGGTATGTATATTTTAATTATTTGAATATATTTAAGTTTCCAAGATCAATATCTCTACCCGCCCCCTTACCTTAAGTCCTATCCTCCAAAAAACTCCATCAAATTTACTTTGTTAGAAATAGACTCGTAAATAACATTTCTACGGTTCTAATTTCTCTGTTTTATTTTGTTATGTAGATTCTTCTTCTATTCCTAGATTCCAACCAGTAGGTTCTAGCCAACCTCTATCCCAAACCCTATAGTCCTTTTTTCTATGTTAAAAAATCCCAAAAATTGGTCTTTAAAAAATCCTAAAAGAGTTTTATAGGAAAAATTTATGAAGAGCTTAGTTCATTACAGTTTATTGCATTGGATTGTTATGCTCAGATCTTCCTCTACCACTCCTAACACATTCTATATACCATCTATTATGCTCAACAAAAATTATAAAATTTGTATCTTAAAACTTATTTGAAAGGATGATCTCTGTTGATGATTTTAAAATCAAACTCTTTGTGTTGATCGAAATTTTCTTGGTATGTTTAAAATTGGTCTTTGTTACCTTATTCAAAAAGTCATTGTTGAGTTGTCTGACCTTGCATGTCCCCCAGGTTAGGCCCAAAAAGCATCTTCAAATCATTGTGATCTAGTAGAGTATGTAAGTGGATCCTTACCAATATGCTGCATCTTCAAGAGTTTACTAAAAAATACTAATGATTGGTTGGCCTTTGTCAAGAACATAGATTAAGAATAGAAAAATTGAAAAAAAATCAAGCCAATAATGATCAAGTTAGGCATACCCTTCTTATCTATGATACAGTCAATCAAGAAGGTTGATTCCAAATATAATGCTTTTTGTACAAGGGACTCCTATCCTATCTAGTCAGTACCCATCCACTATTTATGTGGAAGTAAAATGAAAATTCTAAAATCCCCAAGAAGAAGTCTATATAGTGGATGCAGAATTAGCTGACATCTATGATAGCTATGACACTATACAGATTGACGTTATACTTGAAAAATAATTAGATATAAAAGAATAAATGTATATTGAACCAAAGTAAAGAGATTGAAGATGAGAACAACACTACTGTGTTATCATATCCTTGATAGTCAAGATGATAATATAATAAGAAAGACATCAAATGGTAGTTGCATTGATACTATCTCCCTTGATGTCATTTCATATCAAGATTTAGTACTTGTAAACCACTCAAGTCCTATAATATGGCCTAGAAAGTAGTCCACCTATCTTTCTTAAGCATAGTAGTCTATGTCTATCATGTCATGTCTATATAAAGAGTTCTATTCTATTGTTGGTCCAAGTACTTAAATTTTGGAGGCATTATTGTTTCCACAATAATTTGTCCTATATTCCACCACCAGCCCTTTAGTTTTTTTCATTCACAAAAAATTTAAGTCTGAAACCTAGAAATGGATTGAATTCCTTTGGGCTTACACCTTTGTCATAAGGTACGAAGTGGATGTAGACCAAAGTTGATGTGGACCACTTATAGGTAGTAACTATAAAAGTTATGGGCTTTAACAGTTAAAAGAAAAATATGATGAATATCCAAACTTTAAAAAAATAAAATAAATAAATAATATTAATATTATACATCAACTACTTGTGCATACAAGAATATTTGAATTAGCATCATCCTTCCTAAAGCATATTAGGAGTTTTCATAAAGAGATCATAAATTAACATAAATAATCAAATAAATAATTAGTAGATTCTCACAGACAAGTCAAGGATTTTGTTAAGGATGATTATATCATGATTAGGATCAGACCTAAGCAGTTTTACTTGTTGGCTCTACCCTGTGATTTTGATGAATAACAAAATGTTGAGTACATATGGTGTACTAATGTCTATTTCCAATGTGTGTTTTCAGGAAACAAGCACCTCAAATTCTCAAAATTAAAGTTTCGTGGCACGCTTTGGCATGAAGTATCTTTCATAATTGAGGAGTCTTTTCCATGTAAAAAGGGCTTAAACAAGTTCTATTATTGCTTATTTATATTGCATTTAAGTTTGATAAACAATATTTATGTTTTTGGCTTTATTGGCACTCATTTTTGAATTTGCAGAATCAAGTGTCGACACTTGGAAAGCTAAGTATCGACACTTCAGCATTTGGAATGCAAAAAATCTTTTTGGCATGCCAAGTGTCGACACTTAAGTTCCTATGTATCGACTCAAGGCTTGAGACTTTTTGAAAATTCAGAACTTGGCCATGAAGAGTTTGTGTCAAGTGTCGATACCTATTAATCAAGTGTCGATACTTGAAAGTTCAAGTGTCGATACCTGAAAGTCAAGTATCGACACCTGACACCCAAGTGTCGACACCTGACAAACCAAGTGTCGACACTCGGTTCTGACAATCCTAATGGAACTATTTTTTTGAAGTACAGAAACATCTTTTCAAGCTCCAAACGGCTAGATTCGAAGCTCCAACTATCACAAACATTTTTTGAAAATTTTTGAAGTATTTAAGCTTCACCAAACTCTTTCTTGAAGTATCGAAGTCCATTAAAAGCTTAAAAGCCAATATTCTCTCAAGACTTCACTTCAAAAGCCATTAAAAGAGAGATTCCCTGAAAAAGCTTACAAGCCTATCATTTAATCATTCCAAAAAGAGAGCTTGAAGAATATTCCAAGGAGAAGACAAGACAAGCATCAATTAGAGCCTCAAAGCTTCCATTCTACTTTTGAAGAGAGTTTGTTTGTTTATTTCAATTGTACATCTGAAATTCTCTTGTATTTTGATGTAGCTTTCAAGAGTTTCTTGAAAGTAGGTTGCTGTAGTTGTTGGTGAGCCAAAGGGACAAAACAAACTAGGGTTGACTTGTGAGCCGAAGCCAAAACAAGTATAAAGATTTATTGGTGAGCCTAGGTGATAAAACCAACATAGATTTTGATTTGTGAGCCTTTGGAAAAACAAGTCGGCTGTAATCTTGGAGAGATTATAGTGGATTTCTCAAGGATGGCTTGGGGAGTGGATGTAGGTGCTAGATTTGTACTGAACCACTATAAACCTTGTATTTGTATGTGATTATCTCTTCTACCTCTTGTTCTTTAATTCTTGAACTCTAATTATTGCTTTCTGCTGCATATAATCTAGTGCATCAATTTCTTTACTCACAAACACCACAAGGCCTATATATTATTGCTTTAAATTTTTAAAATATCCAATTTACCCCCCTCTTGGACTCCAATTCTGGGCAACACCACTAGAAATCATTTGAAAGCTACATGCCTGAGAAATAAACATATACAAGATTTTTTAAAAAAGTTGTATCTAATACGTATGTTAATGAACTACCATCTAGCTATGGGATTAATTCAACTCTCAAATTGGATCTAATTAAATATAAAGAACTAGTATTGATATACAATGATTTGTTTAAGCATGTACCATCCTTTGTGAGTGACCCTCTCCCTAAGTGTCTACAAGTCAAATTGAGAGAGCAGTATGATGAGATTGATCACATCTTGGATAAGCAGATTAAGTTCACTAGATGTTAAAATATTATGGCTATGCTGGTTTACTAGCAAGGTAGGCTAGAGTCAGAGGATTGCTAGATTGTCCGAGACCTTCAGAGCAGTATGGAGCCTGACTCGACGGAGTCATTCTTCCAACCCCAGAGAAATGATGAGGACATCATCCAGCATAGATTCTGATGCATACTTAGCATTTCTTTGAGTAGACATGCATTTTTTATTTTATCTAAGTGTATGAGGATTGGGAATATTATTTTTATTTTTATTATTTTGTATCCAGCTCAAGTACAAATCTCAGAGCATAAATTGGATTAGTTTGAAGTTATTTTAGACTAGTGTAATTATTTCATATTTAGTCTAGAATCCTATAGTTCTGGTTAAATTGATCTCCAACTTCCCGAGGGCTATAGTCTACTTAATGAAATCTTGTATTTAGAATAAATTGATTCAAGAAATTTTGGCAAAAAAAAATTTGGTTCTTCCCCGACTACTTCTTCCCCTCTTCTTCTTATCCCTCTCTTCTTCTTCTTTCCTCTCTCTCTCCTAGCGAATTCTTTTCCCTAGAACTTCTTCTTCCTCTCTCTCTTTATTCCCCTATTTCTACTTCCCCTTCTATACTTCTTCTTCTTCCTCTATTCTCCCTCTTCCCTGTTCATCTTCTACCTCCTGCTACTCGAACTCTTGAGATCCTTGTTCATCTCCTCCTCCTACTACCCGAACTCTTGAGATCCAAATCTCGACCTCTTTAAGTTTTAAGAATGCCAAGTCTTCAAATGATGCGGGATGAACCTAGGGATGCAGAAAAATAAAAAACTCATTTTTTCAAAATTTTTAGAATTTTAATTTTATGGTTAAGAATCCAAAAGATAAGCAAAGTTCAGCATAAGGACTAGCAATGTGAGAAACAAGCATACCCGCAAAATTCTCATGCAAACTAATGAATCTCAGGACTGAAAATTAAAAAATTCCTGGCTTAGGATAGCAATTTTCCACCAAATCAGAAATTAAGAGAAGGAAAGGATTTTACCAGTCAAAGATTGAGGATTCAGGATGAAGAGATCTCTCACATCAGATTGAAGCTTGGATGATGAAGCTGCAGTTTTCCTTGGATATGAGGCAAATCTAAGTGGTCCTGGAGGAAAGAGGGGCCTCCTCTGAGGAGGGGAAACACCTCAGCAAGAAACAACAAAATAATTAGAAAGAAAATTGATGAAAAGAAGAAAGGGGAATCAGGGCTCTAAGGGCTGGCTGCTAGAAGGAGAAGATGGCTTCTTCTTCTTGGATGCTTGAGGGCTCTTCAACTAGGGGCGTGGCTGATGTCTGGAAGTTGATTTGCTACTAGGGCATGGGGGTTTGCAAGGGAAAGGGTCGGCCAACATAAGAACAAGAAACCACACAAAACAAAGTAACACAAACACAAGCTTGCAAGCTCAAATAAATTTCACCAGAGTTTTTTTGATATCATGAATAAAAATTGATTACAAGAGGAGGAGGGGTGGGGCATTTATAGAGTTCCCATGCCCTCTCCTTGTTAGAATAAAAATACAAGCTAGATAAGGAGAAGGATTACAAGTGAAGTAGGAATAGTTTCACAAGTTGAATAGGAATAGGTTCTCCTTGTTTGATATAGATTTCCTTCCTCCTTTGACTTGGTCAAAGGACTTGGACTTTGTCAAATCTCATTTTCTTGGGCTTGGACACCTCTTGGCTTGGACTTGGGCTCTTGGACAGCAATTGGGGATCCAAGGATGGTTGGGTGCATGGGCTTTGGGCGTTGGAGGCCTGAGATGCCTGGAGCAGGAATATCCAGGTATCTTGGTTCTGGATTGGAATATATCTAGAATCTTGGTTCTCTATGGACCTGGGCCTTGCATTCACTTGGACTAGGATGCTGGTAGACCTCTGAATCATGGATGCCCTGGTTTGGGAATATGCTCTGGTATCTGGGGAGGAATCTGGGCATCTGGAGGGCAACTAGAAGGAATCAGGGTTTCTGGAAAGCATTTTCGATCCTAGGGTGTTACACAAAATCCAACAAGCTGATGTAGTGGCCTCTGACTCCTGTATGTGGCCTGGTGGAACTCCAAAATAGGATAACCTTTTCTCTTGTATAAAAATTGGACTCCTACTGGACACATAACTAAAGTACAGGACTCGATATACTGACTAGGGTGAGGTTGAGACAAATCAACTAACCTCAACTTATCACAGGACTCATTCTTAATTGATTACAAAATTGTAACACATGACTAAGGTTCTAAAATTTAAAACCCTAATCAATAAACTATATGGGATCTAGTGATCTGTGTCTGATCCTAGTGTCCCACCAATTCTCCCAGGTGGGAAGAACTTGACCCCGTCGAGTATGGATCAATTTGGCTCAAGGAGGGTCTAGGTAAGGCACTGCAGATCCGCACCAGCATTTCACAAAGTCCTCAGATTTTGCCGACCTTGCCAATGGACCAAATACTTCTGATAGCCTCTATCTTGGTACCACTAGCTCGATCATCCAGGATTATCTCAATCTTTTCCTCACAAAAATGCCAATTTCTGTGGACACTCTGGAATGGTTGTCACTCCACAACAAGGGCGTGGCTCACAGGGCTTCCTATGTATCCCTCGCTGGGTCCCTGATACGCTACAAAATCTGAGATGATAAGGTGGAGCTAATACCTAAATCAGGTGTCTTCAAGCACATAGGCATTGAGTCACTGCTCTTCATTAATTGGATGGGCCAGCTTCGCGAGCATGAAATTCCTAACAGCACATGATCCTCTGCAATTCTTTATTTCTCTTTCGAGATTAGCCAATTCTTATAAGGTCTAAATTATGTTCAGCTTTTGACTAATTTCCAAATGCAAATGCTGTGCAGAGGATAGTGCAGTGTGGACAGATAAATCAAGGTTGTAAATTTATTAGACACAAAACTAACACCTAAAGACTCGACTAGCTTTCCTATTGAAGAAATTTTATTGGATTCTTCAAGACAAAATATAAATAGACTATGACTCTTTAGGTTTGATCCTATCATAACATGCACATGAAATGTGATATGAACTCTTAGTAGATGCCAGAGGGTCTTCCAGAAGTAGAAAGCAAACATGACAGACTCGATGAATGAATGCAGTATGCAAACCTCTATGAAATACAATCTAAGTGTTAGAAAATCATGAAAAGTTTCAGAAAAGGTAGAAAATAAGAAGTGGATTCAGGATTAGTCTGATGGATAAGGAATAGAAAAGGGTTCAGGGTTAATCAGGTAGAATAGGATACAGGAAGGGGTATCAGGGATTAATCCTAGACTAAAAAGTTGACCTCATGGGGTTGGTGGGTACCTACAAGGTTTATAGTATGGAAGAGTGGGTCACTAATCTCAGATAAGAGATCGTCAATGAGAACTATAGGATGGATTCTTCCTGAGGGTATTGATAAGCCAATTCCTTAATAAAGTCATCTAGTTCAAGAAATTTAGGGCTAGGCTCTATACTTGGGCTTTCGTCTAGTGGCTCCTCAGGGAAGAGTCTAATAGTAGAGTTGGGTTCCTCATCCCTTAACTGCTCTTCCTCGACATTCTGG
The DNA here is from genome assembly GCA_021397845.1 of Areca catechu. Taxonomy (NCBI): domain Eukaryota; kingdom Viridiplantae; phylum Streptophyta; class Magnoliopsida; order Arecales; family Arecaceae; genus Areca; species Areca catechu. Next base: position 39,593,684 of record CM038042.1, on the reverse strand, counting down.
ATGTGGTCAGGGTTTACGGGTCAACTGATCTTGGGTTGGCTTCTACCTAGGCACCTACTGGGTCAACTAATTCTAAGTCTTCTATAGAAAACTCCCCTTCTTCTTCCTCATACTCCTTTACTAAGCTTGGGTCAGCCTCATATATCTCCTCTTTAAGGTCATTTGGGTGAACCAATGGGGTGGTAAGAGGGTTTGACTAAAGAAACTGGTTATTAACTAGGGTAACAGGGATGGGTGACAAAGGGGTTCCTGGCTATGGGCACTAATCTTAGTGGGTTTAGGTTGACTAATGGAATCCTGACTAGCATTAAGCTGATACCTAGAGACTTTGGATTCTTGGGCTCATAGGATATAGGTTTAAAGGTTATAAGTTCAAATAATCTAAGGGTATCAATCCTTTAGGATTCAGGGTGACTAAGGGATAGTGGGTTACTACTGGATTCATATCTAGGGACTATGGGTTCCTGGGGTCTATGGGTCTGGTATGGGGTCCTAATTGGTTTAATCTAGTGGTTAATAGGTCGATCCTAGTGGTTGTTTGGTTGTTTGCTTGGGTTATCTGATTGAGTTGAGTGGTCAACTGGACAAGCTAATTTTGGGTTTGATCATGTTTGAGGTCCATCTGAGCTAACTGATTTTGGGTTTGGGTGTTGGATTGGTGGATCTGAGTGTTAATTGGGCAACCATCTATTTATTCATGGCTTTTATGAAAGCCTCAAAATTGGGATCCATGGTTGGTTGGGTTGGGGTGTAGACTTCTGGTATTGGGTTTCTAGTCTAGTGATCATGCAATAATCAATCTAGCAATCATAATGGAATGGTGCAGCCAAGCATGCAAAAAATCTAGGCCAGTACAATCTAGGTATCCTAGACCTAGAGCTAAAACTGGGTGGATCACTCAACTTACACTTAACCCAGCAGCAAATCCTTCCACTGGCCAGGTAGGGGTGGGGTGGTGGGAGGCTCCCCCTGTTTGTCACAGGGTCCTAATTATAAACCACCAGTCCACTTAGGTCATTTGACTCTGGACGCCCAGCCTTAGACATCAGCTTTTAGTAATTGTTAAAGGATTAAATGCACTAGTTGGCCCACACAGCTCAGACCTGACCTGTGGGTGTTACCTAGCCCTCTAGGACAGATTAGGTCTAATCAATTTTAATTAGGCTTAGGTCAGTATGCTGATGGTTATTTTGGGCCCAGTACAGATGATGAAATCCTGTCCTATATTGATTGCCCTTAAGATTAGATTAGAGAGATGATGGCATTCAATGGTCCCGATGCAATCTAAAATAATCAAAAAATAAAATATTTTTTTAATTATTTTATGATGTGACAAATTGAATTTAAGTTAACTGGGGTTAGCAAACAAAGTTTGGCTTGGGATTGGGGATTTGAAATTGATTATATTGGGCCAAGTAAGTGCAGAAATTCAGAAAATTAGATTTCAGATGATGCAGATTTTGATATAGATATGATGCGAAAATAAATTAAAAAGATTCTATAACAGAGGATGGAGGGTGATGATGATACCTACCAAATTTTATGCAAAACAAAAATCAAATGATGATGCAAATCCTAGAGTATTTAGACTGCTATAGAAATCTCAGAATTTTTGTTAGGGTTCTAATACACCAAGTTTTAATGATTTAGGTTTTATGTAAGATTAATTAAAAATTTGATAAATCAGAGGACAAGATAGAGACAATTTATGCAATTTCATGAAAAAGTAAAATTCCTAGGTGTCAAAATCAGATGAAGAACAGACACCTAAAGTAGTGGACAAGATGCAGAAAACTCAGGAATTAGGGTTTTGTGACTCTGATGTAGATGAATGCTATCCTAAACCCACTCTGATACCAAACTAATGCGGGATGAACCTAGGATGTAGAAAAAATAGAAAACTCTTTTTTTAAAATTTTTAGAATTTTATTTCATGGTTAAGAACCTGAAAGATAAGCAAAGTTCAGCATATGGACTAGCAATGGCAGAAATAAGCATACCCGCAAAATTCTCATGCAAACTAATGAATCTCAGGATCCAGAAATTGAGAAATTCCTGGCTTAGGATAGAAAATTTCAACCAAATTAGAAATTAAGAGAAGAAAGGATTTTACCAGTCAAAGATTGAGGATTCAACCGATGAAGAGATCTCTCGCACTTAGATTGAGCATGGATGATGAAGCTGCAGTTTTCCTTGAATCTAAGGCAGATCTGGGTGGTCCTGGAGGAAGAGGGGCCTCCTCTGAGGAAGGGAAACACCTCAGGGATCTGTAAAATATCAGAGGTCAGCAAGAAACAACAAAATAATTAGAAAGAAAATTGACGGAAAGAAGAAAGGGAATCAAGGCTCCAAGGGCTGGCGGTTAGAAGGAGAAGATGGCTTCTTCTTCTTGGATGCCTGAGGGCTCTTCAAAACTGGGGGCATGGTTGATGTCTGGAAGTTGATTTGCTACTAGGGCATGGGGGTTTGCAAGGGCAAGGGTCGGCCAACACAAGAACATGGAACCATATAAAACAAAGTAACACAAATACAAGCTCGCAAGCTCAAATAAATTTCACCAGGGTTTTTTTTGATATCATGAATAAAATTGATTATAAGAGGGGGAGGAGTGGGTATTTATAGAGTTCCCATTCCCTCTCCTTGTTAGAATAGAATAAAGCTAATAGGGAGAAGATTACAAGTGAGTAGGAGAGTAGGAATAGGTTCACACGTTGAATAGGAATAGTTCTCCTTGTTTGATATGGATTTCCTTCCTCCTTTGACTTAGTCAAAGGGCCTTGGACTTGGTCAAATCTTTTTTTCTTGGGCTTATAGAGTTCCCATGCCCTCTCCTTGTTAGAATAGGATATAAGCTAGATAGGGAGAAGGATTACAAGTGGAGTAGGAATAGGTTCACCCGTTGAATAGGAATAGGTTCTCCTTGTTTGATATGGATTTCCTTCCTCCTTTGACTTGGTCAAATCTTTTTTCTTGGGCTTGGACACCTCTTGGCTTGGACTTGGACTCTTGGGCAGCAATTGAGGCATCCAAGGATGGTTGGGTGCATGGCATTGGCCCTGAAGGCCTGGGATGCCTGGAGCAAAAATATTCCAAGTATCTTGGTTCTGGGCTAGAATATACCTAGAATCTTGGTTCTTTATGGACCTGCACCTTGCATTCACTTGGACTGGGATGCAGGTGGACCTCTGGAATCATGGATGCCCTGGTTTGGAAATATGCTCTAGTATTTGGGAGGAATCTGGGCATCTAGAAAAAATCAGTGTTTCTGGAAAGTATTTTGGATCCTGGGGTGTTACACAAAATCCAACAAGCTGATGTAGTATCCTCTGTCTCTTTGATGTGGCCTAGTGAAATCCAAAATAGGGTAACCTCCTCTCTTGTGCAAAAATTGGACTCATACTGGACTCATAACTGAAGTACAGGACTCGATATACCGACTAGGGTTGAGGGTTGAGACAAATCAACTAACCTCAACTTATTACATGACTCAATCTTAATTGATTACAAAATTATGACACATGACTAAGTTTTTAAAATTTAAAACCCTAATCAATAAACTATATGGATCTAGTGATATGTGTCTGATCCTGGTGTCCCCACCATCAAACCATCCTCTTCAGTCATCTTAGTCGATTCACCAGCACTGCAACTCCCCATCCCCGATCCACTAGGCAACGACCACCAAACCCCCCATTAAATCATACCACCTCCATGCCTCCCTTGCTCCACCACCACTGTCGACCACCGCACCACCCGCCTCCATCCAAGCTCCATGGAAAGGCACAATCGGACTCCTACATTGCTGATCATGCTGCCTGAATCTACTACTGCCACTCTCTCGTCGCCACCTCTCCTTCAAAATTGATGACCCCATGGCCAATTCTCCATTTGCTAGATCCCTTGAAATACTAGACCAAGTGACCAATGCCCTTGTTGCCGTCTTCTCCAAGAATAGAGTAGCAGTGCTGCTGCTCCATCATCAAACTAGTTGGTGGCCACTATCAATGTCGAATGCCTCAAGTCCTCCGGCCACTTATAGCTAGGCATCAGGGACCTCGTGATGACCAGATCGAGCCCTCATCCTCCCGATGATCTCTCTTTGCCTCTCCACTGATTCCCTATCATTCTCTCCCTCCAAGCTGGCATGAAGCCCCCCTGTTCCACCTAGCCCCCTTTGGTTCAAAGAAGACCCTTTTGCATGAACTTGAAACCAAGGAGTTTATTTGCATGGTTTTATTTGCACTGCTAACTTTAATCTCAATCCCTCTGTGCACGGACTTCAGAGCAATTCCAGCCCTCACTGCTAACTTTAATCTCAATCCCTCTGTGCATGGACTTCAGAGCAAATACCAGTCCTTATTCCAACTACTGGAATTTTGGGCCTAAATGGGCTAGTTTGGAATTATTTAATTTGAATTGGATTATGCTTGTATGGTAGTTGACCTCGTTGTATTTTAGTGATCCAGATCCAGTAACTTTTTTTTGTTTTGTTCATGATCATTGGCTGGATATCTCGACCAATTCCAGGTGATCTCTCTTTTTGAGGATTCAGTAACAACCCATGCTTGGTGAGAAATTTTTCGTGATTTAGATTAGAATTTTAAATTCGTTACTAGAATTTTATTTGTTTTCCTATCTTTAATCCAATTAAATCTAAAATATTGAATTAAAAAAATCTAGCCTAGCAGTCATTTTTTAATAATCAGCAATCCAATTTATTTGAAAACTTGAAACTGTCCATGCTGATCAGATCACTTCCTAGATCGGATTTTAATTTCAACCGGATCTAAATTAGTTTTTTCTTACCTTGATTAATTGCTCTTATTTAGTTTAATTATTTATTTAATTTATCTGTGATTTTAATATATGGTCATTAGATCTAGGTAGGGCTGGAAATGGGCTGGCCCAAAGCCCATTGGACCGGCCCAAAGACTATATTTTAAAAAATTTGGACCGTATCCGGATATTCCTTTGGTCCAAAAATTAAACGGACTCTATTTGACAGCCCCAAGACTAGTCCGATATGCTTAAAATTTGATCCAAAGCCTGAACCGATTTCAGATCGGCTCGAAATTTATTGAGCTGGCCCAGTTCAGTTCCAGATAATGGACTTTTGGGCCGGCCCATTTCTAGCCCTAGATCTAGGATAGCTAGCCCATCCCATATTTTGAGTTGTGAGAGATTTACCTTACCACCATGTATATCTTCAAAAAGCCTAATGATATCTGGTTTAATAGTTGTCTAGTAACGTTAGTAGAATGACGTCGAGAAGCCCTGCTAAAATGAATACCGCTGCCTTGATTTCTTTTTCAAAGAATGGATGTTCTATCTCTGATAGGTTCAGCCTCTCTCCTTCGTACAATTGTTCCATGTTCAGCCTGATGTCCTATGGGCATGTGATGCAGAATAAATCGGAATTGAATTTTATAAAGGCTTCCCTAATCTCATCCCGATTATCAAGTTGAGTTCTATTAACTTCAACCCTGGTGACAGCGTTCTTCCTTTTCCTTAGAGCTAGCGTAGGCATTGACGAATTTTGTGCTTTTATCTCCTCGTTTTATCCACTGCACCCGTGAATGCTGGCGCCATAAGATCTCTTCCTGTAGAAGGATAGCATGTAGGGATTCCTTTAGAGTAACCCCTTTCAAGTTCTGTTGGTCAGATAAGGCAATCTCTTCCTCTTGGGAATCTAGGAGTTCAATACATTCTATAATGGATTTCTTTCTCTTTTGATATTCCCATTACGAGTTTTGTTCCACCATCTAAGATTTCTCTAAATATTACTGAGTTTTCGGACCAAGTTAGCCAGAGTCTATTGAAGTTGGAGTGCTGTGCCACTATGACTATACGAGGTTATCAAAATCTTTGGTTGAGGACCAGAAATCCTCAAATCTGAACACTTTTTTTGAAGGAGCTGGAAGAGTATGCTGAAGCAGAAGAGGACATTGATTGGAAGAGATCTTCACTAGAGGTGTCAGCATGGTTAGCGGGAATGCACTTTATCCAATCAAGAGACACGGGACACCTATCTAACTTAGCTAGTATCGGGCACTCCTGGTGATTTAACCATGTGTACCGTCTATGCTTGAGCTTAATATCGACCAGTTGCAAGGAGGCTATGAATTCATTAAAATCTTTAGAAATACCTCGATTGTTCTTTGTTCTGTTTCTTTCCCAGATGAAGCGAGTATGGTTGAAGTGTCCCACCAGGATCCAAGGACCTTTCCACTGATCTCTAATATTTTTTAGCTCAGAAAGGAAATTTGAGCGTTGTGAGTGGTCCACAGGTACGTATACATCAGTAAGAAGCAATTCAATGATTTTTGAGGAGCCTGAGAAATAATGCAGGGTACTCGGGAATATGATCCTTCGGAGAACAAAGATTCATTCACTTCTGTGAAACATGCAAGAATGCCACCTGTTGCTACAGATTCACCGAGGTCATACCTTTTCCTGGTTCTTCCTCTCCGGGAGCCTGCAAAATAGAGAATGCCTCATGCCAGGGATTCCAGTGAAGACACTCCGATGATCAAGTTAGCGGGATGATCATGGAGAACAAAATACCTTTGAGATTGAGAGCTCGGGAGACTCTCCATCTGCCAGAGGGTGGGGAGATGAGAAGAGAAGACCCATAATGAAAAGAGATGGTTTCGTCTCATACTTGGGGTTTGCCTTGCTTTACCCTATATAGGCGTGGAGTAGCATCAAATATGTTAAGGGAGAGGTCAAACAAGACCGATTTGCCCTAGGAGAGCCAGCATGGTGGCAGGGTCGTGGCCTGGCACGGTAGCAGGATTATGGCCTGGCAGCGTCGTCAGGAGGATCAAGGTGATGGTGTGGTGGCGCAGAGTCGTGGCCACGTGGTGGAGTTGGTTGCAACAGAATGTCAGAATTTGCTGGAGAGGGGCTTCTGGAGCCTTCGAACGGTTCCCTTAATGGGAATGAGTCGGTCTGACGGAGGTGAGTCGTCCGGCCGAGGAAAAATGTCTGTCAAGCTTAGCAGAAGTGGATCAGCCGGACCTCTACTTCAGTGGGTCAACCTTCTAGTTGGCTAGCCTTCATATTGGTCGGCCTTCTGGTTGGCTGGCCTTCAGGTTGGTCGGCCTTTTGGGTCAACCAGCCTTCAGGTTGGTTGGCCTTCAGGCTGGTCGGCCTTTTGGGTGGTCGGCCTTCAGTGGGTCGGCCCTCTGGGTCAGCCTTCAGGTAGGTCAGCCTTCTGGGTCGGCCTTCTGTCAGTCGGCGTTCTGGGTCGGCCTTCCGTCAGTCGGCCTTCGGGAGTCACCTTCTGGATCGGCCTTCTGTCAGTCGGCCTTCTGGGAGTCAGCCTTTTGGTATAACAGTTGCCCCCCATGCTCTTTGCCTTTGGAAGGGTTCACACCCTCAAAGGGCGAGAGCATCACTTCGGGTTGTTTGGACCTTTGCTGAAGCGTTGTTATTCCTTTGGACCTTGGCTGATGCGGAGGGTCTGAACCATTGCTGAAGGTAGGTCTTTGGACCCTTGTTGAAGGTGATGGTCTTCGGACCCTTGTTGAAGGTGATGGTCTTCGGACCCTTGCTGAAGGTGGGTCTTTGGATCCTTGTTGAAGGAGGGTCTTTGGACCCTTGTTGAAGGTGATGGTCTTCGGACCCTTGTTGAAGGTGATGGTCTTCGGACTTTTCGGGCTACCATAATCCCTTTTGCCGACGGGGGTCGGACTTTTTTGGGCTGCCCTAGAGCCTCTGTTGATCGGGGTCGGACTTTCAGAGTGGGCTGCCCTAGAGCCTCTGCCGACCAGGGTCAGACTTTCGGAGTGGGCTGCCATAGAGCCTCTGCCGACCGGGGTCGGACTTTCAGAGTGGGCTGCCCTAGAGCCTCTGCCGACCGGGGTCGGACATTTGGAGTGGGCTGCCCTAGAGCCTCTGCTGACCGGGGTCGGACTTTCAGAGTGGGCTATCCTAGAGCCTCTGCCGACCGGGGTTGGACTTTCAGAGTGGGCTGCCCTAGAGCCTCTGCCGACCAGAGTCGGACTTTCGGAGTGGGCTGCACTAGAGCCTCTACCAATCGGAGTCGGACTTTCAGAGTGGGCACTATCGATGCACCACTTCACGCATTGGATTGTTATCCGGATCTCCTTCATACCTGCATTCCGAGAAGCATACCTGGATGGAACCGGACAGTCCGTGGGAGCGCACGGGGGCGCGGAGATGGCAGCGAAAGCACGTGGTGTGCGGAGATGTTCAACGGACGCTGGAAGAGCACAGGGGCATGGACCTGACACGGACCTGACACGGAGCATGTCGTGGAGGCATGGAGATGGCCAGAGAAGCGCGTGATGGCGCAGAGATGGCAGATTGCGGACCGGACTTGGCACGGAGATGCCATGGGGCCCCTTTCAGGCATGGGGCGTTGGGATCTGGTGCAACGCAGCGGAAGGGTAATTTCAAAATATAAATTAATATGCACCAAAACCCTAAACCAGGAACTCCTTAATAAGACTGAAATATATGAAGACTAACATTCTTTTGCAAATTAGAATTAGAGTACTAACCTGTAACCGCTAATTCCAATTTGATGAAGATTTATCTTGAAGATGAACGGGCTATTTGAGTTCACCAGGCATCCAGGTGTCCGCCCCCGATGGTGATCCCACAAAGCAATGACCATGATCCTAACTCCTTGTTCCAATGGTTCCTTCAATTGAATTCTTCTTCCAGGAATTCAATACTTGGATTATGGCTGAAAATCTTCCACTCAAAGGTGTGTCTTCTTCCTTCTTACCCCTTCTCCACCTTCTACCAAGACTTAGAACCTTTAGGACACCTTTGTCTTGAAAGTAAACCTTGTCCTAAGAAGATAATGCTTGTCTTTAATTGGTGGAGAAATTAAGACAAAGATGTCTTAATGTAAGGAAGAAAGAATTGGATCAGAACTCTTCTTTTCCTTTACCGTTGGAGACTTTCTCTCTTAACCTTGTTTAGTAGCAGAGTTTTGACAGAGTTTTACTCTCTGTAAAGGAAACAATGCAAAACAAGAAGGGGAGAAAGAGTCTTCAGGAGAGGAAGAAAGAAAAAAAAAAATCACATCACGAAGTTCTGATTCCCACCCCCTTTTTATAGTTTTCGGAGAGGCGCCCTCACAACTCTCCGATAACAATTTCTCACGCCATTTCCCTTCTTTCCACGCCCCTTTCCCTTCTTCCCACGCTCTTTCCTTTTTCTCACGACCTTCTGGATTATTTCTCATGGCCTTCCAGATCAATCCTCATGACTTTTCTCAAAAGAAGAAGTCGCGACGATTGGGAGAAAAAGTCGCAAAACTTGAATCTCCGAAGAGATCTGATATCGTGCTCCCGGGAAGAAACTGTGCTTTCTTTTTTTCTTAAAAACCTCTCCACCCGTTAGATTATCATCCAAGGATGGACAATGAGTGCTAATACTAATAAAGAAGGCCACCCCATCTTAATTCATCGAAGAATTAAGTGGGCGCGTGCCAAGAGTCCATGCGCCCATGGACTCCTCCAAATGGCATGCCAAGAGTCCATAAGCGCATGGACTCTTGGTGTTTTGGCATGCAAGGGAAAAGGGCGCGGGTGGGGAAGTGGCCTAGCTAATAGGTTAGCCAATTGGGTTAGCCATAATCCTTAAATTCTCAAATAAGGTCTAATTAGATCCAATTAGAATCCAAATCGAGTCAATTCGGAACCCTAATTCGATTACGATTCGAATAGGAGTTAGGATTTGCAACACTTGCTACAGTGTCTTCATGCAAATGACTCTTGATCAATTCTTTTAAGTGTATGACCCATTAGGTTCCACATCTAGCCAGCAGTGGGTTCGAATACAAGTTGACCTAATTTGATTAGAACTCTTTCTAATCGATTTAGGTCAAATTGGGCTTACTCGATTTTGATCAATTAGGACTCTTCCTAATTCAAATCAACCCACAAGACAAGATTGACGTCTAGCAATGTGTCATGCCTACCCGGAAGATATGGAAATTCTGGTAAAATACCAAAATTACCCTTCAGTAGAAAGTTACCGTAAATCCTTCGATCAGCCTGCACCCAAAATATAATTATGGATATGGATATATGTCAAATTCAATATTATATTTGTTTCTAGATCAATTTTATATTGATGATTCAATTATCTTGATATTAGAAACCATCTCTAATATCTTTACTTTGATCAAAGATTCCCTGAATCATCATCCGATTGATAACTAGCTAAATGCAATCTCCTCTTACTAAGAGTGATCGATTCCTTGTTGACCTACTCATTACCTTCATATCCAATTCACCCATTCCCAGTATCAATCCTGTGCATGACTCAGTGTCATGATTAGATTGAACCAAAGCATGGGTTCATGTACATAAGGTGCTTATGGCAGTCTCAAGTCAAAGGATTACTTGTACCACTCCCACTATGAGAACCTTCTATTGACATGTAGCTAAGATTCCGTTAGATGTTCTCAAGTTGGATCATATCAGTGAACTCATTCTCTAATGAGCACCCACATCCTAGTATTAGTGTCATACACAAGTGACTGTGAGAGCAGTCACCCTATTCAGTATACATAGGATGTGCTAGTTTTACCGGAAAAAACCCTGATCCCTACTCAAGGTTCCTTCGACTAGGAATGTTTTTGATTAAGGTTTTAAGACTTTAGGTCTCACTGGTATGATCTCATCATAACCCTAAAATCATAGCCCTAATCTATGGGGTTCATCATATAATAATAATCACAGCGCATGATGAAAAATAATGCCTTTATTAGAATATGTCAATTACAATGGTTTGGGAGATACAACATAGATTGGCTTGTAGGGCATATCCCTTTCAATCTCCCACTTGCACTAAAGTCAATCGCCTTTAAATCTTAACCCCATACTCTCGAGGTGGCGATCAAACTCTCGCTGTGGTAGAGCCTTAGTGAACGGGTCTGCTACGTTGTTCTTTCTATCAACTATATTTATGTAGACATCTTGTCTTTCTACTATTTTTCGTACGAGATAGAAGCGTCTCAGAATGTGCTTGGACTTATGATGAGCTCTTGGTTCCTTAGCTTGAGCAACAGCTCTAGTGTTGTCACAGTAAAGTGGCACTGGATTTTCTATCTCAGGAACAACACCCAACTCTGTGATGAACTTCTTCATCCACACTGCTTCCTTGGCGGCTTCACTGACAGCTATGTATTCTGCCTCTATGGTTGAGTCAGCTACAGTCTGCTGCTTGGTACTTCCAACTTACTGCTTACTGCTCCACCATTTAGGGTAAAAAACATATCCCGATATGGATTTACTATCATCAGGGTATGATTGAAAACTAGAACAGAATAAGCTTCTAGTTTAATCAGAACCACCATAAACTAGAAAAATATCCTTAGTCCTTCTCAGGTACTTAAGAATATTTTTAACTGCTTTCCAATGATCCTCTCCTGGATCAGCCTGAAACCTACTGACAATGCCTAAAGCATATGCCACATCAGGCCTGGTACAAAACATGGCATACATTATGGACCCTATTACTGAAGCATAAGGTATAGAATTCATTCTATTTCTTTCTTCAGGTGTCTTAGGAGACATCATTTTAGAAAGATGTATGCCTTGATTCATAAGAAGATAACCTCTTTTACTTCCATCCATACTGAATCTTTTCAGTACTAAGTCAATGTACCTAGATTGGGATAAACCTAGCATCCTCTTAGACTTATCTCTATAGATCTTAATACCTAGTATATAGGATGCTTCTCCAAATCTTTCATGGAAAACTGGTTTGATAGCCAAACCTTGACTGATTGTAACATTGGGATATCATTCCAATGAGGAGTATGTCATCTACATACAGAACCAAGAAAACTATGGCACTTCCACTAGTCTTCTTATAAATACAAGGTTCATCCATATTTTTGATAAAACCAAACATTTTAATAGTTTCATCAAAACGGATGTTCCAACTCCTTGAAGCTTGCTTTAATCCATAAATGGATTTCTTTAGCTTGCATACTTGATTAGGTTTATTCTTTGAAATAAAACCTTCTGGCTGTGACATGTAGACCTCTTCCTCAAGGAAACCATTGAGGAATGCAGTCTTCACATCCATCTGCTAGATCTCATAATCGTGGTATGCTGCTATAGCAAGTAAAATCCGAATTGATTTGAGCATGGCAACAGGTGAGAATGTTTCATCATAATCAATTCCCTGTTTTTGTATAAAACCTTTTGCCACTAATCTAGCTTTATAGGTTTCAACTTGGCCATCAGCCCCAATCTTTTTCTTATAAATCCATTTGCACCTAATAGGATTAACACCCTCTGGTGCATCAACCAAAGTCCATACTTGGTTGACATACATAGAATCTATCTCGGATTCCATGGATTCTTGCCATCTATCTGAATCAGTACTCAAGATAGCTTCCGTATAGGTCAGAGGTTCATCATTTTGAATGACTTGGGCTTCATTAGTTTCAATAATAAACCCATACCTCTCAGGTGCCCGTGACACTCTATCAGACCTACGGGGAGGAGTTTTGTATTCTGGTTCTGATCTAACTATATGTTCTATTGATTGAGAATTGTCTATCTGTGTTTATTATACTTCTCCAAGTTCAATAGTTCTACCATTGCCCTTTTCTAAAATAAACTCTTTTTCTAGAAAAGTGGCATGTCTGCTGACAAAAATCTTTTGTTCAGTTGGATGGTAAAACAGATATCCTCTACCCTCTCTAGGATATCCTACAAATAGACATTTATCTGCTCTAGGTTCCAACTTATGTTCAAAATTTCTTTTAACATAAGCTGGACATCCCCATACCTTAAAATATTTAAGATACGATTTCTTACCACTCTAAATTTCATATGGAGTACTAACAACGGATTTAGAAGGTACTTTGTTTAGAATGTAAACAGCAGTTTCTAGGGCATGACCCCAGAAGGAAATGGATAAATTTGTGAAGCACATCATGGATCGTACCATATCTAATAAGGTATGATTCCTCCTTTCAGCTATACCATTTAGCTGTGGTGTATAAGTAGGGGTCCATTCAGAAAGAATTCCATTAACTTTAAGATAGTCTAAAAACTGCATGGATAAGTATTCTCCTCCTCGATCAGACCGAAGAACTTTAATACTTTTTCCGGTTTGTTTTTCGACCATACTTTGATACTCCTTAAATTTATCAAAGGCTTCAAATTTATGTTTTTAAGATACACATATCCGAACCTAGATAAATTATCTATAAAAGTGATAAAATATGAGTATCCACCTCTGGCTTGAGTTGTCATTGGACCACATACATCAGTATGTATAAGTTCGAATAACTCAGTTGACCTTTCTCCATGTCCAGTAAATGGAGTCTTGGTCATCTTACCCATGAGACATGATTTGCAAGTTCCTAATGATTCATACTCATAAGGATCAAGGAATTTTTCCTTGTTTAACTTGCTTATCCTAGACTCATTAACATGACCAAGTCGATGATGCCAAAGTAAAGTTTCATTAAAGTCCTCTCTTTTTCTTTTATTATTGACATGAAAAATACTATCATTGGAAGAAAGAGTTAAGAACCCATTGCTAAATATGCCAGAACAAATAATTTTATTAGACAACATTATCGAGCAACCAGTGCTCGTTACATCCATTACATATCCTTGTTTTAATAACAAGGGAACAGATACAATGTTCCTAATAATCTTAGGCATAAATAACAAGTATGTAACTCCAAGATCTTCCCTGAAGGCAACTTCAGAATATAGGTCCATACAGCTTCTGCTTGGATGATATCTCCACTAGCACCGTAGAGATTGAAGTCACCTTCCTTCAATACTTTAAGCTTGTGGAGGCCCTGCAAAGATTTGCATATATGGTAACCACAAGCGGTATCCAATACCCAAGTATTTGAAACTGAAGAATTTAATGTCAATATAGCATGTATCTCTTACATACCTTTTGGCGCATCTGATGCACCAGGCTTCACAGTTGCAAGGTAAGCCTTGCAATTCCTTTTCCAATGTCCGCTTTGCCGCAAAAGAAACAGGTTGACTGTTTGGAGGCCTTCTTTCCTTTCTTATTCTTATTGATACCACTCTTAAGGTTTAGCCTCCTATTAAAACCCTTTTTTCCTATTTCATCTTATTGGTCTTATTAATAAGAAGAAGTGGAGCCTTTTCTTTCTTTATATAGCTCTCCGCTGTTTTAAACATATTTAACAGCTCAGGCAAGGAAGTGTTCAGTTTGTTCATGTAATAATTCAAGACAACTGAGAAAATGACTCCGGGAGTGATTACAGGATTAAATCCTGATTCAACTCCCCATCCATGATAAAACCTAATTGACCCAATCTAGTGATCAAGTCAATTACCTTCAGAACATGATCCTGAACGGATGTTCCCTCTGTCATCCTAGCATGGAATAACTGCTTAGATATTTCATATCTAGTAGTTCTGCTATGTTCTCCATAAAGCTCTTTTAATTGAGCATTATGGATTGAGTATCCATGCTTTCATGCTGTCTCTGTAACTCATTGGTCATAGAGGCTAGTATGATACACTTGACAGTAAGAGAGTCATTCTTCCATATTTTGTATGTGGCCATATCTTCCTTTGTGGCATCATCCCCTAGTGGATTAAGACTAGGGGTATCTAGAATATAAGAAAGTTTTTCTGAACTCAGCACAATCTTTAAATTTCTCAACCAGTCCACATAGTTCAGACCAGTCAGTTTGTTGGTATCTAAGATACTTCGTAGTGACAATGAAGATGCCATTTATCTATATTTAACAAAGAACAATACATAAGCAAACAACCATGAAATGACTTACATAATTAAATTAGGTCTTCAATTTAATTATGTCTCCCACTATTTTATCAAAAATCATAGCCCTCACTATGATAATCGAGAAGAACCCTGATCGGTTTTTCTTAGTGAGATTGAGATCCTAATAACTTATAAAAGATCTTGCAGAAAATACAACAAATCTTTTATAAGCTCAAAGGTAAGAAACTCTTCCAATTATATCTCATATAATTCTCAAGAAGTAACTTAGCCTCTAGAATATTATTAGTCTTGCAGAAAACACAACAAACCATAATGTTCTAGTTAAGTCAAGACCCTTTCATTTCTATACAGTCAATACTCAAATATAATGCCCTTGCAGATAACACAACAAAGCATTATACTGAATATACTGTAAGCATATCTATGCACTAGACTAGTATTATGTCAATCACCATATTAGGTCTTGCAAATAACACAACAAATCTAATGTTGTTCATAACACAATAATGATCCAGCATGAAGGAAGGCCAATATATAGTATTGGAGTGCAGAGACAGTCCTGGTCGGACCCCTTGCGGGCGCGTGCAGGCTATGAAGGCATGCCGAAGTTGGAGACGACGCTGACTGTGGAGCGCAGGGATGTCACGGGCCGTGAGGGTGCGAAGGCGGCCGACAGGGGTGCTTGGGGGCGTGGAGACGCCGATAGGTGCAGAGACAGCCGCATGGGGGCGGAGGCGAGCGTGGAGGCACTGCAAGGCCGACCGCAGGGCGCGCTAGCGACGGCCGTGGGGCTGGGCACGGCGCGGAGATGGCTAACGGCTGCATGGGCGCGCGGAGGCATGCTCGGGCGCGGAGATGATCGTAGGGGCGCACGTAGCTCGTGGGGGCGTCCGACGGTCACAGAGCGCATGGAGGCGCGCGGAGAAGTCCGACGATGGTCGGAGCACTTGGGGTGGCCTAGGATCGTGCAAGGAGCTGGAAAGGGGCTTCTGGGTGCACGGAGGCTGCATAGGACGCACAGGGGCTAGAGCCAGGCATGGAGACAGATGCAGAATGCGTGGGGGTGCGGGCCGACCACGGAGACGGCCGCGTGGGGTGCGTGGGCTGGCTAACGGGCGTGGGGCTGGCGCGGGGGCATGGAATGACCACGAAGATGGCCGGAGGGGGCACTCGGGGGTGTGGAGACACCAACCGGCATGCAGACAGTCGTGAGGGCGCGTGGGATGGCCGACGGGCGCGCTCGGGGGTGCGGAGATGCTGACCGGTGGGCAGATGGCCGCGAGGGCATGTGGGCCGGTCGACGGGCATGCTCGAGGGTGCGGAGACGGTCGACGGGTGCGCTCGAGGGCACGGAGATGGTCGACGGCCGCGAGCCTGGCATAGAGGCTTTCGACAGCCGTGGGAAGCATAGGGAGCACGCAGAGGCGCGCGGAGGCACGCGGAGGTGCGGGCTGACCGCAGAGATGGCCGCGTGGGCGCTCGGGCCGGCCGACTGGTGCAGGGGCATGGGCTTTCCATGGAGATAGCCGGAGGGGGCACTTGGATGCCGGAACTAACGTGCTGCGGCGGCGTCCAGACATGCGGAGCATGTCGCGGGGCGTCCAAACATGCGAAGCATGTCGCGGGGGCATCTGGAGGTGCGAAGCAGGCCGCGGGGGCTTTCGGATGCGTGGAGGAGGTCGCGATTGCATCCGGATGCGCGGAGGTGACCGCGAGCAGGAGCAGGATCTGTGATGGCGATGGGCGAAGTAGGCTCGCCCTCCCTCCAGCACCAATCTGTTGCTGTAGATTCATCGGGATCATACCTCTTCCTAGTTCTTCCTCTTTGGGAGCCTGCAAAACAGAGAATGCCTCGGGGGGATTCCAGCGAAGACACTCCGATGATCAAGTCATCAGGATGATCGTAGGGAACGAAATACCTTTGAGATGGAGAGCTCGGGGGACTCTCCATCTGCCAGAGGGTGGGAAGATGAGAAGAGAAGACCCATAATGTAAAGAGATGGGTTTCGTCTTGTACCTAGGGTTTGCCTTGCTTTATCCTATATAGGCATGTAGTAGTGCCAAAATCTATTAAGGGGGAGGTCGAACAAGACCGATTTGCCCCTAGGAGAGACAGCACGGTAGCAGGATCATGGCCTGGCACGGTAGTAAGATCGTGGCCTGGCGGCGTTGTCAGGAGGATCAGGGTGATGGCTTGGTGGCGCAGAGTCATGGCCACGTGGTGGAGTTGGTTGCAACAGAATGTCAGAATTTGCTGGAGAGGGGCTTCTGGAGCCTTCGAACGATTCCCTTAATGGGAATGAGTCGGTCTGACGGAGGTGAGTCGTCCGGCCGAGGGAAAATGTCTGTCAAGCTCAGTAGAAGTGGATCAGTCGGACCTCTACTTCAGAGGGTCGGCCTTCTGGTTGGCTGGCCTTCAGGTTGGTCGGCCTTTTGGTTGGCTAGCCTTCAGGTTGGTCGGCCTTCTGGGTCAACCAGTCTTCAGGTTGGTTGGATTTCAGGCTGGTCAGCCTTTTGGGTGGTCGACCTTCAGTGGGGTCGGCCTTCTGGGTCAGCCTTCAGGTAGGTCAGCCTTCTAAGTTGACCTCTGGGTCAGCCTTCTATCAGTCAGCCTTCTGGTCGGCCTTCTGTCACTCAGCCTTCTAGGTTGGCCTTCTGTCAATCAACCTTCTAGGAGTCAGCCTTCAGGTAGGTCAGCCTTTTGGTATAACACCACCCAAGGCATTTATGGAGTCAATAGATTCCCACTAGTCAAAGTTAATGCCCAATGTAGAATGTATGATGCACGCATTAGTAGAGATAAGCTTGGATTCCTGAAAACAAGTAATCAAACATTTGGATGAGCAAACAATTTCCTTAATGGATCACCATTTATGAACCCTACCCAAGCCGTACACATTCCAAAATAGGATTGTCATGAGTGCAGGTATAAAATAATGGCTGGTTACATAACAGACCAGTTAAGGGAGGTGATTTCATTGATGCAATCAAGAGCAGCAACACTAGAGATAGGAATTTACAATCAACTCATGCCTGAAGGCAGGACGCAACATTTTGGAACAACCCTTTACATAACCAAGATAGAGATTATGTCCAAAATGATCGGGTAGAGGGACAAAATATGAGCAGATGACTTCAACAGGTAAAGAACCTGGTAGAGGAACAACGAGTGAGTAGGCAGCATAAGGAAGAACATTCTTATACACAACATAAGTGGGCAACCATCCCTGTTTCTCAAAACCAAAATAGACTTGCCCACGGACTGCCAAAATTGTTGATCATTTCCCATTGAGTATGTCTTTGCGCAATGCATGCAGCGCAGAAAATCCAACATGGCCCATACTGCTTTTTCTTATTGGTCCACCTATATCCTAACTGGCTTGACATAACGAGATGGGAGTTGTATCTTTGGGATTACGTTATCTGAACATCGCAACATCTGTAGTCATTTCAAACATGGCAATTGATCTTTTTATCCTCTTATTTTTCGAAAGAAGTTACGATATAAAAAACTGATTTTTCTTCTTAAAAAAAAAAAAAAGCAAAGTGACACCCCACCCCAGAGTTCCTTCCATTATTTTTGGCTATCCCGGAGTCCTCCATTTTTATATTTTTGCTCTTCCTTTGGTGGTCAAGAAATTGCTGGTGAGCTGAAAGTTCTCGAGCATATTTCCTTCAATCTTTGATATGCCTTCGAAATCTTAAGTTAATGGAGAAAAGTGATTTCATCTTTCAACGTAGACAGTGAACACAAAAATACCGCAAGAAGAAAATGCAGATGGAGGAAGGAAGCACTGCACTTGTTGCTTAATCATGAAAGGATGAGATCCCCTAAAGATCTATCCCAAAAAAACTACAAAACTAGAAATAGGTAAGAAAATTATATATTTTAATATAAATTTTTAAAATTTATCTCTATAAAGGGATGCCATGATATATTTTTATAAATATTAAGTCTTCATAGTATAAATTATGATAATATGCATAGTTTCATAACACCTTAGTTCATAATTTATGACATCCAAGTTCAAAAACTATGACACCCTAGTTAAAAAATATGACACACATATAGAAATTGTAAAATAAAAGTTTGTAACCCCTCTACCTATAATACATGCCATCTGTGGCTTAGTTTATGACTCCTAAAGTATTAAAAATTACCACGGATGCTATAAAATTAATCAAAATGGTCGAAATAGTATTACAATATTCCAATATACAAACTACGATATCCTAGTTAAAAACTAGGACACCCTTACAAAAGTATAAATATAAGTGTCTAACCCCTTGTACATACAATACATGTCATCCGTGGCTCGGTTTATGATTCCTAGAGTATCAAAAATTACCAATAATGCTATAAAATTAATCAAAATAGCTGAAATAGTATTACAATATCCCAGTATAAAATTATGACATCCTGGTATAAACATTACGATACCCTTGCAGAAAATATAAAATATAAGTTTCTAACCCCTTGTACATACAATACATATCATCTATGGCTTAGTTTATGACTCCCAGAGTGCCATAAAATTATCACGAATGCTATAAAATTATTCAAATGGCCGAATCATTATTACGACACTACAATTTAAAATCTACGACACTCTAATTAAAAATTATGACATCCATGCATGAATTATAAAATAGAAGTTTCTAACCCTTTATCTCTAATACAAGTTATTTGTAGCATGGTTTTTGACTTCTAGAGTATCATAAAATTATCACAGATACTATAAGATCACTCAAAATGGTTGAATCAGTATTATGAGATCATAGTTTAAAACCTACGACATCCAAGTTAAAAAATTACGATATCCATGCATAAATTATAAAATAGAAGTTTCTAACCCCTTTACATCTAATACATATCATCTGTGGCATGGTTTATGACTCCTAGAGTGTCATAAAATTACTACGAATGCTATAAGATTACTCAAAATGGATGAATCAGTATTATAACACCAAGTTTGAAACCTACGATATCTTAATTAAAAAACTATGACACTTATGTGTAAATTTTAAAATAAAAGTTTCTAACCCCTTCACCTCTAATACATATCATCCGTGGCATGGTTTATGAATACCAGAGTATAAAAAGTTATCACGGATGCTATAAGATTATTCAAAATGGCCAAAATAGTTTTACAATATTTCAATTTAAAAACTATGACATCTTAGTTAAAAAACTGACACCCATGCAGAAATTATAAAATAAAAGTTTGTAACCCCTTCTACCTCTAATATATGTCATCCGTGACTTGGTTTATGACTCTTAGAATGTCAAAAATTATCACGAATGCTATAAGATTAATCAAAAAGGCTGAAATAGTATTACACATCCCAATATAAAAACTATGATATCTCAGTATAAAAACTACGATATCCTGGTATAAAAACTATGACACTCTTGCAGAAAATGTAAAATATAAGTTTCTAATCTCTTGTACATGCAATACATGTCATCCATAGCTTGGTTTATGACATTCAAAGCATCATAAAATTATCATGGATGCTATAAGATTATTTAAAATAGCAAATCAGTATTATGACACTACAGTTTAAATCTCTACGATATCCTAGTTAAAAAACTATGACACCGCATAAATTATAAAATAAGTTTCTAACCCCTCTATCTCTAATACATGTCATTGTACCTTAGTTTATGACTCCCAAAGCATCATAAAATTATCATGAATGCTATAAGATTATTCACAATAATCGACATAGTATTATGACACCCCAGTATAAAAACTGACATCCTAGTTAGAAACCAATGACACCTTTGCAGAAAGTATAAAGTCAAAATTTTTAATTTTTTCTACCTATAATACATATCACCTATGATCTAAATTAAAACTATTACAATCTCATGATGATACTCCCTATGTCATAATAAGTGATGCGGGGCAATTCTTTTGTATGTTTTATATGTGGGGTTAGGTGATTAATTCCCAAATTTTAGATCAAAATTGTAGGAATTTTGTATGAATTTTTGAAGCCAAGCATGTAGATTAGAACCTAGAAAAGTACTAAAGAAGGATCGCCGGGGCTGAGAAGCCTCGGTTAGGGCAAGTTCTCCTACAATATAAAGACTGGAGGTAGAAAGGGTGTACCTGACAATGTCTGAAGTACCCGGTGAAGATCACAGCGAAGGGATCTCTCGTTCCTTGATGGATGTGGACTGGAAAACCGAGCCAAAGACCCACGGATACCCGCTTTCTGCTCGGTGGTCCGATTGAGGCTTGGCTGGAGTCGTAGGAACTCGGGGACCAACAAATGACCTGTCAGGGTTAGAAAACTCAGAGAAAATCAAGAAAACAAAGGAAAATAGCAAAGGGAAGAAAGTTTTGGTGGGGGCTGGAAGGATGGTTGGCGGCAGGAAGATGATTGCAAACACCGGGAAGAAGAACTCTCAAACCCCTCTATGCACACAGCAGGGTAATCATACAAAGCAATAGAAGAACTCAAGGTTTATTTCATATCAAAAATCTCCCTTCATACAAGAGGCTAGGGTCCTTTAAATAGACCCTTAACCTTTGGCTCCAAGTAAGGGCACATAAGTCTTTACATAAGAATCCTTTTCCCTCTCAAATCCTAGCTAGAAAATAAGGATACATTAGGTAGAAAAATCCCTAAAAATTCTCTTGACTTGGCCAACACTCCAAGGATGCCTAGGAGGGTGTGTTGGGCTTCTAGGAGCAGCAAGAGGCTGGCCTAAAGGGGCTCGGGCGCATGGGTTTGGACCTCTGGAAGCTGGGTGGCCTGGTAGCCAAGTAGCATGAATATTCCCTGGTATCTTGCTTCTTAGGGGCTTGGGCTTGGTTCCTGGGCTTGATTTCTTTGGCCTAGGATGCAGATGGACCTCTAAAATCATGGATTCCTTGGTATATGAATATATTTTGGCATCTGGAAGGGAATCTGGGCATCTGGAGGGCATCTGCAAGGAATTAGGATTTTCTGAATTTTTCCTCCTGGGGTTTTCAAATCTTCAAGCTGGGTTGGACTTGGGCTATACTTCCATGTATTCAATCTGGTTGGACTTGGTCTTCACTGTATGATGTGGTCTTGAGTCTTCAATATGGTTGAATAGGACTCAAAAAAATAAATTAGCTCGACATGAGCTGACTAACACTGGACTGAACTAGCTCAACATGAGCTGACTAGTATATAACTGAAACTCAAAAGACTCAAATAACTAAAATAGACTCAGATGGGCTAAGCCCTTATTACAGATGGACTCATAAATTATTTATCAATTCACAGAGGGTTGAAAAGCCTCTATCTTATTCTGGTGCCTCCGGTGTCCCCACCAATTCTCCCGGGGTGGGAGAAACTCGACCCTGTCGAGTGAAGATCAAGCTAGCTCACATATCTCTCGAGGAGGTCTAGGTTGAGGTGCTACAAGTTCTCTCGAGAAATCCACAAATCGTCCGACTCTGTCCGGCCTTGCCATCGGACCAGGAAGCGTTGATAACTGCGGCCCCGGGTCATAATGGCTTGATCGTCCAGGATACGCTCGATCCGTTCTCCTCTCTCAGGCCAAATTTATTAATGGACACTCTGGGTTAGGGTCACTCACAATGAAAAGGAATAGGTTCAAAGGCCTCACTAGGTATCGCTTCCAGTTCCCTGTACTCAACCAGGTCTATAATATTGAAGGTAGAACTAATGCCCAAATCCGAAGGCATGTCTAACACCTAGGCATTTGATCCAACCTTCTCTATCACTTTAAAAGGTCCCGCTCCACGAGCATGAAGCTTCTTAACGGTCCCTGATGGAAACCGCTCAGGCCTAAGCCTAATCATGGCAGAATCCACTACATCAAATTCTTTGATCCATCTTCAGGAATTAGCCAGTTGTTTTAAGATTAGTGCAGGTGGTGAACATGCTAGGCACATGCAATCTCCTAACAAGATGATGCAAAGGACTCAAACCTATACCTAACAGACTTGAATAAAGAGGTTTATTAGGTCTTAACTACCACTTGGGCATGGGGGCATGAGTCATGGTTGATGGATGACATGCAGAAGAAAATTGCTAGTAACTCCTAATAGGTGCCAGAGGTCTGCCAAAAGTAGGTAGCAAATGGGATGGGCTCTATGGATCCTTGCAACCTAGTAACCTCAACAAAATGTAACCTAATAGTTCTAGACACATGAGAAGACTCAGGAAAGGGTAAGAAATAGGAAGTGGGTAGCAAATGTGATGGGCTCTATGGATCCTTGCAACCTAGTAACCTCAACAAAATGTAACCTAATAGTTCTAGACACATGAGAAGACTCACGAAAGGGTAAGAAATAGGATGGTGCTCCCTCGAGCCACCATCTGCCACTGCCCGAGCCATCTCCACGTGCTCCAGCCCGTCCGTGCCTATTGATCCCCCTCCTCCCATCGATACGATCCGACCCCTCCCAATGGCACCACCATCTCCTCTGCCACCTCCGACCCAGCCGCCACCGGTGCCCGCGACCGTGACTCTCCCATCCTCAACAGCCGCATGCTCCTCCGCCTCTCCCTCCACGATGTTATCGCCGCCATCGCCACCCTCCGCCATTGATGCAGCTGTTGATGGCATGTTAGACCCTATTCGCCCAGATCGCGGGATTCTTCATCGTCAAGGACTTGGTCCTATGAACTGGCGGTGGATTGATCTCCCGCTCCAATGTCGATGCTCTCTGGGTGACTGCCATCACAAGCCGTCCACCCTCTACATCACCCCCGCCATCCTATCCGCACCCCATCCACCGATCACCGAATCAAAGCCTTGAGTTCCATCCACTGCTCTCTATTCCATGGTCACAGGAGGACTTGCACAGATCCTGATGCAGAAACAATTATGCACGGATATCAAAGCTACTGGTTTAGGATTAAAAAAATAAATAAAATAAATAAATAAATAAATAAATAAATAATAAATAAAAGAAATTTTCATGTATGGGTCCTAAGTTTTGTAAGCCTATAAAAAGGCATCCTAGTCTTGTAATTGAATAATAATGAAGTTGAATTTTTGAGAAAGGGTTCTTAGTTCTGTCTTCGTCAAGAGTGGGCTTAGGACCGTCTTGCCTTTGCCTTCAGCCGTCGAGGGGTGTGAGGCCTCAGTTATCCCCATTCCACCTTCTCTACCACCCTAATGTCTCTTGTGATTCACCTTAACGACTCCATTAGTGAGGTGGGTAGGATGCCCTAGAGGTGTGAGATCTCTCCGTACGGCTTTATTAGTGGTGCGGCATGGGCAGACAAATCCTAGATTTATTCTAGAAGAATGGAAGAATGGACCGTTGATTGTTAAGAAACGATCTCTAGATTAGGATGTCCAAATTAATTAAATTAAATCTAATTAAATAGAAATAAAACTAGCAATTGACTAGATCGGGTTCTTAAAGTATCTCACCCGAAAGCATGGAATTTCATGAAATTTGGAAGAGGGAGATCGTCTAGAGGTCATCGAAATCTGAACCAGTAGTTCACGAGTGAGATTGATCTGAAGCCGTTGGACCTGGAACACCAAAAACAAGTGATGTAGAACGAAGGACACGAAGAAACCTATATTTATTTTGAAAAGAGGAAAAACACCTAAAGCAAATCAAGGATCATGGGAGGGCTAAGAAGCCTCCGGGACTAGGATAGAACAACCCCCGAAAATCCTAAAACGATTGGGCTCTTTTTTTAAAAAAAAAAAAAAAAAAAATTTCTTGGCGGAGATGGCGAAGGAACGATGGGGATGGGAGGCTGGGACAGGAACTCCTAGACTTTGGGACTCATCCTAACGAAGAGACCATCCACCTCTAAGGCATTACGCCCTCCTCAATACTTAGAGGCGCTAGGATGGATCTCAAGGTCACGAAGGACGGGGGTGGGGAGAACTCCTAGATCTTGGGACTCATCCTAACGAAGAGACCGTCCACCTCTAAGGCATTACGCCCTCCTCAATACTTAGAGGCGCTAGGATGGATCTCAAGGTCACGAAGGACGGGGGGTGGGGGAGAACTCATGGATCTTGGGACTCACCCTAACGAAGAGACCGTCCACCTCTAAGGCATTACGCCCTCCTCAGTACCTAGAGGTGCTAGAATGGTTCTCAAGGCCACGAGGGGAAGGGGCGAAGGTAGGAGGGAGAAAGGAGATACTTGGAGCCTCACACCCCTCGACATCCCGAAGGACGAAGGAAAAGGGCCTCAGCCCAGAACCACACACTGGAAGAATACTCAAAAATTTCATTCAACTATTTTTTTTTACAAGAGGAGTATGGGTATTTATAGATGCCCATATCCCTTTTGAAATTCAAAAATAAAATCCCCTGAAATCCTCCATTGATTTTTTGAAATCAAATTCAAAATCAAAATCCCCAAATTTCCCAAATTACATTTATTAAAAAAATTACCAAATAAATCCCGTTATTTGAATTTTGAAATCCCCTCCGCTTTGAAACTCGTGCTACTCCAAAAATCGTGCAAAACAACTCTTCTTCCATTGCTTTGAGAAGCGTGCAGAAGCTTCATTTGGCTACTCTGAAAAGCGTGTTGAAGCTCCTTCACGGCCGAGCAACAGGGGCACCTGGATCTTCGGCACCTGGCCCAACGGGCGGCGGCGGGGCGGCCTAGTGGCGCGCCGGCGGGCGGACGGCGGCGGCGGGGCGGCACGACGGCGGTGGCGAACGGCGGCAGTGGCCGTGGATGACCGTTGGTCTTCCACGGTCTGCGGGGTCTTCCCACGGCGCGGCCAGGGATGCTGGCGGCGGGGCGGCCTGGTGGCGCGCCGGCGGGCGGACGGCGACGGCGGGGCGACACGACGGCGACGGCGAACGGTGGCTGCGGCCGTGGATGATCGTTGGTCTTCCACGGTCCGTGGTCTTCCCACGGCGTGAGGCCCCAGGGATGCTGGCGGGGCGGCAGGGCGGTGGATCGGCGGAGCGCTGGTGGGCGGGCTGCAGTGGCGGGTATCGGGCACGGTCGATCGCGGACCGGTGGGGCAAAAAAAATCGAAAAAAAAGGCCTCTGTGATTTTTTCCTGGAGGTTGAAGGAGATAGGAATAGCTTGGAATGAAGTTGGAATAACATCGGGATAACATGGGAATAAAGGGAATAGGTGGAATAGCGGGAATAACTAAAATACAAAAATTCTAAAAATTTTTTTAAATTCTAAAAAAATAAAAGGTGAAACCCGGATAGGTTTCGGGTCCCCCATCATTCTCCTGCAGCACGAAGAACTCGACTCCGTCGAGTTCGAGGACTAAGCAAATCCTAGCCCGCTGCTAGCTCTGATACCAAATTGATGTAGGACGAAAGACACGAAGAAAACCTATATTTATTTTGAAAAGAGGAAAAACACTTAAAGCAAATCAAGGATCATGGGAGGGCTAAGAAGCTCCCGGGACTACGATAGAACGACCCTCGAAAATCCTAAAACGACTAGGCTCTTTTTTAAAAAAAAAAAAAAAAAAAAATTTCTTTGTTAAGAGATGGCGAAGGAGCGATGGGGATGGGAGGCTGGGACGGAAACTCCTAGACCTTGGGACTCATCCTAACGAAGAGACCGTCCACCTCTAAGGCATTACGCCCTCCTCAATACTTAGAGGCGCTAGGATGGATCTCAAGGTCACGAAGGACGGGGGTGGGGGAGAACTCCTAGATCTTGGGACTCATCCTAACGAAGAGACCGTCCACCTCTAAGGCATTACGCCCTCCTCAATACTTAGAGGCGCTAGGATGGATCTCAAGGTCACGAAGGACGGGGGGTGGGGAGAACTCATGAATCTTGGGACTCACCCTAACGAAGAGACCGTCCACCTCTAAGGCATTACACCCTCCTCAGTACTTAGAGGCGCTAGGATGGTTCTCAAGGCCACGAGGGGAAGGCGCGAAGGTGGGAGGGAGAAAGGAGATACTTGGGGCCTCACACCCCTCGACGTCCCGAAGGACGAAGGAAAAGGGCCTCAGCCCAGAACCACACACTAGAAGAACACTCAAAAATTTTATTCAACTAATTTTTTTTACAAGAGGAGTATGGGTATTTATAGATGCCCATATCCCTTTTGAAATTCAAAAATAAAATCCCCTGAAATCCTCCCTTGATTTTTTGAAATCAAATTCAAAATCAAAATCCCCAAATTTCCCAAATTACATTTATTAAAAAAATACCAAATAAATCCCGTTATTTGAATTTTGAAATCCCCTCCGCTCCGAAACTCGTGCTACTCCAAAAATCATGCAAAACAACTCTTCTCCTATCGCTTTGAGAAGCGTGCAGAAGCTTCATTTGGCTACTCTGAAAAGTGTGCGGAAGCTCCTTCACGGTCGAGCAACAAGGGCACCTGGATCTTCGGCACCCGGCCCAGCGGGCGGCGGCGGGGGCCTGGTGGCGTGCCGGCAGGCGGGCGGCGGCGCGGCGGGGCGGCACGACGGCGGCGGCGGCCGTGGATGACCGTTGGTCTTCCACGGTCCGCGGGGTTTTCCCACGGCATGAGGCCAGGGATGCCGGCGGCGGGGCGGCCTGGTGGCGCGCCGGCGGGCGAATGGCGATGGCGGGGCGGCACGACGGCGGCGGCGAACGGTGGCGGCGGCTGTGGATGACCGTTGGTCTTCCACGGTTCGCGGCGTCTTCCCACGGGCGTGAGGCCCCAGGGATGCCGACGGGGCGGCAGGGCGGTGGATCGGCGGAGCGCCGGTGGGCGGGCGGCAGTGGCGGGGGTCGGGCACGGCCGATCGTGGACGGTGGGGCAAAAAATCGAAAAAAAAAAGGCCTCTGTGATTTTTTTCTGGAGGTTGAAGGAGATAGGAATAGCTTGGAATAAAGTTGGAATAACATCGGGATAACATGGGAATAAGGGAATAGGTGGAATAGCGGGAATAACTAAAATACAAAAATTCTAAAAAAAATTTTAAAATTCTTAAAAAATAAAGGTGAAACCCGGATAGGTTTCGGTCCCCCATCAACAAGCAATGTCAATCCTAAATCTAACAAAATAAATAAGTTAATCCCAATGCCCTGAGATCCGTATATCTCTGGGATCCGTGCACTCTGGGATCCATGTGATGCAAAAGTTTGCAGCACAGAATGTGAATGCTTTCATGTTCGTACCATTTTCTTCCTTTTTTGGCCCTATGTAGGGGAGAATAGGGGAGGCCGAAGGCCTCGTGGCTGGATCCCGGCAGTAGTTTGCCGGTGTTGGGGCGGCGATGGTGGATTGGTCGTCAGTGATCTCGGAGGCGATCGGCAACGGTGAAGCGAAGGAGTTCCAACGGATCTGGTCACGAGCGGACTGGCATGGGACGGTGCTTCGACGGCTGTGCGGAATAGGGAATGGAGGAGACGGACGGGTGCTGGGCTAGAGGGAGGGTTCCTGGTGGTGGTGGGGCGCTCGGTCCATCGGCGGGCATTGGCCATGGAGGGCACGTCTGCAGCGTCGTTGGCGGCGATGGCTTGTTCCGGTGAAGACGGAGAGCGGAGGAGAGGCTTGGGCAGGGGCTTCGGCCATAGGGAAAGGAGATGGATGACTGGAGCAGTGGGAACAGTCACGAGATTGACTTGGGACCTATGGTTGGGGCGGTTCTGGTTTGCAGCAGATCCGGTGGAGGAAGGGTGTCCAGGTTCTTGTCACAGGCAGAGACTTGGAGGCTTTGGTTGCTTGTTAAGAGGAGTTTGATTCTCAGATTGGGAGAAGGAACAAGTAACAGAAAAGAGGGAGGAGGAAGAAAGTCCAAGGAGAAGAAGAACTCAGAGAGATAGAATGGAAAGAAGAAGAATATGGGAAAAGAGAATCGGGAAGAGAGGAGGAGGAGGGGGGGGAAGAAAATCGGGATACACCCTAATTTCTTTTTCTCAAAATATTATCATCGCTAATTTTATTCGATCACAAAAGATCTTAAATAAAGAAAGAAAACAATGATAAACATAAATCCCTAAGCAATCTCAAAGTAATCGGAACAACTAAGTTATTCCGATAACTCTAAATAAAATAATCTCCGATTCAGAGATATTCCAAATCCCACGTACACCCATAAAATAAATAAAATAAATATATCAAGATTCGTGCTGGGCTGGCACCGAGATCTAGGTTGGCTGGATCTGAACTGGCTCAATGTCCCCATCATTTCCCCTATGGTGGGGAGAACTTGACTCCATCGAGTCAGGCTGGAGGTGCTGCTCAAATAGATTTGGATCAATGTTCTATAGCTCTTCTTCAGTAATCTAGGAGTCCTCTAACTTCATCTGTCTCACCAGTGAACCAGGTAGTGGTAGCAATTTTGACTCCTCGAAGACTTGATCTTCTCGTCCAAAATTCATTCAATCACATCATGCTTTCCTCTCATTTGGACTGGTGGGCTCTCAAGAGGAGGGTCACTCTCAAAGGAAGATGCAGGCTCAAATACATCACCAGGTGTCAATGCTGGTTCTTTATATTCAAATAGATCCAAATTATTAATCAAATTAACTCCTAATTATTTTTCAGCTCTAGCCTCATGGTCATGTTCTTCGTAGGCATCAGCTAATCCTGAGTCAGCAGTGTAGATTTCTTCTTCAATAACATCACCTAGATCTTCTTGTTCTTCAAGTGCCCCTATATGCAAGGTTCTAGACGGACATTGGCTAGCCACATGACCTATTCCATTACACCTAAAGCAGTGGATCTTAGAGCTACTTCCACAGGAAGTCTCTCCTATAATCCCTTTTCCTTTGTCATCTTTCTTAATTGATGGGGTTGTAAATGGGGGTCAGCTACCAGGGGTCTGACTAATGTTAGGCTGTGGATCAGTTGGGGCTTGATTCATGCTAGGCCTTAAACTTAAAATTCCTGGTCTAGAAGGTTCAGGTTTACATGTGATAGACATTTGCTGAAATCTTTCATAGTCCTGAGCTAATTGATATGCTTGCTCTAGACAATAAACTTCTCTCAAAAATAGTTCCTTTTGAATGTCCACCCTCAGACCAGCTCTAAACTGGGATAAAGTGACAGATGGGTCTTCACTCACATTACATCGCATAAGATATTCATCAAATTTATCGATATAATCATTTACAGATCTAGTTCCTTGGGTCAACCTTTGCCATTAGTCCAGGAGTCGTTATTGATAAGATGCTGGAAGATACTTTTCTCGAAGCTTATCCTTCATCTCATCCCATGTCCCAATGGGTCCTGTCTCCTATAAATGGCTAACCTCTGGACATTGTGCCAATATAGTTTAGCTGGACCTAACAATCTTATTGGGCAAACCTAACTTTCCTATCCTCAGACATATCATACAAAGTGAAATAGTGGTCCATATCAGCTTCCTAATCAATTATTCTTTGGGATCTAGGTGACCTACAAAACTCGGAGCATCAACCTTAACACTCCTCATGATTCATTCATCTTGATCAATTGGGTTACGATAATGTCTAAATATTTGATCAAAACTTGGATAATCATGTCGATCCTTAGGGTCAGGTCGAAGGATACGAGTACGATCACCATCATAACCCAGGTAGTCATTTCGATCTCTAGGGTCTCTAGGATCTGGAACTCTAGGATTTGTAACTCTTGATAAAGAGTTCCTAATAGGGTAATTGGTATTCACTAGTTGTTTCTCTTCAAGGGCTCCTATCCTTGCATCTAAAGATCCTAACTTGCTGTCAATGGCATCAAGTTTACCTATGATTCCTTAAAGGGCAGCTTCTAAACTATGATCCATTTTGTTATCTAAGGAAGAATGTTCTGATTGATGCTTGATTCCTGACCTAGTTGTCATGCAAAATTAAAATTGAAATTGATCCTAACCTAACCTATTGCTCTGATACCAAGACTGGTGTGGCACGGGTAGATAAATCCTAGATTTATTCTGGAAGAATGGAAGAACGGACCATTGATCATTAAGAAATGATCTCTAGATTAGGGTGTCCAATTTAATTAAATTAAATCTAATTAAATAGAAATAAAACCAGCAATTGACTAGATCGGGTTCTCAAAGTGGATCTCACTCGAAAGCATGGAATTTCATGAAATTTGGAAGAGGGAGATCGTCTAGAGGTCATCGAAATCTGGACTAGTAGTTCACGAGTGAGATTGATCTGAAGCCATTGGACCTGGAACACCAAAAATAAGCAATGTCATTCCCAAATCTAACAAAATAAATAAGTTAATCCCAACGACCTGAGATCTGTGTAGCTCTAGGATCCGTGCACTCTGGGGTCCATGTGGTGCAGAAGTCTGCAACACAGAACATGAATACTTTCACGTTCGTACCATTTTCTTCCTCCTTTGGCCTGATGCAGGGGAGAACAGGGAGGTCGAAGGCCTCATGGCTGGATCCCTACAATAGTTCGCCGGCATTGGGGCGGCGACAACGGATCAGCCAGCAGTGATCTTGGAGGCGACCGGTGATGGTGAAGCAGGGGAGTTCTGATGGATCTGGTCACGGGAGGACTGGCATAGGACGGTGCTTCGATGGCCATGCGGAACAGGGAATGGAGGAGACGGAGGGCGCTTAGCCGGAGGGAGGGTTTCCGGTCGACGGTAGGGTGCTCAGTCTGTCGGGCGGGTGTTGGCCGTGGAGGGCACGTCTGCAGCGTCGTTGGCAGTGATGGCTTATTCCAGTGAAGACGGAGAGCGGAGGAGAGGCTTGGGCAGGGGCTTCGGCTGTAAGGAAAGGAGATGGATGACCAGAGCAGTGGGAACGGTCACAAGATTGACTTGGGACCTAGGGTTGGGGCGGTTCTGATTTGCAGCAAATCCGGTGGAGGAAGGGCATCCAGCGGCGTCGATCGACGGTTCTTGTCACAGGCGGAGACTTGGAGGCTTTGGTTGCTTGTTAAGAGGAGTTTGATTCTCAGATTGGGAGAAGGAAAAAGTAACAGAAAAGATGAGGGAGGAGGAAGAAAGTCCAAGGAGAAGAAGAACTCAGAGAGAGAATGGGAAGAAGAAGAATATGGGAAGAGAGAATCGGGAAGAGAGGAGGAGAAGGAGGGGGGAAGAAAATCGGGACACACCCTGATTTCTTTTTCTCAAAATATTCTCATCGCTAATTTTATTCGATCACAAAAGATCTTAAATAAAGAAAGAAAACAACGATAAACATAAATCTCAAAGTAATCGGAACGACTAAGATATTCTGATAACTCTAAATTAAAACAATCTCCAATTCGGAGATATCCCAAATCCCACGTACACCCATAAAATAAATAAAATAAATACATCAAGATTCATGCTGGGCTGGCACCGAGATCTAGGCTAGCTGGGTCTGGACTGGCCTGATCTGAACTGGCTTAATATCCCCAACAATTAGTGAGGTGGGTAGGATGCCCTAGAGGTGTGAGATCTCTCTGTATAGCTCCATTAGTGAGGTGGGTTATCCTAGAGGTGTGAGTCTCTCCATGAGTGTGAGTCCCAAGGTTCATGAAAGCCCCAACCCCTGTCTTCCACCTCCATTGTTCCTTCACCATCCCATTACAAGAAAATAAGTACCCTAATCTAGGTGACTTCTAGGCTCACTGTTCGATCCTCCCTAGCCCCACCAGTCCCACATCATCTGGTATCAGAGCATGGTTACGACTTAGCATCTTCTTAAGTACTTGGATTAGGTGCTTCACCATGGCCATCCAGTCATAGGAAAAAGAAGGGCTACAAGACCCTCACATCCAATTCCACGGGAATTTTTTATGGCATATAGGGGGTGCCGATGTGATTGACCTTTGAAGGGGAACACAAGAAGTTAGTTTTTTTTAAAGACCTAAAGAAAATTTTGCATCATTAAATCTCATCTTCTTTAAATTTCTGCATAATTTTATTTCAATACATAACCTATTATTTTAAATGTTTCTATTTATAAGAACCTCCAAACTTTTTGATTTTTATTTTGCCAGATTCCCCGTAATTGAAAGTAATTTTGAGAAGTCTCTCAGATTTTATTGCAGTATGTAGGATTTCTACATGCTGGAATACTACCTGAGAATAAAATCTATTCTAAGATTTTCAGCAAGTGCATCTTTTCATGTTTTCATTTCTCAAATAGTTTAATTTTGCATTTAGGATCATATCTTGTTATTTCCAGCATCTTATTTCTGCTATCATACATCAAAAATCCGAAAACAAAGTTTAGTTACATTCTATTAGATCATGTGTATGCCATCATTCTCATAAATAACTTAAGGGCATCAATATCAAAAGATAAGGGAAGGAAGTCATTACCTTTCCTTAGCCCAAAACAACCACCCTTGCATTTCGATCCCAACCTAATCTAAAATATAGTAGCAACCTAATAGATTAGGGACATCAACGAGTTAGGTTTGACCATTTTGGGAAGCTGTGATGCGGGATGAATCTAAGACTACTAAACATGCATGAAAAATAGTAGAATGTTTTTTTATAACTTTTATAATTTTATTTGCAAGCTAGATTTCCAAAATAAAGTAAAAACTAGCAGAAGGACTAGCAGTGCAAAGAATCATCGGGTCGCATGCATACTCACGCAAACCAATGAAATATCCAAGACCCGAGAGTTGAGAATCTTTCGGTTTAGGATAGCTTATCTTCATTAAATCAAAAAATACGAGTTGGGAAGGTTTCTTACCAGTCAGAGATTAAAATTCAGTAGCAGCAGGGATCACACGCACTCTGATCGGAGCCTGAAAGAAGAAGCCTTGCTTTCCTTGAATATGATGGTGAATCTGGGTAGTCCAGGTAGCAAAGAAGGCCTCCTCAGGAAAGGGAAGCACCTCGAGGATCCTACAAGCATCAGGGTTAATCAAAATAGTAATTAAAAATAAGAAAAGGAACTATGGGTTGAAAGGAATCAGGATTAGGGTTAGAAGATGGCTGTTTGAAGCTTGTTGAAGATCTCCTTGCTTGGCGACCTAGGGCACTCCTCCTTGGGCGTGTGAATCCTTGGATGGAGTGAGTTAGGGTGTAGAAGGAAGCTAGGGCAGCAAGGAATTCATCCAAGTACAAAAACACAAACCAAAGAACCAAAACAAAACACCAACACAAGGCAATAACTCAAATTTCAACAAATTGTATTCGAAAAGATGATTACAAGAGGGGAAGGGTGGGGTATTTAGAGTTCCCATGCCCTCACTAACCATGGTTACACTTGGGTTACAAGTCTTCTTCCCAATTGGAAACAAGTCCTTTCCTAGCTAGGTTAGAATTGCAAAGTTTAAAAGGATTAGAAATCCCAACTAGGTTAGGAATAAACTTGGTCTTCTCCTTCTTCTCTTCAACTTGGACTTGGTCAAACCTCTTTGGACGTGGTCAACACTTCAAGGATGCCTAGGGGGGCATGTTGGCTCTCTAGGAGCCGCAAGGGGCCGGCCCAAAGGGGCTTGGTGCATGGGTTTGGGCCTCTGGAAGCTAGGGTGGCCTATTAGCTTGGTAGCAGGAATATTCCCTAGAATCTTACTTCTTAAGGGCTTGGGCTTGGCACCTGGGCTTGATTTTTTTGGACTTGGATGCAGGTGGACCTCTGGAATCATGGGTGCCCTGTTCTGAGAATATGCTCTCGCATCTGGAAGGGAATCTGGGCATCTGGAGGGCATCTGGAAGGAATCAAGGTTTCCGGAAGCATCTTGGATCCTAGGTTGTCACACAAATCTAATAGGCTGATGTAGTGGCCTCTGACTCCTGGATGTGGCCTGGTGGAACTCCAAAATATGGTAACCTCTTCTCTTGTACGAAAATTGAGCTCATATTGGACTCATAACTGATATACAGGACTCAAAATAATGACTAGGTTGAGGGTTGAGACAAATCAACTAACCTCAACTTATTACATGACTCAATTCTAATTGATTACAAAATTTAACACATGACTAGGTAAACCAAATAGAGTCGAGTAATCTGTGTCTAATCCTGGTGCCCCCACCAATTCTCCCACGGTGGGAGGAACTCGACCCCGTCGAGTGTGGAATAACTTCTCTCATAGTGCTCGGGTAGGTCTAGGTTAAGGCGCTGCAGATCCTCATGGGTGATCCACGAGTCCTCAGATTCTGGCTGACCTTGCCACCGGACCAAATATCTCTGACAGCCTCTATTTCGGGTACATATGGCTTGATCATCCAGGATTCTCTCAATCTTTCCTCACTATTTGGCCAATTGGTTGGTAGATACTCTGGGGTGGGTTCTCTCTCAAAGGGAGGGATAGGCTCAAGGTGCTTGCTAGGTATCACTGCTGGCTCCCTAGACTCTATAAGATCTGAGATGATGAAGGTGGAGCTAATACCTAAATCTGGTAGTATCTCGCGTACATAGGCATTGGGTCCATAGATATTCATTATCTTGGATGGGCCAGCTTTGCGAGCAAAAAATTCTTTACAATTACAAAATCCCTTGCAAAATTCTTTATCTCTCTTTTGGAAATTAGCCAAGTTATTATTTAGTTCATTAGTTATATTCAGCTTTTGACTAATTTCCATATGCATATGCTGTGTAGAGGGTAGTACAGGTGCAGACATGTAATTCTGGTTATGCATTTATTGGACTCAACTAATACCTATTAGACTCGACTAAACTTTCCTATCGCATGAAATTTTATTGGACTTTCTAGGGTCTAACCTAACATACTATAGACTCTCTAGGTTTAACCCTAGCATGGCATGCACATGAGAATTTACTATGTATGCTTACTAAATGCCAAACGGTATGCAAGAAGTAAGATGCAAACTTAACATGTGCAAGAAATGAATGTAACATGCAAATCTCTACATGATGTAGGTGAATGGTTAAAAGAATATAAGAAAACTCAAGAAAAGGCAAAAAATATGAGGTGAATTCGGGTTAGTCTGGTTGTGTGGAATGTAAGAAAAGGATTTAGGGTTAATTGAATAGACTAAGATATAAGAAGAGGTGTCAGGGATTAATCCTAAGCTAATAAGGTTGACCTTAAAGGGTTAGTGTCTATCTACTAGGTCTGCCTTATGAAAGAGTGGGTCACTAATTTCAGGAAAAAGATCTTCAATTGGGATCAAGGAAGTGACTTCATCTTGAGGGTACTGAGCGAGATAAGTCAAGTCCTCAATAAACTCTTTTAGGTCAGGAAATTCAGGACTAGACTCTATGATGGGATCCTCTTCTAAAGTCTCCTCTAATTGCTCTTCCATTGTAGCTTGGGTGTGATCTGGGTTATCTAATTCTGGGTTGGCCACTAACTGATTATGGTCAAGGTTAGCTAAATCTAGATTGGCTACTACTTGGGTATGGTCAACTATTATTGGGTGTCTTCTACCTGGGTATCTATTGATTCAACTAATTCTGGATTAGTTTCTATGAGGGTTGGGTTATGGTCAACTACTTCTGGGTCTTCTATAGGTGGGTCTTCCTCTAATTCTTCTATGGACTCTTCGTCTTGATACTCCTTTACCAACTTGGGTCAGCCTCATATATTTCTTCTTCTAAGTCATCTTGGTGAACCAATGGGGTAGTAAGAGGGGTTTGGCTAATGGAAATTGACTAGGGTCTGGGGTAACAGGGATGGGTAAACTAAGGGTAAACTAAGGGTTATGGGTTTAAAGGTTATGGATTCAAATCTTGGGTATCAATCCTACAGGGTTCAGGTCGACTGAGGGATAGTGGGTTACTACTGGGTTCATATCTAGGGAATATGGGTTCCTGGGGTTCAGCTCTATGGGTCTTGCTTAGGGTTCCTACTGGTTGATTTTTTTGGTTCATTTGGTCAAGCTTAGTATCGAATTGGTCAAACCTACGATTTATTTGGGCATAGGATTGGTTATTGGATAAATCGATTCGGTCAAGTCGTTCGATCATGGTTTTCATTAAAGCTTCTAAACTAGGGTCCATGGTTGAGCTAGGTTGGGGTTTAGATTTTTGATATTGGGTTCCTAATCTAGTGGTCATGCACAAATCAAACAATCAAAATGAAATGATGCAACCAAGCATGCAAAAGAGAAAGAAAAGGCTAGTATAATCTAGGGTTTCCTAGACCTAGAGCCAAAAACTGGGTGGGTCAGCTCAACTTACACCTAACCTAATAGCTAATCCTTCCACTGGCCAGGTAGGGGGTGGGAGTGTAGGAGGCCCCCCCTGCTTTCACAGGGACCCAATTAAAAACCACAACACCACTTGGTCATTTGACTCTGGACCCCCAGCCATAGACACCAACTTTCAGTAATAGCTAAAAGGTTAAATGCACTAGTTGGCCCATACAGCTCGGACCCGACCTGTTGATGTCTCCTAGTCCACTAGGACAAATTAGGACTAATTGATTTTAATTAGGCTTGGGTTAGTATGATGATGGTGGTTTTGGGCTTAGGACAGGTGATGAAATCCTGCCCTGATCTGAGATAAGAGTTGCCCTTAAGATTAGGTTAAGAATGATGGCAATCAATGGACTTGATGCAATCTAAAAACCATCAAAAAATAAAATATTTTTAATTATTTTATGATGTGTCAAATTAAATTTAAGTTAACTAGGGTTAGGAAACAAGGTTTGGCTTGATATTGGGGGTTTGGAAGTTGATTAAGTTAGGTTGATTTAAGTATGCAGAAATAGCAGAAATCAGAAAAATTAGGGTTCAAATGATGTTGAATTTGACATAGATCCCGATGCATAAAAAAATCAAAAAAAATCTATAAAAGAGGATGAACAGTGATCATAAACCTACAAGATTTCATATAGAAAAAAAATCATATGATAATGCAAACCTAGGGTTTTCTGAACTGCTACAGAAATTATCAGGATTCTATTAGGGTTTCTATTATGCCAAATTTTAAAAATTAGGTTTTAGTAAAATTAATTAAAAATTTTTATAATTACTATGACACAACATAGGACATTAAGTACAAATTTTAAAGAAAAATAAAATGTTTATGATGCCAAAATCAGATGAAACCTAGACATCTAATGCAGTGGACAGAATGCAGAATTAGGGTTTGTGAATGCAATGCAAAAAAAAACTATCCTAAACCTGCTCTGATACCAAACTAATGCAGGATGATACTAAGACTGCTAAACATGCATAAAAAATAGTAGAATAATTTTTTGTGATTTTTATAATTTTATTTGCAGGCTAGATTTCAAAATAAAGTAAAAACTAGCAGAAGGACTAGCAATGCAAAGAATCATCAGGTCGCAAGCATACTCATGCAAACCAATGAAATATCCAGGACCCGAGAGTTGAGAAACTCCCAGTTTAGGATAGCTTATCTTCATTAACTTAGAAAATAAGAGTTGGGAAGGTTTCTTACCAGTCAAAGATTAAAATTCAGTAGCAGCAGGGATCTCACGCACTCTGATCGGAGCCTGGAAGAAGAAGCCTTGTTTTCCTTGAATCTAATGGTGAATCTGGGTGGTCTAGGCAGCAAAGAAGGCCTCCTCAGGGGAGGGGAAGCACCTCGGGGATCCTACAAGCATCAGGGTTAATCAAAATAGCAATTAAAAAAAAAAAAGGAACTATGGTTTGAAAGGAATCAGGATTAGGGTTAGAAGATGGCCGTTTGAAGCTTGTTGAAGATCTCCTTGCTTGGCAGCCTAGGGCACTCCTCCTTGGATGTGTGAAGGCTTGTATGGTAGTGATTTAGGGTGTGGAAGGAAGCTAGGGCAGAAAGGAATTCGTCCAAGCACAAAACACAAACCAAAGAACCAAACAAAACACCAACACAGGGCAATAACTCAAATTTCAGCAAATTGTATTCATAAGAAAGAGATGATTACAAGAGGGAGAGGTGGGGTATTTATAGAGTTCCCATGCCCTCACTAACTATGGTTATACTTGGGTTACAAGTCCTCTTCCCAATTGGAATACAAGTCCTTTCCTAGCTAGGTTAGAATTGCAAAGTTTAAAAGGATTAGAAATCCCAACTAGGTTAGGAATAAACATGGTCTTCTCCTTCTTCTCTTCAACTAAACTTGGTCAAACCTCTTTGGACGTGGTCAACACTTCAAGGATGCCTAGGGCGGCGTGTTGGCTTCTAGGAGCAGCAAGGGGCCGGCCCAAAGGGGCTTAGGTGCATGGGTTTGGGCCTCTGGAAGTTGGGGTGGCTTGTTAGCCTAGTAGCAGGAATATTCCCTGGAATCTTATTTCTTGAGGGCTTGGGCTTGGTACCTGGGCTTGATTTCTTTGGGCTTGGATGCAGGTGGACCTCTGGAATCATGGGTGCCCTGTTCTGAGAATATTGTCTGGCATTTGGAAGGGAATCTGGGCATCTGGTAGGAATCAAGGTTTTCGTAAGCATCTTGGATCCTGGGTTGTCACACAAAATTAATGGGCTGATATAGTGGCCTCTGACTCCTAGATGTGGCCTGGTGGAACTCCAAAATATGGTAACCTCTTCTCTTGTACAAAAATTGAGCTCATATTGGACTCATAACTGATATACAGGACTCAAAATAATGACTAGGTTGGGGGTTGAGAAAAATCAACTAACCTCAACTTATTACAGGACTCAATTCTAATTGATTACAAATTTGACACATGACTAGGTAAACCAAATAGGGCCCAGTAATCTGTGTCTGATCCTGGTGTCCCACCAAGCTGGTTGCATATAACCCTTCAATTGGTACCCGGAAGCCGGCGTCTAAGGCAGGTCTAATGTCAAACGACCTAAGCAGTGTTGTGGTTCCTTAATTGGGTCCTTGTGAAAGTAAAGGGGGCCTCCCACTCTCCTACCTCTTACTTGGCCAGTGAAAGGGCTACTTGATTGTGCTGTATGTCTTCTACGTGGACTCATTGTGATTGAACTCCTGAGTTTAGCAAACCTGTAGCACCTTTCGTTGTGTGTTGCATGTCGACTAGGTCAGGAGTCCCCTATCACCCCCATCATTCCAATCAAGTGAACCCATGGAGAACGATCGCAAGGGTCAATTAAAGGTCATCATTGAACAGTTAGCTAGGTTGAACAATAGGTTTGATGAGTTTGAAAACAAATTTGATATAAGGCTGAGAACCCTAGAAAAGGGAATAGACCATCCATTGAACTTGAGTCTGAGTCACCCCCCATCCTAGGGAATACACTCAACGTGATTTTTCCTTAAAGGCTGAGCCCAGAAGAGTCCCACATCCTAACCCAGCCTAAGAGATTCACCCTAAGAGACCCAATCAGGAGTTCATGGACCAGGAAGAACTGTATTAATCTGAAGACTTTTAGGAGTAGTCAGATGCATCGTTATCCAAAATATAGTGCAAGAAGATTGGCATAGGACCAGCATCTTACAAACCTTTATCAGACTAGGGGATAAGGTGTGCAAGATCATAGTTGATAGTGAGAACTATGTCAATGCCATTTCTTTAAGTATTGTCAAATTCCTAGGATTGACCCCAGTTCCTCATCCCAACCCTTATAAGGTCTCATGGATATTCAACTTCCATACCAACAAATTCTAGATGCCAGGTCATGATCAAATTACAATCATAGAAGAGATGATTTGGTGTGATGTCCTTTCCATGGGCATCAGTAGCATTATCCTAGGTCGACCCTGCTTTACGATCATGATGCCACCCTTTATGGTCAGACCAATACCTGTACCTTTAACCACCATGGAAAGAAATTTACAATCAATCCAATTCAGCCCAATGACCGGGTTAAAAGAGGATCGAGTAGCCTTAAGGAAAAGAAACCTGGAATCAACCTAATCAGTGACAAAGAGTTAGAGAAGGAGATTACTGAGGGAGCCCCTGCCACTAGAGAAATTCATGAATCAACCCAAAAGAACCCCCTCAAGAGGTAGTTGAAGCCCTGAAAGTGAAAGAATTTGATGACATATTTCTCGATGAGTTAACTAATCAACTACCACTTGATGAGATTATTGAGGGAACCCTTACTACTAAAGAGATTCATGAACCAATCCAGAGAAAACACCCTCAAGAGGTAGTTGAAACTCTAAAAGAATTTGAGGATGTATTTTCTGATGAGTATAGCTAAGCAACACCACCTGATAATTACGAAAGGATCCCCTGCCACTGAAAGATTCCTGAACCGCCCAAAAAGAACAACCCCCAGGAAGTAGTTGAGGCTCTAACAAGAGTTTGAGGAGGTTATAACCCGATGATTACCTGATCAATCCACCCCGTTGAGGGACATCCAGCATGCTATAGACCTCGGTCCCATGATCCTCTTTAACCAACCTTCCTCACTATTGGATTAACCCTACCGAGCCCCAAATAACTACTGAAACAAGAGGACCATATGACACCCATAGAATAATGTCCAAATTTCAAGATTATCCTGATATCCAGGGTTTGTTTCAGGCTTCCCATAGATTGTCCCAAGACTCTGATTCCTATTTCCTACCCTTCCCTGAGTTTTCTCATGTTTCTAAAGCAAATAGGTTACATTATATTGAGATCACCAGGTTGCATGAACCCTTAAAGCCCATCCCATTTGTGACCTACTTTTGGAAGACCTTATGGCATTTGTTAGGGATCCATTGATAATTTTTATGTGCATACCAGACCAGGGTCAAACCTAGAGAGTCAATAATCTATTAGGTTTAGGCCTTAGGGAGTCCAATAAATTTTCTCTCAATAGGAATACATAGTTGAGTCTTCATTTTGCATCATACTAAAATTTTGTATTAATACAAATTTAAAATAATTTGGTTGATTTCTGAAAGCAAGCCAAAGAATATGAAATAAAAGATTCTGTATGATTAGGTTTAGGCATGAACGGTTCCTACCAAGACTGTTAAAAAACTTCATGCTCATGGAGCTGGCCCCTTTAGAGTGATAAGGAGAGTTGGCCCTAATGCCTTTGTACTTGAACTATCCCCGGATTATGGCATTAGCTCGACTTTCAATATCCCAGACTTAGTCGAGTATAGGAAACCAGCAAACATACCCAGTGAGCCATTTGGGCCTAACCTTTCATTTAAGAGCGAACCCGACCCAGAGTGTCCACCTCCAATTTTATCTGAGAGAGGAGAGCGGATTGAGCGTGTCCTGAATGATCAAGCTATGACCACCCTGGGCAAAGGCTATCAGCATTACTTGGTCTGATGGCAAGTGACCAAAGTCTGATGATTCGTGGATTACTTGAAAGGACTTGTAGTGCCTCATCCCTGACCTTCTGGAGAAGTACCAAAGCCAAATCAACCCTTACTCGACAGGGTCAAGTTCTTCCCATCCTGGGAGAATTGGTGTGGGCACCAGGATCTAACTGAGGCTCCTTAACCCTCTGAGGATCTCGGATTAGGGTTTCATCTTTTGGGTCATGTAATAAGGCTTCAAGCCTAAGCTTTTTATTTTCTTGAGTCATGAATTTAGTCCTAATTGCTTTGTTTTAGTCATGTACCTTGACCATTTGGTCAAGTTGTGTCTATAGGTCCTATAATGATTCCAATCCGAGTATGTTTGAAGATTGGGCCCAAGCCGGAGTGGCCTTCGAGTTTAGTCCAATTTATGATGGGTCAAGCCATCTTCCAATCCATGAAAGATGCCACTTGGCACCACCTCATCCATCCCATATGGCGCCACATCACCTTGACATGTGGGCGGCCAAGGCAAGAAGGGAATGTTAGAATTTTAGGTGCATTCCTTGATTCTTTCCTCCCTTCCTTTCCCCTATCAAGCCTCTTTCCAAAGGAGCTATGGAAAGCCAAGGAAGGTCAATGGGCAATGAAGGCATGATCCTAGTTTCAAGCCCCATATCAAGACTTCTTTCCAAAGTGCTTGGTCGGCTATGGAAGAAAAGCATTGACCCTCAAATCAAGAAGACAACTCCCTTCTTTCAAGCTCCAAATCAAGCCCTAAGACCTGGGTCGACCAAAGAAAGAATAAATTTGAATTTGGGCACCCTATTCATGAAGCTTTGTATTTTTTTGAAATTTGAATGGGTTTTAAGATGCCTATATAAAGGGCCTTACCCCTCCCTTATAAAGTTTAATCTTGATGAATGAAAGAAAATATTTTGAGTGCTACTCTTCTAGTTATTAGCTTCGTTTCTTAAGAATGTCGATCTCCGTGAGGGAGCACCTTCGGACATCGAGAGGTGTGAGGCTCAAGTTACCTTCTCTTCCTGCAAGCCATCTCTATCTTCGAGTTCGGAGGCCATCTGGACGATCCATCTTGGAACCTAGCAAGAAGCTCCCCCATTCACCACTATCTTCAACTTTTCTTCCCTCATTGCTTCTTGTTTCTTGCTAACTTCCAACATCTCTCTTGATTGTTCGCAGGTCCTCCAGGTGCCATGAATACGGAGTCGGTCTCCCTTGCTTCATGACCTTCAGACAGAAAATCGGTGTATTCGCAGGGTTGAAGGCTCAATCATCCAGGCCGCATCCACGAGAGCGAGTGAACTCAACATCGGGCAGATCAGAACTTTATAAGGTTTGCCACCCTAACTCCTAAGTTGGTATTGATCCGAGAGCTAAGTTCTATGGGGTTTCTCAATCCCGGGGTCCTCTTCTTATTCTGTTTAGGGCTTACTTGCTAGTTTGAAGTTCTTATTATTATAGAACCCTTCTCTCTGCTTTTTTTTCTTCAGGAATCCTAACCTCATTTAAAAAATCTAAAAAATCATAAACAAAAATCACCTGCATCATCCTAGCATCTAGTTAGTCTTGCATCACTCTTCTTTCATTTTGCATAGGATATCAACGGAATCCTTATCCATATTTTTCCTTAATCTCTTTGATTTATTCTCGACTCCACTCTTAATTCTATTCTCTCTTAGATGACCTTTCGTAGTAAGTTGGTTAGGATCTTGTATTAGAATTGTGTGCTTTGCCTAGCTGCACATTTAGCATCTACAGCTCTTTTGAATAACAGTGTAAGATTTTATCACCAAATTAAATGCATCTTTAGACATTGAGGCTATCTCTGTAAGCTTCATCATCTGATGACTCATCAAAGTATATCTATGATCAATAAAATATAATATTTATATTAGGATTTCATGATATATGATAGGTTTATGTAAATATAAAATAAAACATCTAAATTTAAATAATTTCTTGATTGCATACGTGATTTTTGTGTGCTTTTATCACAAAATTAAGTATTGCATTTAAGATCATAGAATTAGTATTTCTTGTCCTTGCACTATCTATTCAAGAAGTACTAATCTGGGATATGAAATACATCACTTTGATAAAAACTAATAAGGCATGCCTACACAGGTAACCCTTGTACTGAAGGGATCCACACTGGTATTGAACATCCTCCAAAGTTTTGTCATATGAAACCACAATATTTTTATAATCTCATTTTCATTCCATCAACTTCAATTTTTTTAAATGATTTAATAGAATATATATCATGATTGTCAACTTCTTTAACTAATTTAGCATTTGATGCATCCATTTCAAGGATCTCATTCTAAATTTTTTTGAATATAAACCTTGTATATTTATTACTGCTTGCCTCTCAAAAGGAGAGGATATCTTTAGAAAGCATTTGTTTGCAACGTTTTATTATCTTTCTCATTTTCTGCTTTATATCTTTTCTCCAAGGCATCTTCATACTTATCGATAAATTTCTTAAGTGTAGTCTTCGAGTTTATAAATCCATCAAAGAAGTGATTGATGCTCACACTTCTTTATGAAGTTGACATTCCTGTTCATACATATTCAAAAAATAGAAACATTAAAGATACAAAGTTTGTTGGAATTTATAAACATGAACATTAATCAATCATAATGACTTACAAACCTATGAAGGATGTATCCTTAAGATAAACTGGAACCCATATATCCTTACATTTATAAATATCATTTAACCAATATACAGCCTTGCATTCTTCATATTTCTTCATTAAATATGCCCACCTTTTCTCCAAAG
Source organism: Areca catechu (assembly GCA_021397845.1). Taxonomy (NCBI): domain Eukaryota; kingdom Viridiplantae; phylum Streptophyta; class Magnoliopsida; order Arecales; family Arecaceae; genus Areca; species Areca catechu. Next base: position 39,549,227 of record CM038042.1, on the reverse strand, counting down.
ATACTAGGTAACTAAATCATATATCCCTCTTCAAACTCAGCCATAAATTTAGAATTTGCTTTGCAAATATGGCCAATCTTTTTAGGAATCTTCTGCAATATATGCCATAGACAAAATCTATGTTATACATTGAAAAAAATATCTCTAACAGTAGCTCGATTGCTTTATCTTGATCAGTTATGATGGCATTAGATGGTTGAACACCATTTACATCCAGCCATGATTGGAATACCCATTTAAATATTTCAGTCCTCTTATATGATAATAATGTACAACCAAGCAATGTAGACTATTCATGATAGTTGACTTCGATAAATGGATAAAAAGGTATTTGATATATATTTGTTAAATAGGTTGAGTAAAAGATCAGTATATCACTAAAGTAAGTGCTTGCCAGTCTAAGATCTAGAAGACAAACCTGAGCTACCATTATCATTTAAGTCTAATATAAAAAAAATTTAAATTTTTACTTGCATTTGTGTGAAATATATTACCATTAACTATGCATTACCTTCTTTCAACTGACTACACTACAAAAAAGCTGAGCTACACCCACATGAAAAATACGTGGATAAAAGCATAAAAACATGGATATATGCCTACACCCATATTGGTACATATATTTGTTTGAACGTGGGTATATCCGTGTAGGTGTAAGTTATATCCACATTTTTTTTGTATGTGTAGACATGCTTTATCCACGTAATATCTAACATATGTAAGATCGTATACATGGATATAAATCTAGTCTATACCCTTCTTTATAAAATATGGATAATTAATTACACATTAATTAGAATTCATTGGAATTAACAAAGCATGGGTATAAATGAACCTGTACTATCAATAATAAAATATGAGTGTATAATTAAATATAGTCCTGCTCAATCCAATTTCAAAATATGGATCATCTATAATAACAAATAAAATAGAAAGATATAAAATAACTATAAATAAGATAATTTTAATCATTATATTAAATATAGTTGAACATACATAATGGTAGTCTCATAAAAATATTGTCTCAATAACTGTGTTAATTCATCAAAATCCAATAAATAAGAAACAAAATATAGTACTAATTTCAAAAGAAAGTAAATACTAAATCTTAAAACATATCATAAAATATGTTCCAACTATTTTGCTACACCATAAAGAGAATAAAGATAAAGTAAACTTTATAAAATTTCAATATCTTCCTTGACACCTTCCATTATATCATCTAAATCTATAAAAGAAAGGAATTATATAAATATACATCATTTCAGAGCTAGTATAAATCATTATTAAATCAATAATGTACATAGATATATACATAATATTTTCATCAAATAATGTCGATGCCCACAGCATGCTTCATTAAAGATCGACTTTTATCCTTTACAAGTAATGAAGCATCGGGCTTAATTGCATAAGAAACAGAAACCTCACAAACACTTCTTTCATACTTTGCCCATCAACATCTTGTCTTTATCATTAGAAATAATATTCCTTCGCCTACTTCTTTCTATAGGATATCCAATAAAATTACTTCTTCATCCTGCAAGTACTGATTTCATATAATATAATGAATAAGTTTGATGATTCACCACTTAATAATATTAAACTATTCTATTAAAATCTATAAATTTATTAAATAAATTTCAGTTATAATTTTAGATAATTCAAGAATGGATGATATGTTTACTTGATATGGGTTTAGTTCAACTCTATCATCATTCTAGAAATAATAGAAAGTTAGCCAACTTTCTTAAAAATATTAAATTACAAGTTTTGCATAAAATAATGATATCATAGATATCTCTAGATTATGTTTGCTAGTAATAGATGATATTTTATCTATCTTTGGTGAATGATCATCAGCTTCTTTCTTATTGGCAATATCATATTAAAAAATAGTAAGGTAATAGGTTAAATTTATCAATCAAATAGCAAGTAAAATAAATGGTTATCGGGTTCTTCCATGACATTTTCATATTTTCAAAAAGTTAGAACAATTTTGAAAATAAAGATTAAGTTATCCAATTTCATTCATATAGAAATAAAAAAAGAATTACACATTTAATTAAAGTACTCACCGAAACTATTGAACTATAAATATTTGCTACTTGGACTTGGAGAGTCCAACTTGACCTGCCAAGTCATTAACCATTTTATGTAAACTTTTATTTTCCTTTTTCAAGACTTTATTTATTGCTTTAGAGCCCCACAATAAATTGGGAGTTGGTCTTATTTCTAAGCAACAGATCATGTCTGGTCTTTCTTTGCCAAACTATTTAGAAAATATTTTATCCTCTTATGTATCTTTAAACATTTCCTTTTGGTTCTGGTAAACATGTATTTATTAATTACAAGAAATAAATTACAATAAAAAAAGATAGATTTATAGTTTCATTGACTAATAAAGGATACTTACAAATAGTCCAGCAGCAGCAGCATCATTTACAGGTTTATCATTCTTTCTAGTACGAGTCTTCATTCATATGCAGGGATGACTCAATTTTTTTCTGTCCTTCTGAACTAAGTATACAACATAAGAAAAAATTAATTGAACATAACACACATGTTTCCCAAAGCAAGCACTTAAAGAAATTTGGATGGGTTCCATATATAGGTGATGGATTTGTGCGAAGCTCCTTGTTCCTGCACAATGGAATACTTGTACTTCTTCTTGCAATCAATGTTGATATCTATCCTTTTTTGTCATTATTTCATACATACCAAAATTTAAAGCCGACATTAACAATTATAAAAATTGATCTCAACTAATGAAAATAGTAATTTCTATATACTTTCCATATAGAGTAGACCAACTATCTATAACTTCCTTCCATTGAGCCTCTGAGACATTCTTAGATACTTCACATTGTCTTTTCCTATTCTTATTATAATTTCTTATTAATACTTTTTTCTTAAACGGTACTTCATTCCTCTCCATTTGCCTGCCAAAGTCTTCATTGCAAAATTATAATGCTCATCTCTCACATCATACTTTTTTTGAAATAAAAAATATTATTAATACATTATAAAAATAAGTTTCAAATCATAGATGAAATAAAAATCAATATCATCTTCGTACTTTCCTTCTCCTTTTTACTTAATATAAAGCAGGCTAGTGGCAATAAGATCTTTTTCGGACCTACAAATTTGGAATGAAGAGATGGTCATATATTTAATTCGACTAAGTCTTGTAGAGCTTTCAAGCCATCCTTACTTTTACCATCAATTTCTAATAATATTCCAATCAAACTATTAAGGCGGCGATTGACAAATTAGTAATAACATTAACAGTGCATAGAGTTTACACTTACAAGCTCGAGGAGTTGGAGCATGCTAAAAACTTACATTAACAAATTAAGTAATCACTAATGCCAATCCCTCACCCAAATCAAATGAAAATTGTATAGTTTAACAATATAAAGGGTGAAAAGAATACCTAGAGCAATGTATCCATAAGAGCCAGCAATCGCTGACATGCATTCGAAAGTACTAGAGTCCTGCAGGAACTTGGCGAGCCCGAAATCTGCAACATGGGCTTCAAAATTGAAATCCAAGAGGATGTTGTTGGACTTCACATCATGGTGGAGGATCAAAGGTGAGCAATCATGGTGGAGATAGCATAGGCCCTTGGCAGCTTCCACAACAATCTTATACCTTGTGTCCCATTGCAAATGCCCCTCCTTTCTTCCCATGGAGAACCTCTCCAAGGCTCCCATTGGGCATATACTCATAAACCAAAAGATTGGTCTCATGGTTAGAACAAAAGGCTAGCAGTCTCAATATGTGATGGTGCCTGATGCTCCCAAGCATCTGGATCTCCGCGGAGAACCCATGGTCATGGGATGATCCTTGGCTCATCGTCGAGAGCCTCTTCACCATGACCTCTTCACCATTGGGCATAACACCCTTGTATACAATCCTAGCCCCTCCTTTCCCAATGTTCTTTTCCTTGAGACAATCCAAGACATCGTCGCAGGTGAAGTCAAGCCGTTGGAAAGCGATGAACTTCCATGCTCGAGCTTTGCTGGCCTTCTTCAAAGATCGAGCTTTGATAATGGCGGCAATGGCAAAGGCAATGGAACAGAAAAGAAGGCCAACGACAAGCAAGAGCTTCAGGGAAGCAGAGAGGGGACCCTTCGAACAAGATGGATGTGAGTCATTTGGAATTTCGGGTCGGCAAGGCCCAAGATAGGGGCCGCAGAGGTCAGGGTTGCCGATGAAGGATGTCTCATTGAAATAGCTGAACTGGCCAATGCGAAGGATGAGGCTGGAGAGGTTGTTGTAAGGGAAGTCGACGGCCGTCAAGCTCTGCATTATGAAAATGGATGTCGGAATCTTCTCTTCAAGATGGTTTCTTGATAGATTAAGATAATTCAGAATCCTCATCTCAGTAATCTCCACCGGGATCTCGCTGGAGAGATTGTTCCGGCTGAGATCGATGAAAGTTACGAGCTTGCACTTGCTGATCTCTAGAGGGATCGGGCAGGAGAAGTGGTTGCCACTGAAGTCCATCTTGGACAGCTACTGCAGCTTCCCGATCTCCGGTGGGATGCAGCCAGAGAACTAGTTCTGGTTTTGGAGGAGCTTCTGGAGGCCGGGGAAGTTACCGATGAACGAGGGAAGAGCGCCGAAGAGGCGGTTGTTGGAGAGGCTTATCTGGCTGGTGAGGGAGCCTGTGGGGTTGCCAATTGTTGCCTTGAAGTCGAGGGGGATTCGGGGATTCGGTGGAAGAAGAGAAGAAGGCTAGGGCATTCGGCTAAAATCAAGGAGTGATTTCGAACATTTAGATCATGATCTAACATTCGATATTTATTTAAATAATATTAATATATAAAATTATATAAAATTAAATTAAATTATATTAAATTAATATATTTTAATATAATTAAAATTAATATTTAGTATTATATTAAATATAATAGAATATAAATAATGCTATTTTTAATATATTATGATAAATTATAATATAGTATAATTATATTTTTAATATTTAAAATATAAAATTTAAAATATATATTATAATAAATATAAAATATATCATATTACACTATATTATATTATATTATATTATATAAATATATACAATAATATATTTTTAGTCAGTTCTCGGTCTGGATATTAAATATTCAGATTTGATCCATTTATGTTAGAGTTAATCGGATCCGAGTTTGGAATAGCTCTAGATCTGGGATCAGTATTATTTTTTTTGGACACTCTTTTCTTGGCATATAAATGTTTATCCATTATATTTGATATATTCATGTTTAATAGTTAAAACGTAAGTTACAAATTGATTAGAGCATTTTCATGTTTGCCAAACATGGATATATATATAACCTTTTTTTTAGAATTTGATTTTTTACTCATGTATGTATTTACATGTCTAAAAGCGTGGGTGTATGCGACTTTTTTTGTAGTGACTGACATTCTCGATAGATGAAATTATGAGTATCCTTCTTTGTAAAATTTAATTGTGTTCTACCTTCTTTCCTTCTAGCCATGGCAGAGTATATTTGAGTTATTGGAATATTCACAGTATGTAAATTACTGATTTATGCCTGTTCTGGTATGCTGATCCTTCTATGGAACTGTAGATAACCAACTGATGATAAAGATAGCTCATGGTTATACTCTAGAAAAATATTATCCAATATGTACTCATCATTTTTAGAATTTAGTCTTGCTTTATCGAAGCCTTACAATGATTTTACCAGTATCCCTAGGATTCATGGAGTTATTAGTTTTTCTAGATTTTTTTTGCCTCCAACATGCCAAGTGCTTGAAGCATATTTTTTGTTGTTGTTGGACCTACTACATACTATTATAATCCCAAAACCTACTCTCCTTGTATATCCATTGTAAAAATTATATACATCATTTATAGAATTGAACTCCATTCCAATTTCAGGATCAATAGACTCATTCTCTATAATCAGGATGAGGAGGTGCATTCTTTTGAACAACACAGCATCCTCATCCAAATGATCATCTTGGATTTTTTTCAGATTTCTAATTTCAATGCCATATGTAAAAATATCTGCAAAAAAGTTATAAACATTGATATAAATAGTTTTAGATGACATTTTATATACAGCATAATAAATAATGTGTTATGCATTAGACAGAATATGACACAATAATATGATAATACGGTCATAGAACTTAATATTTCTAGAAAAAAGATTTTGGACTTATGATACCCTAGTTCAGAAGTTACGACATCCTAGTTAAAAGATTACGACACCCGATCATAAAATATGAAACTAAATATATTAACTCCTACTACCAGGAGAACTTATTACTTGTGAACCGAATTATGACCCCTAGGATATCATAACATGCTATGGATGCTAAAGGATGACAATAATATGCTAAAACGGTATTACGAAATCTAAGTTCAAAAACTATGACATCCTAGCTAAAAAACTACGACATCCCTACAGAAAATGATAAACTAAATATTTTGATCCTCCATAACAGAAGTGTTTCGGTATGAATTGCTAATATATGACACCCACATTGTAATAAAATACTTCTGAAAAAACTTTGAAGGTGAAAAATGCAGGCAAGCATGCATGGCAGAAAGACATTTTAAAACTATTTTAAAATAAAATCAGCAGAAGACTTAGTAGGTCGATCAAAACAATCTACCAATCTACCTGCAACAGGAACAAGTATAATAATGTAGCATGTAATAAACATCATAAGCAGGAAAAAGAACCAAAGATATAAAGATACCTTACCATTATGCCTTTGAAGGATGTTGTGGAAAAAAGCCCTCGAGCTACACATGTGTCTGGCCTCTACGTGTACTTCACACCGGGATCGACTCTGATCAACTCCCTTGGAATGATAGCTCCTTAAGATCCTGTAGGCCGATCTTCTTCTTCTCAGAAGATGAGGAGGAGAGGTGGAATCCTTCATGACTAGCTCTCTTTCCAAGACCTAGCTTGAGTGCTAGGTATTCACACACCCAATACCCTAGTCCTCACAAGTTCCTTTTCTCTTCCCTCTTAGAATCTTAGAAACATGAAACTCTTCAATAGGAAAACAGTTTCATCTAGCATTAGCAGCCCTAAAATAATCCTTATTTATAGAGGCAACCGTGGGAGGGAGAATGAGCAAGGAGGAGTGATTGGGGGAGAAGGTTGAGGGCTATACCAAATAGGTTCCAAGCTTAAATGAAAAGAATGACCATCATTCAATGAAAGCTTGGAGCCAAAACTAGCCAGATTTTGAAATTTGAATTCAAAATTCGAAGTCAAACCTTCCCAGAAATCTTTCCAAAATTTTTGCTCGTCACAGCCAAGTATCGACACTTGGAACATAGTCAATCACATTGACTTCCAATGATGGCAAAAGATTCTCATCATCGATCAGCCTTTAGATCATATAGAAATCCCTATGGTGTGTGACTCTATAGGTTCGAACACTAAGCCGATAGTACTGGATCACTTCCAGTACCAGTCAAAGTCTTCATCTAGCAATGATACCTGACATCTAGACAAGTCGAGGATTGCAGAGCAATTTTCTAAATCCTCTAGCATATGGTTACCTCATAATTCGTTTCTTTGACCTCATAATAATCAGGATGGCCTAGGGTTTGACTCCAACTCTAATTTGGTTCATCTAGATCGTGTCTTAACCTTACAAGTTCTATGACTCCTCACAAGAACTACCCTGGCCAATGTTTTGCTAAATTAAGACACAACGAGTCATTCACTCCAAACTATTTGGAGGGGATCAATTCTATCTTTATCCACCACCGCTCTACAAGTACTTGACTGTACCGAGAAACCTTTTATCATTGGATTAGAAATTTAGGTAGTCCGGTACCAAAGTATAGTGAGTTGCTTACAAGCTACCATGGTGACCTTAGGTATGAGGGACACATATATTCATATCCCTTCACGAGCAATCCTTTGATAAAAGGGAGCTCCACAGATGGTCACGTTCAGTGAGATGTCACACATTTCACTTGTATGTTACATCAGTGTCACGACACTCCTTAGTCAAGAGGACAACCAACCAATATGAGATACAACAACCTATACTTAATACATCGTCATCCTATAATAATGTATCATTTGGTTGTGAACAAGTTTAAGAACTACTTGATATATACTCTATATCAAATAAATGTAGTTCTAAGGACTCCATCACACAAGAGTTCTTTTCAGGAAAATGCACATGTGACGAATAGCCAAAAATAACTTTTATTCATTAAAATTCATATACAATTACAAAATAGCACAACCGTCTATAGCCTAGACGATTGGCTTTGGGACATAATTTCCAACAACTCCCACTTAGACTAAAGCCAATCAATTATAATCTTATTTCCATTTTCCATTTACAATTGTTGAACTCTTGAACTCCAATAACTTTAATGATGGGGTAAACCAGGTTCTCCTTTCTTTGAAAATCTATTTGCACCCAATGAATTTTATCCCCTTAGGTGGATCAACCAATGTCCATACATTGTTGATTTTCATGGACTCTATTTTGGATTCATGGCTCCTAGCCATTTCTTAGAGTCAGACCTCTATATCGCATCCATATAGGTGATCGGATCCTCATTATTCTCATTGAGTTTAATGGAATCACCATCCTAGACAAGAAACCATAGTATCTATTCGGACGACTCGGTACCTACCGGATCTCCTTAATGGTTCCTGTGTGGGCTCTGGGTGTAATCTAATCACAACCGATTTTATATTGTCTCTTAAGTATGTCGGTTCTACTTATTGAACTTCACTAAGTTCAATCTTAGCAGCTACAGTTCCTTCACCAAGGAACTCCTTTTCCAAAAACAGCCCTAAGATTGATGAACAACTTTTGTTCCTCAGTCAAGTAGAAGTAATACCCGTTAGACTCTTTTAGATACCTAATAAATAGGCATTGGTCAAACCAGGTCCAAGTTTGTCCGTTTTCAAATATTTTACATAAGCTGAGCAACCCTAGACCCAAAGGCGTGAGAGTGTCAGCTTATGTCCAGTCCATATCTCATATGGGGTTTTGCTAACAGACTTACTCGAAGCCCTATTCAAAAGATAACAGGCTGATTCTAGAGCATATCCCCAAAAGGATAACAGCAGAGAAGTAAAGGCCATCATGGACCAAACCATACTTAGTAGGATTCAATTTCTCCTTTCAGACACTCCATTTAACTGAGTGTCCCTGGCGGTGTCTAATGAGAGAGAATCCCATTCTCCTTGAGATATGTTAGAAACTCACCAGAAAGATATTCATCGCCTCGATCCGATCAAACAGTTTTGATATACCTTCTAATTTATTTTTCTACTTCATTATGATATCATTTGAACATTTCAAAAGATTCAGATTTATGTCTCATCAAGAAGACATAACCATGCCTTGAAAGGTCGTCTGTAAATGTAATGAAATAACTATACCCTCCTCTGGCACTAATATTCATGGGTCCGCATATATCAGTATGTACCAAACTTAGAATCTCTTTGGCTTGTTCACCTTTTTCAGTACAAGATGATTTTGTCAGCTTTCCAAGAAGACAAGACTCACAGGTTGGTAGTGAACCACTTTCACTAAACTCGAGGAGACCCTCGCTTTTCAACCTATTTATCCTATTCTTGTTAATATGACCTAGCCTATAATGCCATAGGTTTGCATCACTGACATTATTTATCCTAGGGCGTTTGCGAGATGTGTACACTACACTAACAAGTCATGATAGTACATAAATACCATTGTTCATATATCCATTCATCACAACAGAACCATCCTAAATGATTTTGCAAATACCATTTTTTATTGATAGTTCATAACCATACATGGCCAATTGCCTACAGAAATGACATTCAAGATGAAAGACAAACAATAATGATACTCATTCAAAATGATTATACAAGATTCGAAAACTAGTTTAAGGACTCCCAATGCTAGGACTGGAACTTGGCTTCCATTTTCCACGTTCAAGAATCTCTCGCCATCCTCGAGTCTTCTACTAACCTGAAGTCCTTGCAAAGAATTGCAAATGTAAATTAGACTTCCTATATCCATACTCAGTTAGTAGTATCATAGATAGAGAAACTATAAGGTGTTATCTTATAAATACCTTGTCCAGTATCATCATGCTGCTTTCTTTTCTTGGACTTATTCTGGTCAAGGGACGCAATATAAAGAGGAAGTTCCTCTTCCAATGACCCTGCTTTTTACAGAAGAAGCACTCTGCTTGGCTCTTATCAGCCTTCATCCTCTTGGCCTGACTAGGCCTAGAAGCATTCTACATCTTTTTTCCTTTATTTTTTTCTCTTTCTTAAAGGGATGATAACCTGCCAAAGATCCTCCCACTAATTTACCACCCCTTTGTTCAGTTGGAGGTCTTTCTCATAAGTTTACAGTAACCCCACAAGCTGTGATAGTTAACTGTAGCTTATTCATTATATAATGATTGAGAAAGTCTAGATAGGAAGAGGGCAGGGAATTCAATATCGCATCTTTCCCGAGCTATTTATGCAAGAAACATCCGAGCTTGCCCAGGTGCTCAATCATCTCGATCATATACAATACATGATCAGTGACTGAGGGCCTATAATGCATTCACACGTTGTAGATAGCACAGGAGACCCTATACCTCTCAACACCATCTGGTGTACCAAAAGACTCCTTTAACCTTTGAAGGATTTCCTTCGGCTGGGCTTCTTCAACTTTATGACTGAGCTCATCGTTCATCGCTGCCAACATAATGTATCAGACAGTGGTCCTATCAGAGAGCAACTTCTAATAAGTGTCTCTGACCAAACCCCAAGCATTGGGAGCAGGAGTTTCAGGTGCCGGATCTAATATCACATACAAATCCATTCATGCTCCAAGATAATCCTGAGCCTTTGATACCAGCTATCAAAGTTGGGACCCTTGAACTTCTCGTTGTTGAGAAGAGACCGAAGCGACAGGTTGGAAGACATCTAAAAGGAAAACCAAAACTTATTAGTGTATATGAATTATTAACCTAAAGATATGGACTTTAGTCTAAAGGCCCCTCCTACTATTTTGTTCAGATTAGTAGCCTCTACCTCCAATCCGAGGATTATTTTAATTCCTTAGTGGGTACTAGAGTCCAATAGACAACACATGAGCCCGACTTTGGCCAGCCCATCCTTGCATGTCTAAAGATAGGTTCTTCAACCGATTACTTCTCCAAGTTACATCTAGTATTTTGGTTTTGCCCCAAGGTGCACTTCAATCAACCTTTGGCCTCTTATTGAAGGTCCCAGTTAGGTCCAATCATTAATATGGTAAAATTTATTGCTTTTAACTAACGAATAGTCAAGCCCGACTTTGGCTGACCCACCTGAGCACCATTAAGAGAGTCGCACTGAGCCATGATATCAGGAATAGCAATTCCAATAGTCCGATAAACATCCAATCTTTGGATCTATCGATGAACACCCAATTATTGGACCCATTACCATCTCACTTAATGGGAGGCTAGGACTTCGTTATCCCAATAACTTTATCCTTTTATGGACCTAATAATTTAGAGGATTTAATTTTAATATGATAGAAGAAGAGATGAGAAGATATGGATCAACCTCCCACTGACCACATTAATTAGTAAGGAGGGTTACACATAACTAATGATCCATGGGCATCTAAAATCAGTCAAAATTGATTAATCTTGGGTGACATGGGTTAACACAAGTCAATGAGCTATTCAATCAATTTTAATTGACCATATTGGCCAAGTAAGTGAGATCATGGGTTGGGTTCCGCCATTAATCATCTTGCCTCAGACACCAACTGAGTTGGCCAGGAAAGAGGTAGCCCCAAAGAACCAAGATCAAACTGCCAAACTTACCTTGGACTCCAATTGGTTCATCAAACTTGATTAGACTAGCCTAAAGACTTGGACTGACCACTGAGCCCAAATTAGGTCCATTTAGATCTATGGACTAATCAATCTAACTATTAGAGAGATTTATAGAGAAGAAATTCTAACTCAATATTTGATTAGATTAGTTCTTTACATTGTCCAATGCATCTAAACATAGGTCTAACCCAATTATCTAATAGAAGCTAACCTAATACCCTTAAGGCTTATTGAAATGACTTAAAATCTTTGAATCATATTCCTAGAGTTCTTTGTCATTCAAGGTAACTTAATTCTTAATTAAGTTCAATAGCCTTAACGAATTGAAACAATTTCAATTAATAATATACAACAATTTTACAATGAATCAAAATTTGAATTCACTATTTTTACATTCTCATGTCAAGTGTTGACTCACCAAGGGCAAGTGTCGACACTAGGTGTCAACACTTGGATCGACTCATGGCTTGAGATGGGAAGGAAATAGAACGCCTCATTTTCAAGCACATGCTAATGAGTCGACACCTTCAAGGCAAAGTGTCGACTCACAAGCCCAAGTGTCGATACTTCCTGGTCAAGTGTCAATACTTCCTGGTCAAGTGAGTCGACTTAAGGATCGACTCAAGACCTGTCACAGGGCAAAAAGTAGTGATTTTAAATCCAAAGTTTCTCCAAACTTTTAACCAAAGCCGATCAAAACAAAACTCTTAGATCTCATCTAAATTTGTTTTATGATCATAACAATCCAAATTTGATTAAAACAATTTTAATCTACATTCTCTTTACCTTTCCTCTTCATGAGTCAAATCATAAGTGGAACCCCTATATGCCATAAGAGATCCCATTGAATAGAAAGAGAGGGTCATGCAGCCCTACTTCTTTTCTATGACCGGACGATCATGGTAACACACTCAATCCAAGTACTTTAAAAGAGAAAACTATGATGTTAAAGCATGCTAGCGTTATTATACTACGAAGAACTTAGCTCTGATACCAATGAAGGAGAGAAATGTAGGCGAGCATGCATGGCAAAAAAATATTTTAAAACTATTTTAAAAAAAAATTAGTGAAAGACTTGGTAGATAGATCAAAACGATCTACCAATCTGCCTGCAACAGGAACAAGTATAATAATAGCATGTAATAAACATCATAAGAAGGAAAAGAACCAAAGATATAAAGATACCTACCTTACCATTATACCTTTGAAGGATGTTGTGGAAAAAAGCCCTCAAGCCACACACGTATATGGCCTCTACGGGTAGTTCACATTGGGGCTTGACTTTGATCAACTCCCTCGGAGTGCTAGCTCCTTAGGATCCTTTAGGACGATCTTCGTCTCAGAAGACGAGGAGGAGAGGTGGAACCCTTCCTAATTAGCTCTCTTCCAAGACCTAGCTTGAGTGCTAGGTATTCACACACCCAATACCCTAGTCATCACAAGCCCCTTTTCTTCCCTCTCATAATCTCAGTAGCATGAAAACTCTTCAACAGGAAATGATTTCATCCAGCATTGGCAGCCCTAAAACAATCCTTATTTATAGAGGCAACCATGAGAGAGAGAATGAAGGAGGAGTGATTGGGGGAGAAGGTTGAGGGCTATACCAAATAGGTTCCAAGCTTAAATGGCAAGAATGACCATCATTCCATGAAAGCTTGGAGCTGAAACTAGCCAGATTTTGAAATTCGAAGTCAAAACCTTTCCAGAAATCTTTCCAGAATTTCTGCTTGTCATAGCAAAGTGTCGATACTTGGAACATGGTCAATCACATTGACCTCCAGTGATGGCAAATGATTTACAATCATTGATCAACCTTTAGTCAGATAGAAACTTCGATGGTGTGTGACCCCATAGGTTCAAACACTAAGCCGGTAGTATTTGATCACTTTCATTACCAGTCAAAGTCATCATCTAGCAATGATACCCGATATCCGAATAGGTCAAAGATTATAGAGCAATTTTATAGAACCTCTGGCATATGGTTATCGCATAATTCATCCCTTTGATCTCATAATGCTTAGGATGACCTAGGGTTTGAATGCCAACCATAATTTGGTTCATCCAGATCGTGTCTCAACTTTACAAGTTCTGTGACTCCTCACAAGAACTATCCTAGCCAAGGTTTTGCTAAATTGAGACATAGTGAGTCATTCACTCCAAACTATTTAGAGGCGGTCAATTCCATCTTGATCCACCACCACTCCACAAGTACTTGACTGTACTCGAAAATCTTTCATCACTGGATTAGAAATCCAGGTAGTCCTTCACCAAAGTATAGTGAGTTGCTTGCAAGCTACCATGGTGAGCTTAGATTTGAGGGACACATATATCCATATCCCTTTGCAAGCAACCCTTTGGCATAAGGGAGCTCCGCAGATGGTCATGTTTAGTAAGATGTCACACATTTCACTTATATGTCATATCAGTGTCACACACTCCTTGGTTAAGAGGACAACCAACAAATGTGAGATACAACAACCTATACTTATACATCATCGTCCTATAATAATGTATTCTTTGGTTGTGAACTAGTTTAAAACTACTTGATATATCCTCTCTATATCAAATATAATGTAGTTCTAAGGACTCCATCACACAAGAGTTCTTTTCAGGAAAATGCACATGTGATGAACAACCAAAATAATAACTTTTATTCATTAAATATTCATATACAGTTATAAAATAGCACAACAATTTATAGCCTAGATGATTGACTTTGGGATATAATTTCCAACAAACTTCGGTATTAAAAACTTTGAAACATGAAAACTCAGAATAAAAAGAAAATGAAAGCTTTTATCCTCCATTGTAAAACATTTCAACTGTATATTGGCTTGAGTAAGATAGTTAGATTATGAAAAGAACCGGAAGGAAAAATATTTCTAAAAAAGAGTTTTTAAAGAATGATACCCTAGTTCAGAAGTTATGATATCCTATATAAAAGATTATGACATCCGATCATAAAACATAAAAATAAATATATTAACCCCTACTGTCGAGAGAATCTATCATTTGTGGACTGAGTTATGACCCCTAGGATGTCATAACATGCTATGGATGCTAAAGGATGACAATAATATGCTGAAACAGTATTACGATATCCCAATTCAAAAGCTATGATATCCTAGTTAAAAAAACTATAACATCCCTACAAAAAATGATAAACTAATATTTTGATCCTTTGTAATAGAAGTTTTTCAGTATGAATTACTGATATATGATATCCATATATAATAAAATGCTTCTAAAAAAACTTCAGTATCAAAAACTTTGGAACATGAACAACTCGGTACAAAATAAATAATGAAGGCTTTTATCCTCCATCATAGGATATTTTAACCATGCATTGGATTGAGTAAGATTATTAGATTATGATAAAAAGACTGGGAGGAAAAATATTTCTAAAAAAAAGTTTTCAAGGAATGACATCCTAGTTCAGAAGTTACAATATCCTAGTTAAAAGATTATGACACCCGATCATATAACATGAAACTAAATATATTAACTCCTACTACCAGGAGAACCTATCACTTGTGGACTAAGTTATGACCCATAGGATGTCATAACAGGCTACGGATGCTAAAGGATGACAATAATATACTGAAACATTATTACGACATCTTAGTTCAAAAACCATAATATCCTAGTTAAAAAACTACAACATCCTTATAGAAAATGATAAAGCGGATATTTTGATTCTCTGTAATAGAAGTATTTTTATATGAATTGATACTATATGACACCCATATTGTAATAAATACTTTTGAGAAAACTTCAGTATCAAAAACTTTGAAACATGAATAACTTGGTACAAAATAGAAAACAAAGGCTTTTGTCCTCCATTATGGGACATTTTAACCATCCATTGGCTTGAGTAAGATTGTTAGATTGTGATAAAAAGATTGAAAAAAAAATATATTTCTAAACTAGGGTATCAAGGAATGACACCCTAGTTCAGAAGTTACGATATCCTAATTAAAAGATTACGACACCCGATCATAAAACATAAAACTAAATATATTAATCCCTACTACCAGGAGAACCTATCACTTGTAGACTGAGTTATAACTCCTAGGATATCATAACATACTATGGATGCTAAAGGATGATAATAATATGTTGAAATAGTATTATAATATCCTAGTTCAAAAACTATGACATCATAGTTATAAAACTATGACTTGCCTATAGAAAATATGAAACTATATTTATTATCCCCTCCTACTAGGAATACCTATCACCTATGGACAGAGTTATGACTCCCAGAATGTCATAAAATTCCATGGATGCTAAAGGGATATTATATGATTTCCTACATCATTAATTTTCTCTAACTACCAAATAGTTGGTGTAATAAAGGAACTATAAAAAGAAAACTAAATAAGATTCTATGAAGGCTTGGTTTACATCCTGTTGGAGATGACATTTTATCTTGATGTTATAGAAGAAGTCTTCGATAGCTTATTCAAATCTCAGACCAAAATAGAGCACTTTTTTAAAGTGAGGAAGAAACTTATATTAACATTTGAAAGTTGATTCCTATGATAGGACTCTTAGAGAATATTTCAGAATGAGGAAACCTCTTCCTTCAACCTTCGACTGATTCCTTGAATGAAAGCCAGAGCATGTTACTGATTCCTTGGAGCAAAGCCAGAGCATGTTACAGATTGAAAAATTTAGCTAGAAGTACTGGGAATAATATTTTAGATTCACCAAAATCCAAGCAAGATGGCGAGAAAAGTAGGCTGGAGGGAAAGGATATTTTGGTCTACACAAAAATTCAAAAAAAACCTGAATAATTAATGAATATCACACTTAACTTTTAACCTATTATACACCCCATCCTGTCAAGCTAGTTAGGATACAGGTGGACCAATATAAAAAAGCATTGCAGGCCATGTTGGGTTTCCTACACTGCACGCGGTGCACAAAGACTTACTCTTTCCCATTAGAGGTAATGGGCCTAGAACATCTTTCCATCTCCAGGGCCTTGAGAGAGTTGTAGGCATTTCCACCATCCTCAGTAAAGATGAGACCACACATGAGACCTAGGGATTTCACTTCTTGTGAAGTGAGGTTGTTGATATAGAGCAAATTTTCTGGGAGTAGCTAGCTTTTTGAAAGGCCTAACATTTTAATTTTCTTGCTTTTGATGTGGGTGCTTCTCTTTTTAGTTCAACTTTTGGGGGTGTGATGTGGGACAAATAATAAAACTAAATTACTATGATAAAGATCTAATTATCTGAGAGAAGTAGAGAATATTTTTTATATTTTTTTTCCAGATTTTTAAAGAAGATTTCAATGGAGACAGAAATGGAAACTAGTTATTATCTATCCACAAGTAAACCTACAAATTAACTAGGAGAACAGGACTTGGTGATTGAAAAATCACCGTAAACTAGGATTTATCTTATCAACGAATCAGAGAATAATATAAAAGGAATAAGTTTCGATTTTACCAATGAAGAATTGCTCCTCTGAATCGGATCTGACAAAATTCTCAAGATCATCATGGTAGAGTTTCAAGAACTCGATCCTGGGCTTTGATCTTCCGTGCGAAGCTAGTTTTGAGGCAAGAATACCTGATCTTGACTCCCGATCACTTGTAATACTCAACAATAAAATCATGAATTAAGAAGCAGCAAAGAAAAAAGAAAGAATAAAAAGAAAGGAAGGTTTAGAAATGGTAGGTTTTTGGATTTTATGGTTGGCTGGATAGGTAGGATAACTAGGGCCTCGCATCCTGCGATGTTCCAAAAACAAAGAAAAAGGGCATCACACCACGTGATGCACACAGTAAAGGAAATTCGACAGCATGTCTTTACTGATGAATAATAATTAATTTATTACAATGAGGGTTGGAGGGGTATTTATAACCCTCAACCAGTGGTGTAAGGATTCAAAGACTTAGAGTTAATTCTTCTTGGTAGCAACTCTTGAATTCCTTCTTCTGGTGTCATGACTCTTGAGATTGGATGATGATGGCTCTTATATGAAAGTGGACTCTTCAATTTGGACAGAAAAAAAACTCATGAGTTTTAGTGGGATTCATGAGTTCTTAAATCTTGATTTCCTGGAACTTGATTTCCTTGAACCCTTGAAGTAAGAAAATCCCTTGAAATTCTCTTTGATGGGTGCCCCTTAGAGAAGGATTCTTGGCCAACTTCTCCCTTGAAATTGGTGACAATTATTTGAGATGAATGGTGCTAAGAGTGAAGACTCCTGCTTTACTCATCTTAAAATCATCGAAGAATTTAAAAAAGGCACCCTCCTTGGATAAGCTTGCATGTTGTCTAAATGTCCGGATGTCTGAATGTCTAGATCTCTGGATGTCCGGATGTCTTAATGTCTTAATAAAAATAAAGACAACCATAAAATTGGCCAACAAAGATAAATGACATGGCATGTGAGATGTCCAAACATAAGTGACATGCCATGTGATAATATCCTGGGTGATGTGGCGAGGGATGTCCAAACATGTCATGTGTTGATGTCTCCTGATGATGTAGCAGGTGTTGTCCAAATTCTTGAAAAGGTGGCTCCAACAACAAACTGACTTGGCCTAGCATATGGCTTGTCTTGGGCTAGCACATGGCTTGTCTCGGGCTAGCATATAGTTTGTCTTGGGCTAGCACATGGATCTTCAATTGGATACACATAAAGTCATATAGGTCTTCAATTGGGTACATATGAAAACATATGGATCTTCAATTTGGTCTCCCTTGTATTACATGATTCAATAACTAATTACATGGACTCAATAACTAATCACATGGACTCAATAACTAATCACATGGTTTAACCAACTAAATAACCAATCATAATTAATTAGGTTTGTAAATAAAAACCCAATTAAAGTCGGTAAAAAGGGCTAATCAAAACTGGACCATTAAAAATCCTAATTGGATAAATAGGGTTTGTTTGTATATATACATGACTCAACTTGGTAAAACGGTTTGACCCAAAAGGCTAAAATAAAAAATCCTAATTACAGTTGGTAAAAAGGGTTTACCCTAACTAAACCAAAATAACATAATTTAAAATAAATATTTACATGAAAAAAAAGGTTTGGGTTCAGGGTTTTACTCACAGGTGATCCATAGGAATATGGATTCAACCTGTCGATTTATTTTAGTCCTGGTGCCCGCACCAATTCTCCCCGGGTGGGAGGAACTTGACCCTATCGAGTATGGGTCAACTTCTCTATTATAATACTCTAGTAAGTCAGGGGCAACTCTCTGGAAGTCCTCTTTGGTGATCCAAGAATCATCATATTCAGGTCATCCTTGCCAACGAACCAGATATCACTGGTAATCTTTGCTCTGGGTAGCGATGATCTTGTCATCCAAGATCCGTTCGATCTTGTCTCTTCGGGTTGGTGGTATGGCAGGTGGACACACTTGGATTGGTTCACTCTCAAGGACTAGATTAGGCCTAAATGGCTCACTAGGAATCAACGTTGGCTCCATATACTCGATAAGGTCTGAAACGTTGAAAGTAGAGTTAATGCCTAGTTCAGGTGGCAATTCAAGCACGTAGGCATTAGGTCCAATTTTCTTAATTACTTTGTATTGTCTACTACTACGGGCATGCAATTTTTTCATGGTTCCAGGTGGGAACCGTTCATGTCATAATTGAACCATAACAAAGTCTTCTTCTTTGTATTCCTTGAGTCTTCTTTTAGAATTAGCCATATGATTCTTATACAATTCTTTAATATATTGTGCATATGACTCTTCAAATATCTAATAGACTCACTATGCATTACTAGTGAAGAAAATTTATTTATTTGTTTATTATTATTATTATTATTTCATCTTTTTAAGTCATTAATTTCAATTATATGCTGACCCTTGGTCGATGGGTGACATGTAGATGAAAACTTAACATGCACTCCTAATAGATGCCACAGAGTCTGCCAAAAATAGGTTGTAAACCTAACATGATCTATGGGTTTGCAACATACTAACCTCTACAACATGCAAACTAATGGTCCTGGAAACATGGGAAGCTTCAAGAAAAGGTAGAAAATAAGAAGCAGATTTGGGGTGACTTGGTAGGATAGGAAATAAGAAAAAAGTTCAAGGATTTGTCCTAGACTAACGGGGTTGACCTTAAAGGTTGGACATAGATTCACATTGGCAGGGAATAAAGGGTCAGCTTGAAGAAAAGATGAGTCAAGAATTTCAGGAAAAAGGTCTTCAATGGGGACTGATGGAGTGAATTCTTCCTGAGGTTACTAGTTTAGAAAAATCAAGTCCTCACCGATTACTTCAGGACTAAGATCTATAGCTTGACTCTTTTCTAGGATTTTCCTAGGTAAGGTCTCAGTAGTAGGGTTAGGTTCCTTTTGGATCTCTTTTTCTAAGGGTCCTACCAGTATAGTTTCAGTCAGGGTATAGTCATGGTCAACTAACTCTAGGCTGGCTTCAGTCTGGATGTCTACTAGGTCAGCAATTCTAGGCTAGCCATATGTATTTCCTCTTCTGCCTCATACTCATTCACTAAGTTCACATCAGCTTCATAAACTTCTTCTTCAATGTCATCCTAGTGAACCAATAGGGTAGTAGGAGTAGGTTGGTTAAGAGAAAATTAGCTAGGATCTGGACTAGTAGGGATAGGTCGGCTCGGATTAGAGTTGAGTTGGCTCGAGTGAGAATTAGGTCAACTCTGTTGGGGAATGGGTAGAATCTAGTGGACTTGGTCGGAACCTAATTTTTGAAAAGGGGCACTAATCCTAATGGGTTATGGCTAACTAAGGGTTATGGGTTTCTTGGATTCATAGTACATGGGCACAGATCTATGGGTCATGGATCTGGATTCGTAGGAGCTGGGTTCAAAGGATCTGGGTGCATAGGAACTAGATTCATATGATTTGGATGTACTTTATTTTAATTTTAAGTTTCATGTCACTCCAGGTAGTTATGGGTATTTCTCTACTATTTCTAGTCATCCTTTCAATCTTATCCCAGTAAATTCTAGCCTGGCGTACTAACTTAAGCTTAGCAATCTTAAACTTTCTTTCATCAAAACTAGTTTCCTATCAAAATACAGATCCATACCTTCTTCCCAATCAAGATAATCCTCCAGATCAAGATCACCACCAAAGGTAGGTGCTTCTAGTCTAAAGTTCCTAGTGGCTCTCTCATCCTGGTCTATGGAATCATAATTGGGTCTCCTTTCACTAAGATCCCAGATTGGGTCATGGTGAGGGGCTATCCTAGGATTGACTCTAGGAATGGGTCAGGGTGTATTCCAAATTTAGGTTCAGGATGGGTCTTACGAGTTTTCTCTAGGTTTTCTAATCGTTGGTCCAGTCGATCAAACTTATGGTTCATTTGGGTACATTATTCAGTGAAGGTTCTAAGGAAGGTCTTAAAATT
This sequence comes from Areca catechu, assembly GCA_021397845.1. Lineage (NCBI taxonomy): Eukaryota > Viridiplantae > Streptophyta > Magnoliopsida > Arecales > Arecaceae > Areca > Areca catechu. The sequence continues at coordinate 39,527,996 of CM038042.1, read as the reverse complement.
GGGATCCATGATTAATTGGATTGGGTTTGGGTGAGACTACTGGTTGGGTCAGACTCCTAATCTATTGGTTATGCAATGCAATCACACAAAACTTAACTCAGACTAGGGTTTCCTAGACTTAGAGGCTTAAGTAGAATGGGTCAGCTCAAATTACAGCCAATTCAGTAATTACCCTATCCATTGGCCAGGAAAGAGGTGGGGTCATGGGAGGCTCCCCTTGCTCTCGTAGGGTCCTAATTAAAAATCATGAAATCGCTTAAGGCTTTGCCTCTGTACCTCTAGCCTTAGATACCAGATTCAAGTGATAATCATAGGATTGGGCACACTAGCTTACACACAATACTTGAAACCCAACCGTTGGTGTTCCTAGCTCACTAGAGCAATTTAAGTCTAATTAATTTTAATTAGGTTGGGATCGGATGTAAAGAAGGTTGTTGTGGGCCCAGGATAGGTGATGAGCACCTACCCTGATCTGAGATGCTCAAGTGCCCTTAAGATTATGTTACTTAATGATGCACACACAAGATGAAACATTAGATGCAATCTGACAAAAAAAATTAAAATAACAGAAAAATAAAATTAATTATTTTTTATTTGTATTTTGTTCTTTTATTTTCAGTAAAGATATAGTTTGCAAAAAAATACCTAAGATGCATGAAATTAAATATGCAAGATTTATGCAAAAAGAATCCTAAACTAAAATTGCTAAAATTTAGGATAGATCTGTTCTCAGGCAATATTCCGGCAAGCAAAAAATCTACAGACTGAAATAATTCATGAAAAAATTCTAAAAAATTTTATCAATTATGATTGATCCAGGAAACAAGAATCAAGTGATTCTGAGTTACCTATATACAAAAATAATTAAAATAATAAATTATGTACTGTGATGGATGTGATGCAGAAAATAAACCTTAAAGATGCCTATCTCTTTATTTCTTTTTCAAGGGTCAATTCATAGTAGCACCCCTACATGCCATAGAAAATCTTGTTTGAATGGGATGTGAGGGTCTTGCAGCCCTACTTTTTTTTATGACCGAACATCCATGGTGAAGCACCCGATTCAAGTACTTAAAGAGAAACTAAATCAGCACAAGAGAATTAAACCCTAGTTTAACCTACTCTGATACCAAAACTGATGTGAGACAAATAATTAAAACTAAATTACTTATGATTAAGATCTAATTATCTGAGAGAAGTAGAGAATAATTTTTATATTTTATTTTTTATATTTTTAAAGAAGACTTCAATGGAGACAGAAATGGAAACTTGTTATTATCTACCCACAAGTAAATCTACAAATTAACTAGGAAAATAGGACTTGGTGATTGAAAAATCACTGTAAACTAGGATTTACCTTATTAACGAATTAGAGAATAATAAAAAAGAAATAAGTTTCAATTTTACCAATGAAGAATTGCTCCTCTGAATCGGGTCTGACAGAACTCTCAAGATCTTCACGACAGGATTTCAAGAACTCGATCTCGGGCTCTGATCTCTGCACGAAGCTGGTTTCGAGGCAAGAATACCTGATCTTGATTCCTGATCACCTGTAACACTCAACAATAAAAATCATGAATTAAGAAGCAACAAAAAAAAGAATGAATGAAAGTAAAGGAAGGTTTAGAAATGGTAGGTTTTTGAATTTTCTGGTTGGCTACATAGGGAGGATAACTAGGGCCTCGCACCTCGTGATATTCTAAAGAACAAAGGAAAAGGGCTCACACCCCCTGTGATGCACACAGCAAAGGAAAACTCGACAGCATATCTTTATTGATGAATAATAATTAATTGATTACAAGGGGAGTTAGAGGGGTATTTATATATCCTCAACCAGTGGTGTAAGGGATTCAAAGACTTAGAGTTAATTCTTCTTGGGTAGCAACTCTTGAATTCCTTCTTTTGGTGTCATGACTCTTGAGTTTGGATGATGATGGATCTTGTATGAGAGTGGACTCTTCAATTTGCATAGAAAAAAATGTTGCCCAGGTGGCTACATAAGAGGGGGGTGAATTGGAAATTTAAAATATTTAAGCAGATAATGTGCACTTAAAAATCCTTTTAAAGTGTTAGGTGCTATGGCAAAATCATAATTTGCAAAAGCTAAATAAGATCAAAGAATCACAACACAAACACACATAAATTTATAGTGGTTCGGAGTAACCCGGCTCCTACGTCCACTACCCAAGATATCACTTGGGATTTCCACTATACTCACACCCGAATACAGTAGGATTGTTTTACAGGATCACAATCCAAAATCTTTACACTTTGGTTTTACCGGGATCACCAAAGAAAACCCCACACCCTTTGGTTTTGAACAGGATCACTAAAGACCTAACATGGTTTTCGCAGGATCATCAAGAACCCAACACTTGGTTTTTATTTAAGGCTCACCAAGAACTTATTTTGGCTTTCAAATGGGCTCACCAATAACCCAACAATTCAAGAATGAATTGAGAAATAAATGCAATAATAAATGACAAACTCTAGTTGTTGGATAGTTGCCGGTGCAGCTTGAGAGAAGTCCACTTGGATGCACTTCAATGCACTTTAAAAGCTTCAATGGCTTCTTTCCAAAGTGTTTCAAGCTTCAAATCAGAGTTGGTGAAGACTTGAAGATTGACATGAATGCTTTTTGTGCTCTCTTGCTTGTTGGTTGGTTGGATATTCAATAAAACCTTAAAACTTTGAGAAACCTTCTTACTCTTACTTTTTGGAAGTTCAAATCCTCAAATATGGTCTTCCATCACTCCAAGGTAATTTGAGACATTGTAGACCATTGGGATGTGACATTTGACCATTCATAAGCCAACAGGTAATTTGAAAGATTTTTCAGATTTGAAACCTTTTTATAAAATTTTTTGAATACTTTGAAGGTTTTATCTTTATGAGCAATAAACAAAATCCATATAATCTGAAAAAATCATCTACAATCATAAGGACATATTTCATACCTCCTAGGCTTATAGTCCTAGTTGATCCAAATAAGTTCATGTGAAGTAGTTTTAGAGGTCTAGTAGTTGAAATCATATTTTTGGATTTAAAACTCCCCCTAGTTTGTTTACCTATTTGGCATGCATCATAAACATGATCAAAATCAATTTAAACTTAGGCATGCCTCTAAGTTTTTGAAAATTAATCTGGCAATAGTATGCATGCTAGCATGACCTAATCGTCTATGCCATAATAAATAAGACTCCTTGGTTTTAGCATTCATTGCAACTAAACTGGAACTACTTGACATGGCAAAATCATTTAGATCTACTACATAAATATTTCCAAGTCTATGTCCAATGAATTTACTATTAGAATCAAGAGAGTTTGTTACTATACACATAGATGATTCAAAAATAACCTTGAAGCCTTTATCACAAAGTTGACTAATACTCAATAAATTGTGCTTCAATTTATCCACTAGCAATACATTTTTAGTGAAAGTACATGGGGTTATTTTGATCTTACCAATTCTGATTATTTTTCTCTTGCCATTGTCTCCAAAAGTAACCATTCATATTTCTTTCATTTATAGGATGATGAACTGATCCTTGTCACCCGTCATATGCCTTGAACAGCCACTGTCGAGATACCATCTTTTCTTCAATTTCTGGCTGTAAGACATTTTTGCAAGATAATCAAGGAGTTCTTTTAGGTACCCAAGCTAACTTGGGTCCTGTAGGTTAGCTGAGGTGGTTCCTTTAGAAACTCAAATATTTTTTGATTTATATTGGACATTCTTAATAATATTACTTTCAAAAGCTTTATGTCCTAGCTCTTTGCAAGCCAACATTTGATTCTAGAATTCTAAAAATTTATGCTTTGAAATTCTAAATGTATGAGATGCAAAAATAGCAGATTTTATATTTGAGTTTTTAGGAACATACAAGGTAGCTTTCGAAATGGAAGTAGAACCTTTTATCACAAAAGCCTTTTGAGAAGTTAATTTAGGAACAAAATCTTTTTGCTTCATAAAAGTAGTTGCTGAAACATAATTTGAGTTTGAAGAATTAAAACCAATCCCAGCTTTGTTACCATAAATTCTTTGTTCTTTAAGAATCAACTCAAGCTTGTTAGAGGATAAAGTAAGCTTTCAACAAGTGGCTTGAGTTTTTCAACCTCCTTTTTCAACTCATAGTTTTCATTTAACAAAACTTTGTTTTTGTCATGATAATCATTATTTTTAGTTTTCAATACTTTACAGTTTTCATAATAGACATGAAGTTTTTTTTGCAACAAAGTATTCTTTTTTGAAATCTCCTCTTTTTCTTTGAGTAAAAAATCATTAATATTATTTAGAGATCTAATCTTTACTCCAGCCTTTTTAAATTCAAATAAAAGATCATGGAATGCAGAATTTAACTCATCAAATATAAATTCAATTTGAGCATTGGGAGAAGTTACCTCATCCTCGAGATCCATTACATAGATTAGCAGCTTTTGTGGTCTCTTCTTCTTCAGTTGAGGTGCATTCTTTACTGTCGCTCCATGTGGCAACCATCGCTTTCTTTTTGTTTCTCTTAAAAATTTCTTCAATTGTGGACAATCTGGACAAATGTGCCCTGGTTTCTTACATTCATAGTAGGTGGGAATTGTTCCTTTTCCTTGAAATGCTCTTCTCGTTTATGAAATTTTCTATTGAATCTTTATTTATTCTTTTCCATAAACTTTCTAAATCTCTTCACGACCATTACGATATCTTCATTTTCTAGATCGTCTTTGGAGGAGGCAGAATCATCTTCCAATTCTTCATCATTCTTAGATTTCAATGCAGCCTTGAATGCAATAGTTTCTTTTTTTTCTGATCATCATCAGTTCTGTGCTGCATGGCCAATTTGTGTGTGATGAAGAGAACCCATTAATTCATCCATAGACAAAGTGTTTAGATCTTTAGCCTCCTGGATGGCTGTAACTTTAGGGTCCCATTTGTTTAGAAGTGATCTCAATATCTTCTGTACTAGATAAGCATTTGAGTAAACCCTGCCAAGACTTTTCAAACCATTAATAATATCTGTAAATCTAGTGTATATGGCAGAAATATTTTTATTAGGTTCTATTTTAAACAATTCATAATTGTGTACTAGAAGGTTAATTTTTAAAGTCTTCACTTGGGAAGTTCTTTATGGGTCACTTCAAGTTTGTCCCAAATTTTTTTTACTGACGAGCAAGTAGAAATTGATTAAACTCGTTTGAATCCAAAGCATGGTATAGCAAATTCATTGCTTTGGCATTTAATTCCTCTAATTTCATATCGTGTTCATCCTATTCCTTTTCAGGCTTAGGGATATCCATGCCATCAATTTTAATCATGGAATATATGGTCCTTTAAGAATGATCTTCTATAATTGAAAATCAATAGCTTATATATAGATTTCATTCTTGCTTTCCAATAAGAATAATTTGTGCCTGCAAGAGTGGAGGTCTATTAGTTGACTGGCCTTCGGCTAAGGATGTACTCATGGGATGAGCCATCAATCTTTACTCTAATGTAATCAGAGACACTGCTCTGATACCAGTTGTTGCCCAAGTGGCTACCCAAGAGGAGGGTGAATTGGGAATTTAAAAAATTTAAGCAAATAATGTGCACTTGAAAATCTCTTTTAAAGTGTTAGGTGTTGTGGTAAAATAATAATTTGTAGAAGCTAAATAAGATCACAGAATCACAACACAAACGTACAGAAATTTATAGTGGTTCGGAGCAACCCAGCTCCTATCCACTACCCAAGATACTACTTGGGATTTCCACTATATTCACATCCGAATATAGTAGGATTGTTTTACAGGCTCACAATCCAAAATCTCTACACTTTGGTTTTACTGGGATCACCAAGAAAACCCAACACCTTTTGGTTTTGAACAGGATCACCAAAGAAACTTAACTTGGTTTTCATAGGATCACAAAGAAAACAACACTTGGTTTTTATCTAAGGCTCACCAAGAACCTATTTGGTTTTTCAAACGGGCTCACCAATAACCCAACAATTCAAGAATGAATTGAGAAATAAATAATGCAACAATAAATGACAAACCTCTAGTTGTCGGATAGTTGCCGATGCAACTTGAAAGAAGTCCACTTGGATGCACTTCAATGTATTTTAAAAGCTTTGGTGGCTTCTTTTCAAAGTGCTTCAAGCTTCAAATCAGAGTTGGTGAAGACTTGAAGACTGACTTGAATGCTCTTGGTGCTCTCTTGCTTGTTAGTAGGTTGGATATTCAATAAAACCTTAAACTTTGAGGAACTTTCTTACTCTTGCTTTTTGGAAGTTCAAATCTCAAATATATGGTCTTCCATCACTCCATAGTTTGAGATGTTGTAGACCATTGGGATGTGATATTGACCATTGGAGCACCTTTTGGCATTCAAAAAGAAATTTTGAACTAGCCATTATGTACCTGAGAACGACACTCGAGTCGGCTGGGATACTTTAAGTTAGCTTGGATCCTTCAAGTTGATAGGTCGAGTCACCAATTCTTCAGTAGGGTCGGCTCTCTATCTCAGGATGCAAAAACTTCACTCTGGACAAGTCGGCTCTTGATAGCTCGAGTCAGCTCAAACTTCTATCGTTGAACACATTGACTCGAGGAGTCGACTCACTTTTACTTGGGTCGACTCTTCTTCTCAGAATCATAAAACTTTACTCTAGAGGAGTCGGCTCATTGCAGATTGGGTCGGCTCACTTTCTCAGGTCTTCAAAATTTGTTTTGGCAAAGTTGGCTTATTATGGTTCGGTCGGCTTGCCTGGCTTATTCTCAGAAGACTTCAAAAATGGACTCTAAAAGAGTCAGCTTGGACTTATTCCAGTCGACTCCGATTTACTTGAGTCAACTCAATTTCCTTCGAGTCGGCTTGGAATTTTGCATGCCAGAATCTTTAGTGCGTGCTATTAGGTGGAGTCGGCTCTTATACAAACTGGGTCGGCTCGAGTGACTTCTTCCAAATTTTTACAATTAAACTCAAGAATACTCTCACCAACGCTCTTCAACATTCAATATAACCAACTCAAATAAATTTAATGCATAGCACACATAGAAGTAACCCTTTTACATGATTATTCTTAACTTTTTCATTAGGTTCTTCTTTACAAAACAAGATTACAACACAACTCAAAACAAGAAGTATGAATATAGGAGTTGAAGTTTGAACAAAGAATTCATCCTACAAAAACTTTTAAACCACTTGAAGAGTTGTTAGAAAATATGTGCATGCTCTAATATTTGGTTATTATCAAAATCACTTATGTGGTCAACAAAAAACTCATGAGTTTTAGTAGGATTCATGAGTTCTTGAAATCTTGATTTCCTGGAACTTGATTGCCTTGAACTCTTGAAGTAAAAAAATCCATTGAAATTCTCTTTGATAGGCACCCCTTAGAGAAGGATTCTTAGCCGACTCCCCTTGGAATTGGCAACAATTATTTGAGATGAATGGTGCTAAGAGTGAAGACTCCTTCTGCTTTACTCATCTTAAAACCATCGAGGAATTTAAATGAGGCACTCTCCTTGATAAGCTTGCATGTTGTCTAAATGTTTGGATGTCTAGATGTCTGGATGTCTGGATGTCCGAATGTCTTAATGACTTGATAAAAAATAAAGACAACATAAAATTGGCCAACCAAGATAAATGACATGGCATGTGAGATGTCCAAACATAAGTGACATGACATATGATAATATCCTGGGTGATGTGACGAGGGATGTCCAAACATGTCATGTGTTGATGTCCCCTGATAATGTGGCAGGTATTGTCCAAATTCTTGAAAAGGTGGTGCGAAGAACAAACTGACTTGGCCTAGCACATGGCTTGTCTTGGGCTATCACATGGCTTATCTTGGGCTAGCACAGGCTTGTCTTGGGCTAGCACATAGGTCTTCAATTAGATGCACATAAAGTCATGTGGGTCTTCAATTGGGTGCACATGAAGTCACATGGGTCTTCAATTGGGTCCCCCTTTTATTACAGGACTTAACTAATCACATGACTTAATAACTAATTACATGGACTCAATAACTAATCACATGGACTCAATAACTAATCACATGGTTAACCAACTAAATAACCAACCATACTTAATTAGGCTTGCAAATAAAAACTTAATTAAAGTTGGTAAAAAGGCTAATCAAAACTGGACCATTAAAAATCCCAATTAGGTAATAGGGTTTGTTTGTATATATACATGACTCAACTTGGTAAAGGGGTTTGGCCCAACAGACTAAATAAAAAATCCTAATTGCAGTTGGTAAAGGTTTACCCTAACTAAACCAAAATAATAAAATTTAAAATAAATATTTACATGAAAAAAAAGGTTTAGGTTTAGGGTTTTACTCACAGGTGATCCACAGGAATGTGTGTTTCAACCTATCAATTTCTTTTAGTCCTGGTGCCCACACTAGTAGTGGTTTCAGAGGGAATAGTAGGTGCAGGTAGGTATCCACCTGATTCCTCGATAGGGATCTAAAACCCAGAGGAGAGGTTACTGACTATAGATGCTTGCTTGTTTGCCAACCCTGAAAGGATCAGAGAGAAGGCCACATAATTGGAAAGTCTTCATATTCTTATATAACTAGTCTTCATTAATCCTCATATAAATGGTCTTCATATTTCTCATATGAATATTCCTCACATAAATTTTTACCTTCTTAATTTTACTTTCTTGCCTTCTTAAGGCATGTATCTCTTCTATATATACCATGACCCTAAATAAATAAAATTCAACTCATTTTTTTGGCTTCACCATTAACAACATGGTATCAGAGACTTCCATCGATCTCTAATCCTTCCCTTGCCTTTCCTTCCATCAATCTTTAATCGCTCATCAGACCATGAAGGAGGTGGAGGCATCTTCTACTAATATATCAATGAAGACTATCAGACCATGAAGTGGTTAACAGACAAATATAAATTTACCATTAGTTCACTACCCCCTCCTAACTCTGGATAGCCAACCACTACACACTTCCAAGTTTATCCAATTAGGTATTCCATATAGTACAAGCCATGCATTTGTTGCTTAGATAGGTCTTCTTCTTGGATCATTGATTTTTGAGCTTCCAGTCATATGACTGGATCTTCTATATCATTTAGTACATATTTTTCCTTGTTTTGGTCTTGACAAAGTTTTGATGGATCTCTTTTAGCGAAATCCGGTAAGGAAACCATTAACTATACACCTACTCTCCAGCTATCATCTATCCTACATGTACCTACCTTTTTCACAAACTTGTTATCTATTTGTTCTCTTACTAAGGATTTGAACTGCTCTATCACTTTTTGGCCATCTCATTGTGTTATTTAAGAGCTGACAACGAGAAAAGAACTTAGATTTGGTAAATTGCATAATGGCCTGTACTACCAAAAAAATGAAGGGGAAAGGTTTAATGCTTCATTGCTCGAGTGTGCTCTATCAATGGACAAGGCATCTTTTGAACTCTTACTTCATCATAGAAGACTAGGTCACAACGTCTTTCTTGCTTTACATCAGTTATTTCTTGCTCTTTCTCAATCTTGCCAGAAGGTTACTTTAGTTTGTGATGACTGTGAACTTGCTAAATATAGCCATGCAATATATCCTATTTCTAATAATAGAAGCAACAATAGGTTTGGTAATATGCATTCGGATGTTTGGGGTCCCTATAGTACTATTTCTACTTCCAGGCATTGCTGGTTTGTTACCTTTATTAATTATTACAGTCGGGTGACTTGGTTATATTTACTGAAGAGCAAGCACGAGGTATTCTCATATTTTAAAGACTTTTATAAACTGGTGCACACCCAGTTTGGAGCAAAGGTTCGGATACTTCGATCTGATAATGGTATGAAGTATACAATCAAGCATTTCGTGCCTACCTATAGGATCATGAGATTATTCATCAGACTATTTGTGTAAATACTCCAACACATAATGGAGTAGTAGAATAGAAGAATAGACATTTACTAGAGGTAACTCGTACCCCATGATTACTATGCAAGTTTCTAAATTTTTATGAGGGGATGCTATTCTGACTATGGCTTGTCTAATTAATCGTATCCTCTCCGGGTTCTTGGCTTTAAGTCTCCACTTAAATGTTTGCAAGGGAAGATAAAATATATTACGCCACCCCATATTTTCGGCTATGTATATTTTGCTCGTGACCATACACTATCTATTAGTAAATTGGATCCTTATGCTTTGAAATATATCTTTGTAGATTATTCTGCCACTAAGAAGGATATAAATATTATCACCTACCTACATGATAGATGCTAGTTATCATGGATGTGACTTTTCAAGAAATGGAACCATACTATGGGACAAAACAACTCCCTACATTTTTGGATGAGCCAGGTAGTGTCTCCATGCCTTACGAGTTCTTGACCATGCTGTCCGATGGCCATTGGCATGAGGGGGACCATGATGGTGTTAGAAGTGGTAGGAGTATAGCAGTCGAACGGATGGTGCTCGCAAGATCCTTGCAATACACAAGGTGATGGTATTCATGGGGAGTAGAGTGAGGCTATTGTGTATTCTCCAATCATCCAAGCTTCCGTCTCGAGCATAGCTTCATCCATGCCTTCTGAGTCCTCTTCCTCTATGAATAATGGTAATGCCCCTATTTGCTCTGAATTAGATATTCCCATTGCTCAACAAAAGGGTTTCCGCCTGATCATTCCTCCTTCTCGATATCGTTATGATATTTCTAACTATATATTCTATGAGTCCCTGTCTCCTTCTTGCAAATCCTTTGTAGCTATATTGGAATCTATTAGCATTCCTACTGGCTGGAAGGTGACTATGGTAAATCCAAATTGGAGGCAGGTGATGATAAAGGAGATGAATGCTTTGTTAAAGAACCATATATGGGATCTAGTGACTGTCCCTAGCAGGAAGCTACCAGTAGATTGTAAATGGGTGTATACAGTAAAGCATAATCTCAAAGGCAAACTTATGAAATACAAGGCCCACCTAGTGGTGAAAGGATATACATAGACGTATGGCATCGATTATGAGGAGACCTTTGTCCCTATGGCAAAAATGAATTCAGTGCACACTTTGATCTCATGTGCTACTAAATGTGGATAGGAATTGCATCAGCTAGATGTGAAGAATGCCTTTCTTCATGGAGATCTTCAGGAGGAGATTTACATGCACATTCCTCTTAGGTTTACAAGTAGAGCTACGATAGGAAATGTATGCAGATTAAGATGCTCTCTCTATGGTCTCAAGCTATCTCCCTATACCTGGTCTAAATGCTTCAGTCGAGCAGTGCTCAAGATGGGATACTCATAGAGAATGTTGATTATACTCTATTTTTTAGGCATGTTGGTGGGAAGAGAACGATTCTAATAGTATATGTTGATGATATAGTTGTTACAGGAGATGATCCTAGGGAGATTGTACAGCTTAAGCAAAACTTGGCTTGCAAGTTTGAGCTTAAAGACTTGGGCCATTGAGGTATTTTTAGATATTGAGGTCTCTAGATCATCTCATGGTATTTTTTAGACATAGCAAAAGTATATTCTTGATTTTCTTAATGGCAAATGGAGGAGCTTCTATTGATCGTGGAAGATATCAACGACTGGTAGGGAGACTGATTTATCTTTCTCATACCAGACCAGATATTGCCTTTGTAGTCAGTGTCATCAGCTAGTTTATGCATGACCCACGAGAATAACATATGGAGGCAATGTATCAGATACTATGCTACTTGAAAAAGTACCTTGAATGGGGATTGCTCTTTTCTCGATATGACTCCCTGAGAATAGAAGCATTTACTGATGCATATTGGGCAGGTTCACTGTATAATCGATGATCTATTACTAGTTATTGTACATTCGTTGGTGGTAATCTAGTTACGTGGAGAAGTAAAAAAAGTCTATTGTAGCCAGATCGATTGTAGAGGTTGAGTACAGAACAATGGCTTAAAAAATATGTGAGCTCCTCTGGCTACAGAAATTACTCCAAGAGCTATACCTTTTGAGTAAGTCCTCGATGATGCTATACTATGATAATAAGGCAGCGATTGAAATTATGAATAATCCGGTACAATATGATCGTACTAAACACATTGAAATTGATCGCCACTTTATTAAGAAAAAGGTGACTAGTATACATAATTGCATATCTTTTATCTGCTTAGCCAATCAAGTGGCAGATATCTTAATAAGGGATTAAGTGAATCTTTATTTTCTCTCATGTTCGCAAGATGGGTCTTCAAGATATCTTTACCCCATCTTGAGGGGGAGTATTAGAAAGTCTTCATATTTCTCATATAACTGGTTTTCATATTCTTCATATAAATATTTCTCATATAAATGGTCTTCATATTCCTTATATGAATATTCTTTATATAAATGATCTCCTAGCTTTTTTCTTCATAGTTTACTTTCTTGCCTTCTTAAGGCCTGTAATTTTTACTTTCTTAATTTTACTTTCTTGCCTTCTTAAGGCTTGTGTCTCTTCTATATATACCATGACCCTATATGAATAAAATTTAATTCATTTTTTTCGCTTCACCATTAACAACACATGCTAACCGGAACTAGACAGAAGGCAGTCGTAGTGTAGTTCAAATCTAATCTTTCAAGATGCATTGTTGGCCTTATGGGAAAGCTTCATGGGTGCTATGTAGGAAAGAGAGGGTAGGTAGCGTTGGGGCAAAAGGTGTTGCTCCAGGTTTTGAACTAGCATGTGACCGTTGACAGCCCCAGTATATAGATATATTTGAATTTGAATTTGGCTTGGTTGAACTAGAATGTCCCATAGGATGATGCACACAACAAGTAGTTACTGGCGTGATTGGTAGAGGCTGGTGTTGTAGGAGTTTTTGGAGGATCCCGATTGGCATGAAGTAGCTAGCTGACCGGTCTAAACATACCCTGTTCACTGAGCCTTGAGCCTGATGAATGAACAGGTTTAGTTCTAGTGTTGGACTGGAGGTGTGAAAACCTTCGACTTGATCGCTATGTTCCCTTCTTTTGGTGGAAGCTTTCCCAGATTGGGCTGCAGGCCTTTTCCTGCTTTCAAGTAAATGTGACTTACCAGTCTCACCAAACAGTAGTCTTACTCTTCTTCCACGTTATGACTGTTCGAGTCATCCTCTGCATTTGGTGTACCAGGCTGGTCCTGTTTTGAGACGAAGTTGATTCTTATCTTAACACTATGAGAAAATGAGCCCACAGCATTTGCCTTATGAGCCAGGATATCTTGCACATCGTCTTCTTTTATATGCCTTCCAATAACCTCAACATAGGCAGCTCTTTCTAGGAAAAGTTCCATTTCCTCCATTTCAGAGGAAACCGAAATGAAAGCTTTTAGGCAGTGTTTGGATGGCGAATACGAGGCAGAATAAGGCCTTATCCCAGCTTATTCTGCCAAACAGCCCAAAAACCGATGAAGAATAAGGGGAGTAGCTTATTCCGGTCAACGAGACTTATTCGTGAATAGCATTCCATGGGGACCCATGGAATGCGCTATTCAGCTTTCGGGAATTCCAGGGCATCACGGTCATTCGATCAATTTTATACTTTCGATCCTTATCTTCTCCCCCCCCCCCCGACTCATACCCTCTAAACCCTCGAAGCCATATCTCAGCTCCGATCTCTGGCGTCTACCCTTGCCGTCGATAAGCATATGAAGTACGAAGGCTCCAGGTGAGTCCAATCCATTTCAGAGACCTGTTTCTCTCTGGTTTTCATTGTTATTTTCTGGTTCTACTGGGGACCCATGGTAGTTGGTTCTTCGATTCATCTCGATCCTGAGCTCTGCCTTGTGTTGGGGTTTCGGATGAAGGTAATCTTCACAAACCCCCCTTTTCCCCCTTTCCATGGTATGGGAGGATGCTGGCTTACAGAGGATGTTAGGGCAAGGACTTAAGATCACGATGCGTGGGTTTTGGGTTGAGATCTCAGTGGCTTTTGGGACTTTGGGTTCAAAGGTGTCTTTGTTTCTTTGAGGTCGGTGAAAGGAGCAACACCCTATCCTTCGATGAGATGCCTTACAGTTCGTATCCAATACCCTGTTTTTGTATGGAATGCCACTACTTGCAGGTCCATGGCTAATATTGGTTGTTTTCCATTCATCAAATTGGTTTTCTAAACTGTCTCATGTCAATTTATGATCTTTATTACATTGTTGCTATGATTCATTAACACTGCTGCTCTGATTCTTACCTATGGTCAGCTGACCATGTTTTATATTGTGCACAAAACATGATAGCCTCTTAACTATGCTCCCAATTGCATATATAGTTTATTGTGGCTCCAGAAAGTCGGGTACTTTCCTATTGATATTCTCTGTGGTACAACAATGGTTCCAAAATATTTGGCAGCCCTCGATGATGGTTAAGTTTCTTGTTTTTTTCTTTTTTTAAGCATCCTACATATAGTCATGGACATCTTTCTCAGCCTAGTCATATGTTGTCTACCTGTTTTGAGAAATATGCCATTTTTATTATCTAGTTTCATATTTAATTACTTTAAGTTGACATAAACATTCATTACCTTTCGGACGTATGATTATTTCGTTAAAGTTACAGTTATTTGTAAATGTCTAAATCACGTGATAAACATGATCAAGATATGGAAGGTTCTTCATGTAGAAGGACACTCAATTGGACAGATTCCCTCGATATGATAATGATTGCCTTAATGAGGCAAGAATATGATGAAGGTAACTATATAAATGGAACCTTCACAAAGGAAACTTGAAAAAAGATGACCATAGCTTTTAATCAACAAACAAGGAAGAGCTTCACATACACCAACTTGAAGAACAGGCTCAAGGTCCTTAAAAAAGCTTCGATCTGCATTTCAACCTGGCTAATTGATCGGGTTGGGGCTGGGATCCTGTACTGAAGGTGCCTACCCCCGATGATCAACAGATATGAGAGGAGATCATTGCGGTGAGTGCTTTGTAGCTATTAACATTTTAGCTATAAAGCATTTCAATTTATGTAGTTAATACGTATACCTGTATGACATATAGGTGAACAAAGCTTATGCCCGCATTAAGGATAAGCCTTTCCCTACCTATGAAGATCTAGAGATCTTGTTCTCTAGAAGCACTGCCACCGGTAGGTGGGGGCCACATCTGTTATACCAGAAGGTGTATCGGATAATTCAACATCCGATGATGAAGCACAAATGACAAACTTTGATGCCTTGATATCAAGCAGTTATCACAAACTACTAACCGTGTATCTGCTGCTTCATTTTACCGTTCCAAATATTTTAATGAAAGCAGGACAAATGAACACCCAATAGCCCGCCCGCATGTACCTCAACACTCGTAAGTGAACCAATTTTCGAAGGATGCCTTCCTCTTCTACCAAAAAGAGTAGAGGTCAATTTCTCAGACTGGTAGGTCATGTCGATCTCGGATTAATAGTGATGCCAGTGATGCACTACATGAGATAGCAGAATAAGGAAGAAAAAGATTGAAAATTGCAAACGAGCTTTTACGTAGGTAGAAGCTTTGTAGGCCAACAATTTATTCTACTTCTCAATGCAGGTGAAGTTGGAGAGTATACCTGGAATTACACCTGAATGCATAATAGGTGCATTCAAAATTTTAAAAACAATGATAATCGATGGTTCTTTATGAACTATGATGGGCATGTTTTGGAAGCATGGCTTAGGAAACAACTATCGGAAGTTATTAAGGTCCTAAATCGATGCAAGCTCCTCTTGAATCAAATGTCTATGTCCCAAATGTTTACATTCCCATCCCATGCATGATGTCCACAGAGCTGCCACAAATTTTTTTATGAATCCGTCTGTGAATCCAATCAATCAATATGCTCCAAATATGTTTACTTCCACTCCTATGCAATCAAGAATTCAAGGTGGGACACCATCAATCATGGACCAAGTTTTTAGGGCTAGCACTAAAGGTAGCCCACGTGCAGGTCATTCGACATCTATTGAACACAGCTCACATTTCATTGGTACAAGCTCTTCTGTACCACCATATCAATCCGATGACACTTACAGACATGGTTGAGGGATGACATAATGTGTTTGTAGGTCTGGTGAAGTCATGATGCACGCTTTTGTCATCCCTGGTTAGTGAAGTTAACATTTTGCTTAACTATATTTGTTAGATATGCTTGAATGACATATTATTATAAGTATTTTTTGTTAATATCACTATGTTTATGTTGCATTACCTGCTCTAAATTTCTGTATGATGTTATGTCATCTTCATAGGACATATGTATGTGTATCTTTTTGGTCTTAATATCAATGATATAGTACTTAAATCTCTCGTATCGTAGTTGATTATTTCTTTAAAATTTTTTTCGGTAATCCAAATTGTTCCATCAGCTTTAATGCTTATCAATGGATGATAGTAATTATACATGAAGTATATTTTACATTTGCATTTCTAATTCAAATTTTATTTAGATGTCTCTCTCGAATCAGTTATTGTAATTCATTATTGATGAGAAAGATTTTTGGGATGATGTAGTTAAGATATTGTTAAGTACTGGAATTATTCAACTGGAGGATTATAACATACATTACAAGAGACCTTATCGAACCCGTCCATTTTCAGGTCACAATCTAATTACAGACATTATGTATGGGCATCCTGATAAGGGTTACTCCCATTTTTGAATGACAAATAACATGTTCCAACAACTAGAATAGCAGCTTGTCTCATGAGGAATTATAAGTGCTACTCGAAACGTATCATCTACCGAACAATTGGCTTTCTTTTTGTACTACGTAGGGCATGGGGTCGGCAATAGAGTTTTGGCCGAAACTTTCCAACATTCAGGTGAGACGATATCAAGGTACTTTAACAAAGTACTTAGAGGGATTTGTTCCCTAAAGCATGATTTCATAATTCAACCAACTGATGATTCACATCTTTGTCTAATTAGTGAACTACATTATATTGATGATTTGACTTACTTAGGATATGTTTCATCAAAGAATGCTATAGGTGTTGTTGATGGTACACACATACCTGCTCTAATAAAGAAGAGCAAACAACCTCGATTCAGGAATCACAAGGGAACATTTTCTCAAAATGTTATGGCTGCTGCTTTATTTGATCATACTTTTCTTTTCATCTATACTGGCTGAGAGGGCTCTGCAACTGACATGCATATTTTGCGTTGGTGTGTGGAGTCCGGTTTGTCCTAAGTTTGCTCTAATGGTCACTCGCGATTTGTCCTAAGTTTGTTGTAGTACTTGCCATCCTCATAGGCTATGTGCTGGGCTTGCTGATATGTAGTGGTAAATGAAACTAAGATGTTAGGATTTATTTCTGTTGTATTATTAAGATGTTACTAACTGTATATCATATGTTGCATTTTGTTGTGTGCATAAAGTATTGCTATGTTTCTCATGTTGGAGCAGTTTGTCTAAGAAACATGTAATAAATAACTAAGAAGTATGAATGTTTATATTATAGTACATGATATTGTTGGGCCATGTAATGAGGATGATGACCTTGTTGTCATACACATATTATCTGACCGATATGTGTGGTGCTTTCTTGTTGATAAATTGTTGTTAATGGTAGTTTAAGCCTTTGAGATTTATTTGTTAAGTTCCTTACTTGACTTTCCCCATACCCTATGCTTGCAGGCATCACTAGGATGGAAATTTTTCCTAATCTCCTTTTTATATGTTATCATGGGAGTTCATTATGGACTGATCTCTTTTGGTCTAAATGGTTTTTGTTGTTTTGTCCTGGCCATACGTTTTGTGTCACTAATCAGGTTATTTAGATACCTTGCAGTGTTTGTATTATTTGAAGACCATGTTCCTGATCCTAATACCTATATCTGACAATGGTATGTCAATTTTGTTTTAGGAAAACTATTTCAATACATGCAGAAAACCACAAGCTT
Organism: Areca catechu; assembly: GCA_021397845.1. Taxonomy (NCBI): domain Eukaryota; kingdom Viridiplantae; phylum Streptophyta; class Magnoliopsida; order Arecales; family Arecaceae; genus Areca; species Areca catechu. The sequence goes on along the minus strand of CM038042.1, from coordinate 39,510,159 downwards.
GAAATGCCTAAAGTGCTAGCAATTCATTTTCTAGATGTAACATTTTTATCTTGTCTTTTTAAAGGGACCAGCTATGGTGCCTGTTTTTTGCTTTGCTTGAACTGAGGTTCCCTATTGGTATTGCCATTGAGTCGAACATTTTCATGTGTTCAGGGTGCACTTCTATGTTTGTACAATAGGTTGGCATTTTAAAATCTTGGTATAAATATAGTATCTCGATTAGCATTATGCCCATCCAAACTTTTAACTGCTTGTAGATTTTTATGCTCATCATTAACGTCATCATTGGACAGCAAAATTTTGACATGTTTGTTCTTGGTATGTTCTCTGATTAGAAGCTATTGTGTTTAGTCAAAATTCTACTATTTCATTTCTTTTATTTATGATTTGTATTGTTGTCCATATGCATCAATTTTAAAACCAGTTTTATGACTTTACTGGAACACATGTTGTAATTGGCTGATCTTAAACTATTGGGCCTCTTGTGTGATCAATTTGCATTGATGGATGCCCTTTCAGTGCTATGATATACTTCATTGCCATGTCAGCAGGATTCATTGCAAATCAGGTATGCACAAGTAATAATTTATTTTTTGTTCCGTAGTGTAAGTGGAAAATAATATACTGTGCCTTTGATAGCCACTTATGGGTTACATTGCTTATGTTTTGGCATTTATGTTCAGTGTAGAGTTTAGATTTTGCATAATGTTACAGGATACCTAATGCATGTTTGGAGGATTTATTAGAAGTTTGGCAATGATGATGGCTGCCTATTAATTGAGCATTGCTTGGAGGCTTGAGTCGATTGGCACATTTTGTTTTGCTCTTGTTGTCCATGATGCTCAAGTGATAATACTTTTGCTGCCTTGAGCCAAATTTATAACTATATATTGAAACAACTACTTAAGGCAGCTGTAAAGTGCTTTGTTTATATTGTTGGCAGCCCTTATTGTTTCAGTATGTTGACCGTCGTATGTTTTAGGATGGTTCAGGATGTTTGAGGTGTTAATGCACTATATGGCTTCATGATACAATGGTTTATGATGATGTTCTTGATGTTCCAGGATTTTTCGGTTGTTAGTGTTTTGTATGGCTTCTTGATACTATGCTTTATGATGATCTTCTTGATGTTCAGGATGTTTCAGTTATTAGTGCATTGTTTCGCTTCTTGATACTATGGTTATGATGATCTTTATGTTGCAGGATGTTTCAAATGTTAGTGCCTTGTATGGCTTCCTATTATTATGGTTTATGGTGATGTTCTTGATGTTGCAGATGTTTCAAATATTAGTGCCTTGTATGGCTTCCTGTTATTATTATTTATGATGATGTTCTTGATGTTCCAGGATGTTTCAACTGTTAGTGCATTGTATGGCTTCCTGTTATTATGGTTTATGATGATGTTCTTGATGTTCCAGGATGTTTCAACTGTTAGTGCATTGCATGGCTTCATGTTATTATGGTTTATGATGATGTTCTTGATGTTCTAGGATGTTTCAACTGTTAGTGCATTGTATAGTTTCCTGTTATTATGGTTTATGATGATGTTCTTGATGTTACAGGATGTTTCATCTGTTAGTGCATTGTATGCCTTGCCTTCTTCATAGTATTCATTGCGATGATTTTCTTGTATGGAAATGATGATAGGAAGGCATATTCATTGAGCTTTGCTTGGAAGCAGGAGTGGAATTACACAGTTGTTGTTTTCCTCTTATTGCCGTGATGATCAACTGACATTACCTTAACTGTCCTGAGACATTTTTGAGATACCTATATTTGTTATAGGACTTTTGGCAGCTGTTATGTCTTCTTGATACTATGGTTTATGACATGTTGGGCATATAGGGCACAGATGAAGTTACAATGTGCCAAATTTGTTATTTGATTTCGTAAGTTATAAATTGATTGTATGATGATGATGATAGGTAGCATATTGATTAGCCGTTGCTTTGAAGCAGGAGTGCACACTCAGTTCTTGCCATATCAATTCTCAGGTTACCTTTATCGATTGTCATAATGAAATATAATTGTACAGGTTTGGTATTTCGTATACCTGAATTCAGATAGTTCATGTATAATTTGTATATTTTTGGCTAATGACATCTATTATTGGTAATGGAAACTGTTTATATTTTCTTACAGGTGATATAATGCTTAGAAATGGTCCAGGGCATTTCCAAATCTACATAGTCTTACGAGTTGATGTTGATGATTAAGGACTGAACTGCAATTTGCGAAACATAAATTGTTTTGAAGTCAATACTATACATTTTTTTATTTTATAACTCATGGGAACTCAGTTCAGGTCGTGTATTCACTGGGCATGTATGTTACATTTGTGTTCTTGTAACAAGTACTCATCTTGTATAGATTTCTTATGATGATTCTAATTAATAATAAAATATGTATTGTTCTTGGAATATTACAGAGTTTCCTCGAGTTACAAAATATTTTCTACTTGTGTTATAAGATAGATTTGTTATAGCAGGGATTTATGTTTTATTTATTTCTGCTGTCCTTGATGAACATATTTTTTAACAATGTCCACTACTAAATTATGTAATTAATCTAATTTAAATAGATTTATCAGTGCTTTTCGTAGATAAAAAAAAAAATTCAAATAGGATAATAAGGTTTACTTGATCATAATAATAAATTACATAATACCTGTTGTTGTAGCGATATTAATTTAATATGCTGTAATAATAAATTATTTGTACAATATCATTTGAATACATCATAATTTATTATTGTTAATTAATTTATTTTTTTATTTATATTTAAAAATACCATACATAATTTATTTGGTATAACATGTTTTTAATATATAATATTAATAAATTATTATTAATATAAAATATATTTATTTAAATATAAATTACTTAATATACAGTTTAATTAATAATTAATTTTATTAAAAATTATTGGTAATATAAATAATTTTTAAATAGAACATAAAAATGAATTTTATAAATATTTTTATATATTATTTGATCAGGGGTATTTTTGGAATTCAGGAAAAAAAAATTTCTATTTTAATGGAATACAGGCTATGTCATCTAACATCATTGATAAAACACCATATTAATTATACTGGAATAAGATGAAATACCAGATTTTATTCAAATAGAAATTAATATAACAACAAGAATAAATTATTCTTGAAGAATACCTATTCCAATTTCATGAATAATTTTTACCATCCAGATACTTCTTAGAGTTCCAATCTTGACATTGAAGGTGACCACGTAGGGTTAGCTTGGGTTGGCTTCGTTCAAGGAGAATGGATATTCTGTTCAATACGTTTGTCCGGGTTCTAAGGTTACAAGGAGGCTTCCCAGCAGAGCTAACTTTGCAAGAGGAAGCTCAGTTCCTGAACCTCTTGCAATGGAAGCATTTTATAGGTTTCAGTACTTATTTGTTTTGTGATCTTTATCCTAACATTTAAAGCAGGACCCGACGGGGAAAGGGATTGGACGGCGGTCGGCGGTCGGCGTTCGGCACATTCAGCCACCGGCTCAGAATTGACTGAGAGATGAAGGGTACAGAAGGTTCTAGACGTGAACCTCAACGTAAGACCTCCACATAGGAAAGAGACGATCTACTGCAAGGGTCGTACAGGCAAGGGGCGATGTTTGGAGGCCGTACTTGAGGCGCCGATGATCTCCAGAGACTCTGCGGGGCTTCTGCAAGAGCAAATGGGGCGCTGCTTAGATCTGTCTACAGATATCACCGTCGTGCATGCACCTTCGGTGGCAGATGAAACGATGTAAAGTAGTTTTTTCTTTTTTTTTTGATAAGACTGCTGGGGGAGCCGGTGGCAGTCTCGAGCGAGTGAGAAATTTTGATCTACGGTGAGCAGTAGAACTGCAACCTGTACCATCAAAATCATAGCCCAGCTAGTTAAATTTTATATACAATCAATATATTATAATTTAAAGATATAATTTTATAAAAAAAATTAATTAAATATAAAAATTATTTATAAAATTTATGATGATGATTGAATGGGCAAGAGGTCAAATATTTATTATTTTTTCTATTCTAATTGGCTGGCATCTTGACGATGCTAGATTGACTACAAGATGTCAGATTGACACATTCATTTTGAACGAAGAAAAGGTTACGAAGATCTAGTATTTAAAATAAATTTTTTTGATAAAATAGAAGTGTTGGGATATGCCGATTCAAGCATCAGATAATTATCGGTTCTACCGTCCGCCAGATCTTTTCGAATCGCACATATAGATCGAAACGCCCAGAGAGAGCAACGAGAATAGATAAAGTGGCAACTCAACCCCCGTCATGTCATAGGCCCAGTCTTCGGCCTTATACGAGGACCTTGATCCTGAAGATCGATCACTGTGCACTGTTGAAAGAGGTTGACCCGAAAAAGACAAGCCCGAAGACGATGCCAGGTCCGCCCTACGATCCATTTGAAAGGAAAAGCTTCATGGCAAATGACCGAAATATTTTCGGACTTCCTCGGCAAGACAGGATGAAGACATTTCGACGACACAACAATAGCCCTCATAAAGAGGAAGCCAAGAAGTGAATCTTCGATCGACTCCATGATAACAAAAGCGAATACAACGGTTACTAGCGGTTACCTGGCCACTACCTCCAATCATAACTACTTCGGAATGGCTACATGGCCGCTAGCTCCAACTCCAATGCCTTTAGCCTGGCCAGTATCTTTTGGTAACTGCCTACGATTATGGACGAGACGAAATTGATTAGTCTCCATCCTAATCATAAGGTGAAAATACCGAATGACAGATTGGCCCAACCATTATAAATACTGGTAAGAGGGGACACTTGAGGTAAGGAAGAAAAATCCTGGAAAAAGAACAACTATTTCTTCCCTAGCCACCATTTTTTCTCTTCAGAACTGCTTTCCATTTTGTTGCTGGAACCTGCCCCTGACTTATGCATCAGAGTGTCCCCCGTTGAAAAAAATCCGGTCAGGGACCTGTTTTGTAGGTGAGCGGGGAGAGCAGACCGGCGATCCAGCAGCTTTGTTTGATCAAGGAATGTTATACACCAACAGATTGGCGTGCTAGGAAGAGAAAGGGGACGAGCATCTAGGCATCCATTGCCAACCCCCCCCCTTTTTTTGAGAAAGGAGAGTAAAAAGAGATCCTGATGGCGAAAGGAAGAACCCAAAATGCTTTAACAAGCAGGGAAGTCCTCCCTCTCACAGGAATGACCCCCCGAAAGAGAACAATGTCCTGCCTCCCGTGCTTATCGTGGGATAGCAGCAATTTGAGACCTTTCTGAAGCAGGTCAATGCTCTTATGGCCATGGTTCAGAATTTCCAGGATAGAGCCCTCTAGGTGGGACATCCGCCAACCATATCCAGACATAGTCATCAATCCTAGAGGAGAGAAGATCATCAACCTGGGTCTACCCATCTGTCTCTCCGAGACCACCCCTCTCCCAAGGGCCATAACCCTTGGAATCTGAAGCCCACTGATTCTCTGTGGAGGGGAAAGAGATCTAGGCGATCCTCCTCTGTTTCTTCTGAAGATTCCACTCCAGTATGAGATCTGCCGAAGGAGGCCTGCCCCGACTACAAGAAAAAGCTTAAGGCCCTCGAATCGAAGGTTGCGAAACTTCGGGGACGGTAGCCTCATGGCTTACGAGTCACATCCTCCGTTCAACTCATGTCAAGGCTGAAATCGTTCCTCGGCACTTCAGGGTTCTTCAAATAGAACCTTACAATGATACAACTGATCCACTCGATCATCTAGGTAGTTTTAAAGCACATATGATGATTCAAGGGGCCTCGGATGCACTATACTACCTTGCCTTTCTCGCCACTCTAAAGAAGGTGGCTCGAATGTGGTACTCGAGCATACGTCCAGGTACTATTGACTCTTTTTCTAACCTTGAAAAGTTGTCATCTTGTATTTCAGGACCCATCGCAAGACATCCCGAAACACGGACACCCTATTCCTCCTTCATCAGAATGAGGAGAAAGCCTGTGAGACTATATCTCCAGGTTCAACTCGGCTACCCTCGAGATCCCTAATCTCAACAAGCATGTGGCCATGTTCGCATTAAAGAAGGGGCTCCGATCATCCAGGCTTACTTTCTCTCTGGATAGAAGTTTCCCACAAGCTACGCTGAGCTCCTGTCAAGGGCTCAAAAATATGCCAATGCTGAAGAGCAGGTGATAAATCGACAACTAGCCGAAGGGGAACTCATCCGAAGATGAAGAACAGTAGGGGTCTAGACCCCCCACCCTCCAACGACAACAACAACAACAATGGTAGCTCCAATTGGCGACGAAATCCCAAGCCCAGAGCATTGGGTGGGTGATTCGACTCCTATACCCCCCTCAATCTCTCCAGGGAGAGAATTCTGATGGAGATAGAAAAAGAGAATTATCTCCAACGGCCGCGTCCCATGAAGACATCCTCTTCTATGAGGAGTTGAAGTAAATATTGCAGATTTCATCGGGATCATGGCCATAACACCGAGGAGTGCATCCAACTTATGGATGCCATTGAAGATCTCATTAAGAGGGGCTACTTGGGGTGATATGTCAATCGCCCAGTACCCAGGCTTAAGGCCACGGCCTCCCAAAGGGCCCCTCAAGAAGCTGAGCTACCGAACCAAAGACCCACCAGTAGTAATGTGGGAATGCTATATCGACCAACCAACTAGAGAAGAGCCCACGACGATGCTATGAAATGGCTCAAGGACAACAACTCCATACTCTTCTTCGATGACAACCTTGTGGAGGTTCAACTCTCATATGATAATCCAGTTATAATATTGGCCGTTGTGGCCAACTACGTGAAAGGAAACTATGCAGGTGGTTTGACAAGATTCTACACTATGCATGCAAACAGCTGCGGGAGCAGAATGGATTTTAAAAACTTTTCTAAAAATCCGCGCAGCGGAAATCTGCTCCGCCAGGAACTAATCTAAATCTAGTTGCAATTAGGCATGTATGATTATATAAAATATTTGCAAAATATTAAACAATTAAGAATATCCATGCATGATTAAAAAAATAATTTTCCATATCTTTATTCTGCCAGGAATAACTCTGGAATAAACCTGGAATAGGCTGGAATAATTGGAATAAAGTTATTCCAGTCGTCTTCCTCCTTGGGCTGTTTGAAAACTCTGTTTTTGCATTTCAAAATGGCATCGGAACACCACCTTCCGAACCTCCGTTTGCTCCTAAATTTGAGCAGCGGCAACTTGGACAAGTGCTCTTCAATCTTCAATTGAAATCTACAAGAAATTGCTAGCCAAATAATTATAAAAAATTACCAAAGTCTGCTGCCAGATTTTTGCAGCAGAACTGGGCAGCAAACTTTGGCCTTTGTTTTGGAGTAGCTAGAGCGATCCCGGTCCGCGTAGCTTGCTCCTAGGAGTAGTAGGATACTCCCTCTAGAGGGGAGACATGCCGGGGGCTCTTGGATCCTTCTCCACGCGCGGTGCTAGCCACTGGAAGAGAGCTTCACGGTCATAGAAATTTTTGCAACAGGGCAGAACTTTGAGCACTTGAAATAAGGGATTTAAAGCCTTGTTTCTCTCCCTCACAAGCTCCTAAACCCAGCCCCAAAGCTCTCCACTTGAGTCTCTCAAAGAAGAAGAATGCCCAGAGTTTTTATTGATTTCCCTTGGATCTCACACGGTGGATCAAAACTTCTCACGCTGAAACAAGGGTGCTGTTGTTTAAAAAGGACAGCAAAAGGAGAGGGAGGTGGAGAGGCTGGGAGGGGAAGAGATGGACGCTGGCATTAACCCAATTAATAAAGCTATTATAGGGATTAATCCAGCGTTTAAAATGGAATAAAGTTCTATCGGTGGAGGGAGGAGAAGAGATGCCAGGGAAAACAAGGTTCGGTTGTTTGGCCTTCCAAACGTTTGCACTTCCTCTCCATTCAAATGACCGTGTAAAACGGTCCATGGAGTAGAAAATTCAACGTGGAAAAACTGTGTAAACCGGTCCACCGGTTCAAATAACCGGTCCAAGCAAAAAATGGTTCAAACCATTGGTTCAATCCAATTGAACCGGTCCGAGCCCAAAAAAATTGGTTCAATGGTTTACAACCAATTGGAGGCCGAAACGAACTCCGAATCAGTTCAAAACTGATTTAGAAAAATCCTGGCACAGTCCTGGTCAGCCCGGACAATTTTCGGTTGACACAGATAAGGGCAAGATGGGGAAAAGAGTGCTCAAAAATACTGTGACCATAAGACCGAGACGATTCTCAATCGTAATCGGTATCCGGATCAGAGAGTTATCCTTTGTGGCGTGTGATCTCATAGGTTCGAACATAAACGGTAGCACTCGAACAATTCTAGTACCAGCACAGGAAACCATCTAGCAATGGGTCCTGGCATCCGGATAGGTCGAAGATGCAGGAGCAAACTATCGAACCTCTGGCATATGGTTACCGTATAATTCATCCCTTTGACCTCTAATGCTCATGACGACTGAGATTGGGCTGCCAACCCACGCTGAGTCAGTCGACTACGTGTCTCAACTTTGCAAGCCCAGTGACTCTTCACTAGGACTACCCCGGCCGAGGATTGCAAAATTGAGATACTGCGAGATATTCAATCCAAACTGTTCGGACAGGTCAATTCCATCTTGGTCCATCACTGCTCCACAAGTACTTGCCTGTACCCAGAAACCTTCCGTCACCGGATTAAAAATCCGGGTAGTCCGGCACCAAAGCATAGGGAGTTGCTTGCAAGCTACCATGATGACCTCAGGTCAGAGGGACACATATACCCATATCCAATCATGAGTATCCATTTGGCAGAAAGGGGCTGCACGGAGTCACATTCAATAAGATATCACATATCCTACTTGCAGATCACATCTGTGTCACCACACTCATTTGGTCAGAGGACAACCAAACGATGTGAACTATAACAACCTATACTTGATATATTGCCATCCAGTACAATATATCCTTTGGTTGTGAACAGGGTTTAAGGACCACTCGATACATCCTCTCTGTATCGAAGCCAGTGTAGTCCTAAGGACTTCATCACATGGAAAGAGTTCATTTCAGGGAAATACAATATGTGATGAGCTGCCAAAAATAATATTTTATTAATTCAAAGAAAGAGTACAATATTGAGCACAACGCCTACAACCCAAGCGATGGCTTTGGGACATAATTCCCAACAACTCTCACTTGTACTAAAGCCAATCAGAAGAGTATCTAATACCCATTTCCCATTTACAATAGTCGAACTCTTTTATTCCGAGGGCTTTAGTGAAGGGGTCGACCAGATTTTCTTTTCCATCGATCTTCAGAAGATTGATGTCGCCTCGTTCTACGATCTCTCGTACGAGGTGGTAGCGTCGCAGAATGTGCTTGGTGCGGTGATGAGCTTTAGGCTCCTTAGCTTGAGCAATGGCTCCAGTGCTGTCACAGTACATCGGAACAGGACCATCTAGGGAAGGTCCCACCCCTAGCTCTCCAAGAAACTTCCGCAACCATACAGCTTCCTTTGTTGCATCTGGTGCTGCAATGTATTTGCTTCTCATACCGAGTCTGCAATAGTTGCCTGCTTGAAACTTTTCCAGTAGATCGCTCCTCCATTCAGGGTAAATACAAACCCTGACACACTCTTGCTATCACTCTATCCGATTGGAAACTAGAGTCAGAGTACCCCACAAGTTTCATGTCAGGTTCTCCATAAATCAGCCATTGATCTTTAGTATTCTTAAATACTTAAGGATGAACTTAACCACCTTCCAATGCGCTCACCTAGGTCAGACTGGTATCTGCTCACTACTCCTAGTGAGTATGCCACGTCTGGTCTAATACGAGTCATAGCATACATGATAGAGCCTACTGCAGAAGCATAAGGTACTCTACTCATGCGCTCTCTTTCCTCAGGTGTTGTCGCACAATCCTTCTTGGAAAGAGTAATTCCAGAACCTCTCAGGAGATAGCCTTTTTTGGAATTTCCATGCTGAACCGTTTCAACATAGTGTCAATGTACGTAGACTGGGACAGTCCCAAAAGCTTCTTAGATCTATCTCTATAGATCTTCATACCTAGTATGTAAGAAGCTTCACCCAAGTCCTTCATGGAGAACTGAGATGATAACCAGACCTTTATTCCTTGTAATACTGCGACATCATTCCCGATTAAGAGAATGTCGTCAACATACAATACTAGAAATACAATCACAGAACCATTAACCCATTTATAGATGCACGGTTCTTCTCCGTTCCTAACGAAGCCATACGATTTGATACACCTATCAAACCGTAAGTTCCAACTTCGAGACGCTTGCTTGAGTCCATAGATGGACCTCTGCAACTTGCATACTTTTGATTCATCTGTAGATGTGAACCCTTCAGGCTGTATCATATACACCTCTTCTTCCAGCTTCCATTTAGGAAAGCGGTTCGGACATCCATCTGCCAGATCTTGTAATCAAAATATGCTGTCAAAGCAAGCATGATCCGAATGGACTTGAGCATTGCCACAGGGGGGAGAAAGTCTCGTCCTAATCGATACCATATCGCTGACGATATCCCTTGGCAACCAAACGGGCTTTATAGGTTTCTACCTTCCCATCTGCGCCCCTTTTCCTCTTGAAGATCCATTTACACCCGATGGGTTTTATTCCTTCAAGCGGATCAACCAATGTCCAAACATTGTTGATTTCCATGGACTCCATTTCAGATCGCATGGCTCCAAGCCATGCCTCACAGTCAGATCTCTGAAATGCATCCATATAGGTGATCGGATCCTCATTATTCTCATCGAGCTCAATGGGATCGCCGTCCCGGACCAAGAAACCATGGTATCTGTCCGGCTGACGCGGTATTCTACCGGATCTCCTAACGGGTTCTGGGTGTGATTCAATCACAGCCGGTTCTACGATGTCCTTAGAGTGTGTAGGTTTTTTATTGACCGAACTTCATAAGTTCAATCTTAGAAGCTATAGTTCCTTCTCCAAGGAACTCCTTTTCCAAAAAGATAGCTCTAAGAGCAACGAACACCTTTTGTTCATTCTCCAAGTAGAAGAAAAACCCTTTGGTTTCCTTAGGATAACCAATGAATAAAACCAGTCAGACCTAGGACCAAGTTTGTCTGAGTCTAAATGCTTTACGTAAGCCGGACAACCCCAGACCCGAAGGTGTGAGATTGAGGGTTTACGTCCATTCCACATCTCATACGGAGTGGAGACAACATACTTACTTGGAACATTATTTAATAAGTAACAGGCTGTCTGAAGCGCATATCCCCAAAAGGATAGTGGCAGAGTTGCAAAGCCCATCATGGATCGAACCATGTCCAACAAGGTTCGATTCCTCCTTTTGGACACACCATTCAACTGTGGTGTTCCTGGAGGAGTCCACTGAGAGAGAATTCCATTCTCCTCAAGATATGTCAAAAAAGCACCAGATAAGTATTCACCACCTTGATCAGATCGAAGGGTTTTAATACTTTTTCCAGTTTGCTTTTCTACTTCATTACGGTATCGTTTGAACATTTCAAACGATTCAGACTTATGTCTCATTAAAAAGACATAACCGAATCTTGAAAATTCGTCTGTAAAAGTAATGAAATATTTGTATCCTTCTCTGGAACTAACTGTCATTGGTCCACATACATCAGTATGTATTAGACTTAGAAGTTCTGTAGCTCGTTCACCCTTTCCAGTAAAAGCTGACTTGGTCATTTTACCAAGTAAACAGGATTCACAAGTGGGCAGTGATTCAGAATCACTGACCTCGAGAAGTCTATCTCCTCGCATCTTGTTTATCATATTTTGGTTAATATGACCTAGCCTACATTGCCAAAGATACAAATCATTGACATTATCTAACCTTGGGCGTTTCCTAGAGTGTACATTACACTAACAGGCCTTGATAGTACATATATGCCATTATTTAATCTAGCTTTCATTATAACAAAGTTATTCAAAATAACATTGCAAAAATCTCTTTTTATTGATAGTTCAAAACTACAATTGGCCAAAAGGCCTACAGAGATTATGCTCATAATGAAACTAGGACAATAGTGACAGTCGACTAGTTCGACAGTACAAGACTCAAAGATAAGACGCAGGACTCCGATCGCTAGTACTGGAACACGATTTCTATTCCCGATGCTCAGAAACTGTTCTCCATCTTCAAATCTTCTTCTAACTTGAAGTCCCTATAATGAATTACAAACATGAATTGGACTACCAGTATCCAATACCCAGTTAGCAGTATCAATAATTGAGTAATTACAAGATTTTATCATATAAATACCTTGTGAAGCAGACTTCTGCTTCCTCGGCCTGTTCGGATCAAGGGACGCAATATAAAGAGGACAGTTCCTCTTCCAGTGTCCCTTTTTCTTGCAGTAGAAACACTCTGCAGAAGATTGATCAGCCTTATACTTCCTGGTCTGACTAGGGAGGAGCATTATGCACCTTCTTTCCCTTTTTATTTTTTCTTCTTCCCTTTCTTAAAGGGACGACGACCTCTACTTCCTCCCACTAAATTTACCACCCCCTTATTCAGCTGGTGGTCTTTCTTGAAAGTCTGCAGCAACCCCAAAAGACTATGGTAGTTTACTACAGGCTTGTTCATTCTGTAATGATCGAGAAAATCAAGATAGGAGGAGGGAAGAGAATTCAGGATCGCATCCTTGCCGAGCTGCTCGTGTAAGGGGGCATCCGAGTTTTGCATCAAGTTTGTTCAATCAGCTCACTGAACACCACCATTCTGGCATCTTGGAGTTGTAGATGGCACAAGACACTTTGTACCGTTCTACATCATCCGGGGTGCCGAAGGATTCCTTCAACTTTTGAAGGATTTCATCAGGTTGGGCATCCTCGAATTTGTGACTGAACTCGTCGTTCATCGCCGCTAACATAATGCATCGGACAATAGTCCGATCAGAGACCCACTTCAGATAAGCGTCTCTGACCGTACTCCGTGCATTAGTGGGAGGGATTTCAGGTGCCGGATCCGCTATTACATAGAGGATCTGTTCATGCTCCAGAACGATTCTCAATCTTCGATACCAACTATCGAAGTTGTGACCCTTTAACTTCTCATTATCGAGAAGTGACCGGAGTGATAAATTTGAAGACATCTGAAAAGAAATAAGATCAATTAGTTTATGAATTAATAACTTAACCAAAAGACTTGGACTTTAGTCTAAAGGTTTCTCCCACTAATTTTTCAGATCGGTAGCCTCTAACTCCAATCTGTGAAAACATTTTGTCAAGTGGGTACTGAAATCCAATAGGCCTCGCATGAGCCCGACTATTGCCAGCTCACCCATACGAGCCTAAAGGTAGGTTCGTAAACCAATTGTTTCCCTAAATAATTTTCAGTATTTATTTTGCCCCAGAGAGCAACCCAATCGGCCTAGGGGCCTCCTATTGCGGGTCTCTGGTTAGGTCCAACCATTAAAATGATAAATCCAATGCTTCCAGCTAACTAAATACCAAGCCCGACTATGGCCGCCCACTTGGTCCCGTTAAGGAGGTTGCACTGATCCATCATCGATCAGATAGAAATTCCAATCGCCGGATATACACCCGTTCTATGGAACTGTCGATGCACACCAAGCTAGTGGACACATTTCTATCCAACTTAATAGGAGGCAAAGACACTATCAACTCCTTGACTTAGTCTTTTTAAGGACCTAATAATTTTAGAGGATTTTTTTATAGTTGTGACAGAAGAAAAAAGATAAGGACATGGATCATCCTCCCATTGAATCAATCAGATTCCAGGAGGGTTAAAATAAATCAACAAATGATCCATGGGCACCTATAGATCAGTCAGACCGATCAACCTAGGTGACATGGGTAACTTGAGTCATTGAGCTTTTCCAATCAGTTCTGGTCGACTCGATTAGCCAGGTAGGTGAGATCATGGGTGAGTATCCGCCATTAACTATCTTTCCTAAACACCAACCAAGTTGGCCAGGAAGGAGGTAGCCTCATACAGCCATGATCACAATGCTAAACCTACCTCGACACCAGCGGTTTACCAGACTCGATCAGACTAGCTTAAAGACTCGGGCGTCCACTGAGCCACTAATTGGATCCATTTTAGATGAATGAATCAACTAATCTAACTATTAGATAGTTCTAAAGAAGGACCTTAAACAACTTTTGTTTAATCTTCTTATTATCCGGTTCAACTAAACTTAGGTCTAACCCAGTTATGGACCCAACTAGTCAGCTAACCTAATTTAACCTAAAATGGCTTATGCAAATTATATTAGATTTCATAAACCTAAAAATTTTTTTAATAAGACAAACACTTAATTAAAACAATTTTTAATTAAGTCTTTATGTAAAACAATTTTACATACCAATCATGCATCAAGATTTTACAAATATTTTATATCCAATATAAAACATGCCTAAAACATGTATCACCAAATTAAAATAATTTTAATTTTAATATTCTTTAAGGATCCTTCTGAAGAGGCCAACACAGACGATCCGCATCGTGTCAAAGACACATGGTCATGGTGAAGGTCTCAACTAGGTTCCAAAAAGAAATCAGGATACATTTTTAAGATTAAACAATTTTTAATCTGTAAAACATGCATACTAGATTAGATTATACATGCAACCTGCTCTGATACCACTAAAAGAAAACTATGCAGGTGGTTGACAAGATCCTACACTAGGCATACAAAAAGCTACGGGAGCAGAATAGATTTAAAAACTTTTTTAAAAATCCGCGTAGCAAAAATTTGCTACGCCAGGAACTAATCTAAATCTAGTTGTAATTAGGTATGTATGATCATATAAAATATTTGCAAATATTAAACAATTAAGTCTATCCATGCATGATTAAAAAAATAATTTTTCATACCTTTATTCTACCTGGAATAACTGTGAAATAAACCTGGAATAGGCTGGAATAACTGGAATAAAGTTATTCCAGTCGTCTTCCTCCTTGGGCTGTTTGAAAACTTTGTTTTTGCCTTTCAAAACACATCGGAACACTACCTTCCGGACCTCCGTTTGCTCCCAAATTCGAGCAGCGGCAACTTGGACAAGTGCTCTTCAATCTCCAATTGAAATCTGCAAGAAATTGTTAGCCAAATAATTATAAAAAATCACCAAAGTCTGCTGCCATATTTCTACAGCAGAACTGGGCAGTAGACTTTGGCCTTTGTTTTGGAGCAGCTGGAGCGATCTCGGTCTGCGTAGCTTGCTCCTAGGAGTAGAAGGATACTCCCTCTAGATGGGAGACATGCCGGGGGCTCTCGGATCCTTCTCCATGCACGGTGCTAGCTGCTGGAAGAGAGCTTCACGGTCACAGAAATTTCTGCAACAGGGCAGAACTTTGAGCACTTGAAACAAGGGATTTAAAGCCTTGTTTTCTCTCCCTCACAAGCTCCTAAACCCAGCCCCAAAGCTCTCCACTTGAGTCTCTCAAAGAAGAAGAATGCCCAGAGATTTTTATTGATTTCCCTTGGATCTCACACGATGGATCAAAACTTCTCACGCTGAAACAAGGGTGTTGTTGTTTAAAAAGGACAGCAGAGGGAGAGGGAGGTGGAGAGGCTGGGAGGGGAAGAGACGGACGCTGCCATTAACCCAATTAATCAAGCTATTAATAGGGATTAATCCAGCATTTAAACTGGGAATAAAGTTTTATCGGTGGAGGGAGGAGAAGAGACGCCAGGGAAAACAAGGTTCGGTCGTTTGGCCTTCCAAACGTTTGCACTTCCTCTCCATTCAAATGACCGTGTAAAATGGTCCATGGAGTAGAAAATTAACGTGGAAAAACTGTGTAAACCGGTCCACCGGTTCAAATAACCGGTCCAAGCAAAAAATGGTTCAAACCGTTGGTTCAATCCAATTGAACCGGTCCGAGCCCAATAAAATTGGTTCAATTGGTTCACAACCAATTGGAGGCCAAAACGAACTTCGAATCAGTTCAAAACTGATTGAGAAAAATCATGGCGCAGTCCTGGTCAGCCCGGAACAATTTCTGGTTGACACAGACAAGGGCAAGATGGATAAAAGAGTGCTGAAAAATACTGTGACCATAAGACCGAGATGATTCCCAATCGTAATCGGTATCCGGATCAGAGAGTTATCCTCTGTGCCGTGTGAACTCATAGGTTCGAACTTAAATGGTAGCACTAGAACAATTCTAGTACCAGCACAGGAAACCATCTAGAAATGGGTCCCGGCGTCCGGATAGGTCGAAGATGTGGGAGCAAACTATCGAACCTCTGGCATATGGTTACCTTATAATTCATCCCTTTGACCTCCAATGCTCATGATGACTGAGATTGGGCTGCCAACCCAGACTGAGTCAGTCGACAACGTGTCTCAACTTTGCAAGCCCAGTGACTCTTCACTAGAACTACCCCAGCCGAGGATTTGCTAAATTAAGATACTGCGAGACATTCAATCCAAATTGTTCGGACAGGTCAATTCCATCTTCATGTTCAACTCCAATCTGGTCCATCACTGCCCATAAGTACTTGCCGTACCCAGAATCACCCATCCACCGAATTAAAAATCTGGGTAGTCGGCACCAAAGCACAGGGAGTTGCTTGCAGCTACCATGATAACCTCAGTGCCAGAGGGCAAACATATACCCATATCAATCATGAGTATCCCTTTGGCAAAAAGGGGCTGCACGGAGTCACGTTCAATAAGATATCACATATCCCACTTGCAGATCACATCAGTGTCACCACACTTATTTGGTCAAGAGGACAACCAAATGATGTAAACTATAACAACCTATACTTGATATATACCGTCCAGTACAACTATCCTTTGATTATGAACAGGGTTTAAGGACCACTCGATACATCCTCTCTGTATCGAAGTTAGTGTAGTCCTAAGGACTTCATCACATAGAAAGAGTTCATTTCAGGGAAATATAAATGTGATGAGCTACCAAAAATAATATTTTATTAATTCAAAGAAAAGAGTACAATATTGAGCACAACCGCCTACACACCCAGGCGATTGGCTTTGGAACACAATTTCCAACAACTCCCACTTGTACTAAAGCCAATCAGAAGAGTATCTAATACCCATTTCCCATTTACAATAATCAAACTCTTTTATTTCGAGGGCTTTAGTGAAGGGGTCTGCCAGATTTTCTTTTCCATCGATCTTCAGAAGATTGTTGTCGCCTCGTTCAACGATCTCTCATACGAGGTGGTAGCGCCTCAGAATGTCCTTGGTGCGGTGATGAGCTTTAGGCTCCTTAGCTTGAGCAATGGCTCCAGTGCTGTCACAGTACACCGGAACAGGACCATCTAGGGAAGGTGCCACCCCTAGCTCTCCAAGAAACTTCCGCAACTACACAGCTTCCTTTGTTGCATCTGATGCTGCAATGTATTCTGCTTCGCATACCGAGTCTGCAATAGTTGCCTGCTTGGAACTTTTCCAGCAGATCGCTCCTCCATTCAGGATAAATACAAATCTGACACACACTTTTGCTATCCTCTATCCGATTAGAAACAGGAGTCAGAGTACCCCACAAGTTTCAAGTCAGGTTCTCCATAAATCAGCCATTGATCTTTAGTATAAATACTTAAGGATGGACTTAACCACTTCCATGCGCCTCACCTGGGTCAGACTGGTATCTGCTCACTACTTCTAGTGAGTAGCCCGTCTGGTCTAGTACAAGTCATAGCATACATGATAGAGCCTACTGCAGAAGTATAAGGTACTCTACTCATGCGCTCTCTTTCCTCAGGTGTTGTCGCACAATCCTTCTTGGAAAGAGTAATTCCAGAACCTATCGGGAGATAGCCTTTCTTGAAATTTTCCATGCTGAACCGTTTCAACACAGTGTCAATGTACGTAGACTGGGACAGTCTCAAAAGCTTCTTAGATATCTCTCTCTATAGATCTTCATACCTAGTATGTGAGAAGCTTAATCCAAGTCCTTCATGGAGAACTAAGGTGAATACCAGACCTTTATTCCTTGTGATGCTACGACATCATTCCCAATTAAGAGAATGTCATCAACATACAGTACTAGGAATACAATCACAATAAACACTTACACCCATTTAGAGATGCACGGTCTTCTCCATTCTAACGAAAACCATACGATTGATACACCTATCAAACCATAAGTTCCAACTTTGAGATGCTTGCTTGAGTCCATAGATGGACCTCTGCAACTTGCATACTTTTGATTTATCTGTGGATGTGAACCCTTCAGGCTGTATCATATACACCTCTTCTTCCAGCTCCCCATTTAGGAAAGTGGTTCGGACATCCATCTGCCATATCTCGTAATCAAAATATGCTGCCAAAGCAAGCATGATCTGAATGGACTTGAGCATTGCCACAGGGGACAAAGTCTCGTCATAATCGATACCATATCGTTGACGATACCCCTTGGCAACCAGACGGGCTTTATAGGTCTCTACCTTCCCATCTGCGTCCCTTTTCCTCTTGAAGATCCATTTACACCCGATGGATTTTATTCCTTCAGTTGGATCAACCAATGTCCAAACATTGTTGATTTCCATGGACTCCATTTCGGATCGCATGGCTCCAAGCCATGCCTTAGAGTCAGATCTCTGAAGTGCATCCATATAGGTGATCGGATCCTCATTGTTCTCATCGAGCTCAATGGGATCGCCGTCCCGGACCAAGAAATCATGGTATCTGTCCGGCTGACGCGGTATTCTACTGGATCTCCTAATGGGTTCTGGGTGTGATTCAATCATAGCCAGTTCTACGATTGTCCTTAGATTGTGTAGGTTCTTCTATTGGCTGAACTTCATCAAGTTCAATCTTAGAAGCTATAGTTCCTTCTCCAAGGAACTCCTTTTCCAAAAATATAGCTCTAAGAGCAACGAACACCTTTTGTTCATTCTCCAAGTAGAAGAAAAACCCTTTGGTTTCCTTAGGATAACCAATGAATAAACACCGGTCAGACCTAGGACCAAGTTTGTCTGAGTCTAAATGCTTTACGTAAGCCGGACAACCCCAGACCCGAAGGTGTGAGATTGAGGGTTTAGGTCCATTCCACATCTCATACGGAGTGGAGACAACAGACTTACTTGGAACATTATTTAATAAGTAACAGGCTGTCTGAAGCGCATATCCCCAAAAGGATAGCGATAGAGTTGCAAAGCCCATCATGGATCGAACCATGTCCAACAAGGTTCGATTCCTCATTTCGGACACACCATTCAACTATGGTGTTCCTGGAGGAGTCCACTGAGAGAGAATTCCATTCTCCTCAAGATATGTCAAAAAAGCACCAGATAAGTATTCACCACCTTGATCAGATCGAAGGGTTTTAATACTTTTTTCAGTTTGCTTTTCTACTTCATTACGGTATCGTTTGAACATTTCAAACGATTCAAACTTATGTCTCATTAAAAAGATATAACCGAATCTTGAAAAGTCGTCTGTAAAAGTAATGAAATATTGTATCATTCTCTGGCACTAACTGTCATTGGTCCACATACATCAGTATGTATTAGACTTAGAAGTTCTATAGCTCGTTCACCCTTTCCAGTAAAGGTAACTTGGTCATTTTACCAAGTAAACAGGATTCACAAGTGGGCAGTGATTCAGAATCACTGACCTCGAGAAGTCCATCTCCTCGCATCTTGTTTATCCTATTTTGGTTAATATGACCTAGCCTATAGAGCCAAAGATACAAATCATTGATATTATCTAACCTTGGACATTTGCTAGAAGTGTACATTACACTAACTGGCCTTGATAGTACATATATGCCATTATTTAATCTAGCTTTCATTATAATAGGGTTATTCAAAATAACATTGCAAAAATCTCTTTTTATTGATAGTTCTAAACTATAATTGGTCAAAAGGTCTACAGAGATTATGCTCATAATGAAACTAGGACAATAGTGACAGTCGACTAGTTCGATAGTACAAGACTCAAAGACAAGATGCAGGACTCCGATCGCCAGTACTGAAACACGATTTCCATTCCCGACGCTCAGAAACTATTCTCCATCTTCAAATCTTCTGCTAACTTGAAGTCCCTGTAACGAATTACAAACATGAATTGGACTACCAGTATCCAATACCTAGTTAGCAGTATCAACAATTGAATAATTACAAGGTTTTATCATATAAATACCTTATTCAGCAGACTTCTACTTCCTCGCCTGTTCGGATCAAGGGACGCAATATAAAGAGGACAGTTCCTCTTCCATTGTTGCCATTGACTACTTTACCAAGTGGATCGGGCTGAACCCTGGCTCACATCATAGAAGGGAAGGTTGAAAGTTTTGTCAAGAACTTCATCATATTCCTGTTCGAGATTCCTCACACCATAATCATTGACAATGGGAGACAATTCGACAATCCCAAGTTCAGAGACTTCCGTGCTCAGTATCATGTGCTTCACAAATTGACATCAATCGGTCATCCACAAAGAAATAGAGAGGCCGAAGTAATAAATCAAACTATTCTCCATGGTCTGAAGACCAGACTAAACGATGCCAAGGGACTTTGGGCCGAAGAACTGAACTCCATTCTTTGGACATACCAGACGACCCCAAAACAGCTATGGGTGAATCTCCATTCAATCTGGCATACGGTACTGAAGCAGTCATCTCCATTAAAGTCATCTTGCAATCTTTGAGGATCGATGGGTATGAGGAACCCAAAAATTCAGAATGCAGAAGAGCAGATTTGGATCTACTGCAAGGCACCAAACTTCAGGCTCAGATTAAGATGGCGGCATACCAGCAAAGAGTTGCTAAGTATTACAACTCCAAAGTAAAAGAGCGAACCTTTCAACCCGAAGACTTGGTACCGCGAAGAGTCAAAGTGTCCAGGCTGATGGAACAAGGCAAGCTATACCCCAATTGAGAAGGACCCTATTGGATCAAGGAGGTCATATGCCTAGGAACATATCGACTCAAAACCTTGGAAAGCATTATACTACCTCAGCCTTGGAATGTACAAAATCTTCGCAAATACTATCAATAAACGTTCCCACCAAAGGGAGGCTTCCACAAAATCTGCTTGAAGGTAAGCCTGAACAATCTACTTTGCCATCGATCGACGACATAGAAATGGTCTCAGTGGCTCATCTGACGCAAATGGCAGAAAAAGCGCAAAGGTGGGTCTGATCCACTCACCTTATTGGTATGCCCAACAAGCACAAAAGGAAGCCTAACCAGGTGATCTTATGATCAAAGCGCAAAGGTGGGTCTAATCCACTCACCTTATCGGCATGCCCGACGAGTACAAAAGGAAGCCTAACCGGACAACCTTATGATCAAAAGCGCAAAGGTGGGTCTGATCCACTCACCTTACCGGTATGCTTGACGAGTGCAAAAGGAAGACTAACCAGGCGACCTTATGATCAAAAGCACAAAGATAGGTCTTATCCACTCACCTTATCGGTATGCTCGACGAGTGCAAAGGAAAGCCCAACCAGGCTGACTTATGATCAACCAAAGGAGCAGGGATGGTTTACATAACCTACCCTATGGTGAATCCGGAGATGCTTCGAGGTGGGCCTAATCAGCCTGCCTTAACTTCAAAAGAAGGCACGGGGATGGTTCGAACGTCCTACCCTAAAGAAGACCCGAAAATGTGCCAAAGTGAGTTCAAATTACTCGCTTTATTAACGATAGATGCCCCATGGAATGGCTTAACTAGCCTACCCTAGTGGCGAACTCTACACAATCCATAACATCTTGGGGTAAGCCTTTCATGGAAAAAGAAAAGTGTTTTAATTCATCGAAAGAAATAACTTTACGAAAAAAAAGAAAAGAGAAAAGAAAAGAAAAGGAAGAGTAGAAGCAAGTATTGGAAGGGATAGCTCAAAGACCAGCCACCGATCCCTTCCCATGTGACGAACGGTACTGGGCCCTCGGGAAGTGCTCGGGGAGGCTCCAGACTTTCCCTCTGCATCAGACTCCGACTCCTCTTCGAAGTCAGGGTCATCTTCATGCCCTGGGAAGGGGATGGAAGGCTTGATGTTCTTTAGGCCCTTCAAGTCGCAGTAGCGAAAGGCCTTGTCCCAGTGCTCCTGGAAACCCCGGTGGTAGGAGTCCAGGATCGCCTCAGAGACTCCTCTTTGAAGGCCGATGATGCCAAGAATTTGGCGATGGCCTCTGTCGCCTCCTTCTTGGCCTCCTTCGCCTCCATGACGGCCTCCATGACCTGAGCCCTCGCCTCCTCCAACTGGGCCTCCAGCACCCGTACCCTTCTCTCCAAGCAAATCACGTCCCCAGACCGAAGGTCCTCGCCGTCGTCACCTCGACGAGCCTTCCCACTGGGCTCACCTTCTATTTTGGGGCTGGCGGCCCTCTTCCAGGCCATCCCTTGGAGTTTCGCCAAGCTGAACTTCATGTTCGAAGACTACTAATAGGGAAATAGAAAGCAACTTTTAGAGCAAGGATTTGCTTCTCTGCCATTCAAAAAGCAAGAAGATGGGTCCTATTTAATGGCACTTCGTGCCCACTAACACCCGCAGAGAGTGTGTCCCACTTCTTCCTCCAAACCAACTGGAAGGTGCCACATGTCGAAGCGATGCATTGAGACCGGATGGCCTTTCCAGGGATGATACACTCATTAATAACCACCCTCGAGAAAGAAGTCAATGACGCTTCGAATCTGAAGTGTTCCTTTTGTATGGATACGACATCAATGGCCCTCTTCAAAAAGGAACACTTGGGGGCTCCCAAGATGCGTGGAAGCATAGCCACTCGAATACCAACACATTCGGAAATGACAACAGAAAATGTGCTCGACATCTGTCCACCACACGACCACCAATTTAGAGGAAAAAACCATGATGAATGGTCAAACCGGTCCAACTGAGACCAATCCTGATCTAGAAAGCCGATCAGATCCCTTCCGGACTGGTCCACTATGCTGAAGGAATTGACGACAACTCAACGGCACTACAGTTTCACTTTAGATTTAGTCTTTAGCTCAGATTGAAGACATTGACTCTGAATTCCTTATCCTAGATACCTACTACCGCATGACCAGTCAATCTTCTGCATACCTACCGAAGATGATCGACTCAAAAGAGACTAACTCAAAGAAAATCAGCCATTTATTTCAAAGAAAGAGAGACCCTCATTTCAAAAGGAGACATTACAACTGATTGGCAAAAAAGGAGAAAAAATAATAATTTTATCCTTCGTCAACCCCTTCAGCAGCCGAAGCAGAAGTCAAGACTTCGTCATTGGCCATCCCATCGCCCTTAGCAGGATCCACCGATGTCTCTTCTGCTGGGGACCTTATTGCCTCGGCCCCATCCCCCAAAAATGGTGGCCGAAGAGAAGTCCAGGTTGGGGTAAAGCCTCCTAACTTTGCCCAGAAAGTCAACATGGCAAAAAGATAACTTTCCACCGCGGCTTCATGCACCTCATCCTTAAAGGCCTGCGAGCCTTGTAAATCTCAACGGCCTGGGAAGACCTCTCCTCATCCTGTGCCACCCTTAGATTGGCCGCTGAAAGATCCATTTCCATCTCGCTAATCCTCCTTTCTAGTTCAGCTCGTTGAGTCTTCAATTCCTCAGCGTCCCAAAGACATTCCCCCAATAGCAGCTCGAGAGAGATCACCTTCTTTCTCTTCTTCCATAGAATAGTCACCATATCTGCCGCCTGCGCCTGGAGCATCCCCATTTGTCTTCTCAAGACATCGTTGGAGGCAATGGCTGTTGGGAATTGTGTCCCAAAGCCAATCGCCTGGGTTGTAGGTGGTTGTGCTAAGTATTATATTTTTTAATAAATTAATAAAATATTATTTTTGGTAGCTCATCACATATTGAATTTTCCTGAAATGAACTCTTTCCTATGTGATGAAGTCCTTAGGACTACACTGACTTCGATACAGAGAGGATGTATCGAGTGGTCCTTAAACCCGGTTCACAACCAAAGGATATATTGTACTGGACGGCAATATATCAAGTATAGGTTGTTGTAGTTCACATCGTTTGGTTGTCCTCTTGACCAAAGGAGTGTGGTGACACTGATGTGATCTGCAGGTGGGATATATGTGATATCTCATTGAACGTGACTCCGTGCAGTCCCTTTCTGCCAAAAGGATACTCACGATTGGATATGGGTATAAGTGTCCCTCTGACCTGAGGTCATCGCGGTAGCTTGCAAGCAACTCCCTGTGCTTTGGTGCCGAACTACCCGGATTTTTAATCCGGTGACGGAAGGTTTCTGGGTACAGGCAAGTACTTGTAGAGCAGTGATGGACCAAGATGGAATTGACCTGTCCAAACAGTTTGGATTGAATGTCTCGCAGTATCTCAATTTAGCAAATCCTCGGCCAGGGTAGCCCTAGTAAAGAGTCACTAGGCTTGCGAGGTTGAGACACGTAGTCGACTGACTCAGTCTGGATTGGCAGCCCAATCTCAGTCATCCTGAGCATTAGAGGTCAAAGGGATGAATTATACGGTAACCATATGCCAGAGGTTCGATTGTTTGCTCCAGCATCTTCGACCTATCCGGATGCCGGGACCCATTGCTAGATGGTTTCCTGTGCTGGTATTAGAAATTATTCTAGTGCTACCGTTTAGGTTCGAACCTATGAGGTCACATGCCACAGAGGATAACTCTCTGATCCGGATACTGATTACGATTAGGAATCGTCTCGATTTTATGGTCACAGTATTTTTGAGCACTCTTTTCCCCGTCTTGCCCTTGTATGTGTCAACCGAAATTGTTCCGGGTTGACCAGCGCTGTCCCAGGATTTTTCTGAATCGATTTTGAACTGATTCGGAGTTCGTTTCGGTCTTCTATTGGTTGTGAACCAATTTTTTCTTGAACCGGTTTTGAACCGTTCTTGATTGGATTTAAACCCCTGAGCCAATTTTTGAACCAAGGTTTTTTATTGGACCGGATTCTTTGAACCACCGTGTTCTTTTGTTTACCGCTTGACCGTTTACACGGTCACTCTCCATGACCGAACGAAGACTTCGCTGGGCGTTTACAAGGCCTTGGAAACCACTAGGCGTCTTTCATCTCCCCTCTACCCATTAACCAATAAACCCCCTTTTTATTAACTCCTAATGGCTGGTTTAAGGGTGTTTTTATTCCACCAACGCCCCTTGGCCTCCCTCCCTCTCTATTTCTCTCTCTCTGCTGCCTTCTTATACCACCCAGCCGTCCCCTGTTGCGACAAGGAAAATCCCAGCGTATGAGGAGCCAAAAAGAAAAGCAAGGTGTTCTTTGAGTGACCCCTGTTATAGAGCTTGGATACACTGGGATTTGGAGTGTGTGAGGGAGAGAAACAAGGCATCAATCCTCTCTTTAAAGTGCTAAAAAATCCCTGCTGCAGCAATTCTGTTTTGCTGCAGCAACCTGTGACCGTGAACCCCTCTTCCGGCGGCTAGCACCGTGCGTGGAGACGGATCCCAGAGTCCCGGCATGTCTCCCCTCTAGAGGGAGTACCACTCTACTCCTCGGAGCAAACCTCGCGAGCCGGGATCGCTCCAATTGCCCGAAATCCAACGACGAAGACAGCTACTCCGTTCTACTGCCATTTTCGTGCAGCAGACTTCGGCAATTTTTTACGATTTATTGGCTTAGTTTTTCTTGAAGAAACAAGTGCCAAATCGAAGGGGACTTCCTTAAAAATCTACAGCTCAAATTTGGGAGCGATCGGAGGTCCGGAAGGCGGCGTTCCGGGGACTTTTCGGAAGCCCTATTTTCAGCCCAAGGTGGAAGACGACTGGAATAACTTTATTCTAGTTATTCCAGTCTATTCCAGGTTTATCCCAGACTTATTCCAGCTGGGAATAAGGTATGTTTTTGGTTTTAATTTCGGTGCATGTGTAGATCTAGATTTATTAAATTTTTATAAATATTATATGTCCTGAATCATGCCTATACATGCATCTTGCATATGCTAGATCCTGTGCGGAATAGGTTTTTTCCGCACTTATTTTAAAAATGTTTTAAAATACTTACCTATTGCTGTTGCATGCTTAGTGTAGGCACCTGCACCCACATTTTTTACTTTCAATGGCCTTACCCAATTTTCCTTCTACGGCAATTTGAAGCCCCTCGGTGGCATCTCTTTAAGCTACGACTGAAGTCACCTGACTTCGGAGGTCTTTGCTGAAGCTGATAGACTAATGAACACTTTTCTCTAGCAAGGAAAGGTCGCAAGAAACCTGTCAAAGAGAAGCATATGCAAGGTCAGCCTAGCTGACATGCATAGGCATACAACACACATACCAAAATCTACCTGTTGTATTTTGGGAAGGATGATGGAGAAAGGATCCTCAAACTCTCGCCTCTCGATCCCAGTGGCAGGTGCATCACACCCCACGGGACTCCTCCCCTCCACATTTAGAACTGCAGGCTTGACATCTTCAATGCACGGGGGAATCCTACTAGCGTGTGGCGGGCTTGACCCATCAAACAGCCCAGTCAGCATGGCTCTTCTAGGAGAGGCCCGTTCCTCCCCTGAGGAAGAACCTATCTCGATTGGGGTGCTACTCCCAAAGTGAATGCGTGGCAATGCCAAGACATATCTCCATCGCTGATCCGGTCTCCTTACCAGGAGGCCCCTCATCGGCCTCCTTGCCATCTGCCTGAGCTATACTACGTCTGGCTTCATACCACGACAAGCTCCTCGAATAACAAGGGAAAAAGGAGACAAAAATGGTGCTGGAGCAACTTCGCCAGGAGCAGATAAAGTTTAACTCAGGAGACCCCTTTTCCTTCTATCAAGAATACCGAAAGCTTAGGTCAAATGCTCTTATTTCCAATAAACCTTTGGGCATGCCACGCGCGCTTGCCCTAATTAATGAGGGCCCTGATCTGCATGTTGGGGGGGACCACCGGAAGTTAAAAAGCTGCATCCATTCTGGTTCTATACGAACATAGCCTTTATGGTTCCACGACCTGCATGACAATTCCCTCCCCGGTAATAGCATGATGACTGGCGAACTTTGGTGAACCAAGAATCGCCCCCGAAAATGAATTTCCTGGCTATAAATCCTGAAAACTAAGGAACAAAATCGATGTCTGGGAAGAATCGACCTGGAAATAAATCATATGGCCCAACTCAATGGCCTAGTCAAAACCAAGGACTCTATACTTAGAGAAAATTTTCAATATTCTAGTTCAGATATTATCATTCTCTGGAGGAAAAGGAATCCTTTCATTCATCCAAGGAAAGCTGCAAATTACATGTCAACAAAAAAGAAAGCAAGAAATACAAGACTCGAAGCCTATCAGACCCTATGAACCAACTGAAGAAACCCTCGAGTCAACGGAATAGAGGATCTCTTCAATTTGAGCTGGAAGGACCTCCTTGATCTGGGCCAAGGCCAAAGCCTCTTTAGCAAGAGCCTCTTTAGCTTGGACCGGTCTTGCAAGACCGTCCATGATCGACTCTTCGGCCACAATCGGGACTTCTTCAGTTTGGTCCGGTGCCATTTCAGACTCGACGGGGGCCACGATCCCTTCCACTTTGTCTTCCTCAATCTCAAATGCTGGGATGCTAGAAAGATTGAGATCAGGAAAGACTTCGCTGACCCTACTAAGTCCCATTGAAGCCGTATTGGTAGCTGAATAGGATAGCTTCGGTTACTTCCTTCTTGAATTGCGAAAACTTTTAAAGTCTTCAACTGCCTTAGCCACCTGCTCTCTTAAGGCTTCGGACTCCTTCACAGCCA
Organism: Areca catechu; assembly: GCA_021397845.1. Classification (NCBI taxonomy): domain Eukaryota; kingdom Viridiplantae; phylum Streptophyta; class Magnoliopsida; order Arecales; family Arecaceae; genus Areca; species Areca catechu. The sequence goes on along the minus strand of CM038042.1, from coordinate 39,482,531 downwards.
CATCAGCCTTCAGAGTTACCTCATCGGCCCTCCTGATCACCTCCTCAGTCATCTTAGCCAAGTCTTTTGCCTTCTCCTAGTTTCTTTGACATAGTACTCCAAGGAATGAACCTGCTTCTTTTTCTTCCTCAACTTCGCCTCCTGCTTAGAGATCCTCAGTTGAGCCTTCTTCAGCTCGCCTTTCAGATCCCGAACTTCGGCATCCCTACGGGTGAGCTGCTCTTCCATAGATTGCTTTAGTTCTTTGGCCATCTCCCTTTCGGTTTTGGTCACTTGAAGTTCCTCCTTCAAACCATGGAGGATGCTATCGACATTCCCCAGCCCTTCTTCTAAGAAGGTGATGTCATAGAGAAACAGCACCAACATAATGAAGTATAAGGAAACATAAGATCGGTCATAGCCTGAATGGCCTATTGAAAATGAAAGAAACAACGACTGCTCTACCTGCAGAAAAGAAGAAAAGGTGGAATTGGACACCTTGGCAAGGCTCTAGCCCCGGATAATAGCCAAGTCATGGGGCAGCAAGATCCCCTTTAGCACCACCTGGCCACATCGGGGACAGTGAGACCCCCCACGTCGGAGAACTGCGGAGGGTCCACAGGACAATCCCTACCCAAAGGAGTCCAACCCAGGGGAGTCCGCCTCACGGGCTCCTCCTTAACTTATGGTGCCTTCCTCCTATCCACGGTAGGGGGCAAGGCAGTGGTATGTCGACTATCGGAGATGGACTCTTCCTGATGTGGATCGGGGAGTTAGCCCTCGACAAAGGTTCAGCCAGTGGAAGCTCTGTCGAGAACTCCACCTATTGTACTTCACCCCCTCTAGGCATCCCCCTAGAGGATGAAGCACTTCTACAAAGGCTTTCTCATCGAGCCTTCTTTCGAACATCTGTTCTCGAAGTGGATGCTTGAGCCACCTTCCTCTTGGTAGATTCACGAAGCAAGCCCAAATCGGGCCTCATCTTGCCACCTACAGATAAGAGAAATTATCGGGATTAGCTAGGTGATAAAACCACATAAAAGGGAAAAAGCTGAAGTTTTCTACTGCTTGTACCTAACGCGGGGAACTCGTTGATCCAGACAATAAGGTAAAGTTGGGGTTGGTCGACCACCAGAACCTTCTTGTCGGCATTAGCATCCAAATGAGGCTATCCCCTCTCACTATTAAAGCCCCATGGTTGAGTGAAGGAAACAAAACAAAATTAGGCTTCCACCCATGAATGGCACTGGGCATGTCCTTCATTATTTTATGGCCAGGACGAGGACCAATAACCCACCATCCATGGCCATAGAAATCCCTCTTCAAAATAAAAAGGGAAGTAAACAGATTGGTCCCAGGTCTTATATTAGCTGTGTAACACCGAACCAAGAATCCACAGATGTTCCGAATACTATTTGGTGTCAATTGTGCGGGCATGATCTGGTACATATGAAAAATCTTGACAAAGAAGGGATGCAACGGGAAACGAAGACCAGCCTTCAAATGATCTTCATATATGGCAACGTATCTGGCGGGAGGCCTATACTCCTGTTCTTCGGGTTTCGAAAGTGTCAGAAGGAACCCTTCGGGTAGGCGATAACGCTCCCGAAGGTGGGCTATCTTTCTTAGTGAGACACAACTAGAGACCAACTCCAGTCTGACTTCATCGCCAGCACTAGAAGACCCACCTCCCTCCCACTAGTGGCATGGGCTCCTACAGGCTCAGCCATGGTAGGAAAGTAATAAAAGAGAAAAATGAAAGAGCCCTACATGCAGAAGTTGACTGGAGACCAGAAGAGAGAAAGGCTGACCAAAAGACAAAAGACAAATAAGGCAAAGAAGCTTCCTCGACCAGTCCTTCCTTTCCCTTAAAAAAAGGATGAGGAGCATCTTAGGACGCCCCCCTCGAAGGAAGAGACCCCCTCTTTGAGTCTGCCACGTGCACAGAATGCCGAAAATGTCATGAAGTTCCTAGCGATGCCAAGATGATTCGATGCAGGAGGAACCAAAAGTCATGATCCGCGTGATCTCACCCGATGGCATAGATGAAACCTACACCTTCTCCAAGGGATGGGAGGGGGCCACATCCTCCGTCCAAATTCCAATGAAAAGATCGGCCAAATCGCAGCAGCAAAAGAAAAGGGAAACGACCCATCAAATGACCCTTTCCTTTCATACACTCCAGTAAGGAAGTGACAGCTATCCTCAATTGATCTCCGGATTAGATAGCAGTTATGGCAAGCGACTGAACAGGAGATCTCTCCATCATTGGCTGCACTTTTCCTGGAAGGAAACGACAACCCAGCAATACTCTCACTCTTCAAGGCAAATCTTTGCTTCGAAAATTAAGAGTGGAGGGAAACTGTTGGGATATGCCAGTTCAAGCACCTGACAATTATCGGTTCGACTGCCTGCCAGATCTTTTTCGAACCACACATTTAGACCAAAATACCCAGAGAGAGCCACGAGAATGGATGAAGTAGTAGCTCGGCTCCCATCAAGTCGTAGGCCCAGTCTTCAGCCTTATACGAGGACCTTGATCTTGAAGATCGATTTCTTGTGCACTGTTGAAAGAGGCCGACCCGAAGAAGACAAGTCCAAAGACGATGCCAGGTCTGCCCTACGATCCATTCTGAATGGAAAAACTTCATGGCAAATGGTTGAAATATCTTCGAACTTCTCAGGCGAGGCAGGACGAAGACATTTCGGCGACACAATAATAGCCCCTCATAAAGAGGAGGCCAAGAAGTGGATCTCCGATCGACTCTATGATAACGAAAGCGGATACAGTGGTTACTAGCAGTTACCTGACCACTACCTCCAAATCATAACTGCTTCAGAATGGCCACGTGGTCGCTAGCTCCAACTCCAATGCCTCCAGCCTGGCTAGTATTTTGGTAACCGCCTACGGTTACGGCGAGACGAAATTAATTAGTCTCCATCCTAATCACAGGATGAAAAATACCGAATGACAGATTGGCCCAACCACTATAAATACTGGTAAGAGGGGACACTCGAGGTAAGGAAAAAATCTCGAAAAAAGAATAACTCTTTCTTTCCTAGCCATCATTTTTTCTCTTCGGAACTGCTCTCCATTCTGTTGCTGGAACTTGCCCCTGATTTAGGCATCGGAATGTCCCCCACCAGAGAAAATCCGGTCAGGAACCTATTTTCCAAGTGAGTGGGGGAGCAGACGGTGATCCAGTAGCTCCGTCTGGTCAAGAAAGGTTTTTACGTCAACCAGGAATTTACATGGATAGCTATGCTAGTTTTTTTTTTTTTTTTTTCGTATAAAAAAAATTGTGACCTATCCCTGTGACAGGTCTGGGAGGTGTCAGGAATTTGGAACATGAAGGAAAATTACAGTACGTTTTTCTACACTGAGATGGAGGAGGGCCCAGGATGCTCGATGCCGTGGGAGATGATCACAGCAGTGGTTGAGGAGGTCTCCATTCCCAGTGGGATTGCATTTAAGCCAGTAGTAATAGAGCCCACTGGAAGTTTTTGCCACCGACCGACAGCGAGAGTTCCAGAGTGTCTGGGTAGGGCGCGAGGCAGGGTGTTTGATGATGGAGTGGGATGGAGAGTGGAGGAGTCGAGGAGAGGTACTGGTTTGGATTTTAGGTTGGGAGATGGCCAGTATGGGTGGGTTGGAAGGTGCTTCTCACTTTAAAATTGCCCGAGTATATCTCTCTAAAAGCCATGTACAGCTTCTATCTTTTATTATAATAATATAATAATAATAATAATAATAATAATAATTATTATTATTATTATTATTATTATTATAAGTGGAAGAAGAAAAAGGCTTTGCAACTGAATTATCATCAAAGTCCTACACAATCTTAGTCATCAACCATTAAAGCTGAATTTTGAGGGCTAGGTAATGGCAATACCCATATAAGTTCAAGAACGCCATGGTCTCCTCCAGAATTGCCTACTCATCGATCAGTGTTACAATTGAACAACTGTGATATTAAAAAAAAAAAAAAAAAAAAAAAAAAAAAAAAAAAAAAAGCAAGAAAGATATCATCGCGGTTGTTTTTCATCCCAATAGCCATCGCCACGGCTACCTAGAAGTAATCTAGCATCAAGGATGCTTACCCTTGGCTTCTTCTCGCAAATTATTGCCCTTAGCACCTCTTCCCCTTTGCATCCACCTTCTCTCTCTCACACTCAATTGATTATAACATCCATGATCAATTGAGCATGAAATTTTTAGTCTTTATAATGAATCCTCACATTATATGACCCCACCACAATATCGTCTAGGTTTTGTCCCCTCCAATAGTCACTGAAGCCACCACATGGCTTGCAGTACCCTTGATATGTACTCAAAAGGTACATGATGCAAAAAAACCATTTCATTTTAGCTATTATATAAATGATAATAGATACTTGATAAATCAAAAATCTAGAGTACAAAAGTAAGTAAAGTTAATTTTCTCATTTGAAAAATATTTGATTTATATTGTATATTAAATAAAGGATAAATTATAGGGCATTCCCTCAACTTTATCTCGACTTCATTATATTCGTTATACTTTAAAAAATATCTCTATTAATAGAATGGTATCACATAACCTTGATATGATATTATTTTATTAAATATAAAAAAATATCCTTAGTGTCAGTTGTTGGTTGGGTGTGATTCATGGAACCAAAAATTTTAAAACATGTGAGTTATCACGAGACCCATGGTTATTGATTGCCAAATTCATTCATTCGTGTATCTAACAAAACCGAAATCAATTGCAAGAAAAAGAAAAGCTCTAAATCAAACAGGGAAGAAGGGGAGCTGTGTAGAGGAAGAAAGAGACCATAAAAGACTTTCAAATCAAATTTTTTCAGGAACATGTCCTTCTGAATAATTGATTTTTGTTATTGTAAAACCAGATTATCATTGAGAACCTCATGTAACCTTGCAAATGCTAGTTAGTATATTTTTGAAAGCAGGATGGATGTGGAATTTTGTCATTTCTCATTTTTAGTGGATTATCTAATTTTTGGTGTTAATCTCCAATCAAAGGTGTTCCTGATAAATAAGGGCTGTAGTTATTTTCATTGGCATAATCCACCTTCAAATGCAAGAAATAAGGATGTTATCAATAAGCTATAGCAATGGAACAAGAAGCTCGATGCTCAAACTTCAAGTTATAAGAAAAGGACAAAATGAGTTATTTTTTGTATGCTAGCATACTAGATTTTATGGCTTTGTATGTTATAGTGTCTGAATTTTAATGAACTATGTGTGTTGGGCTTTTAAGGCTTAGAATGTTTGAGGTTCATCCCATAAGAGGATGTTTTCTTTGTAGGGCATTCTAAGATTAGTTTATAATTTTTAAGAAATTATGTAATGAGAAATCATTTCCTATAGTAAACATGTGCTCATTGGAATTGTAAGTTATTAATTAATTGTACAAGTGGATATTAGTCCCTAGCAAATTCTGGTGTTATTGTAAAATGATCAACATGGAATATAATGCATGTCATCTAGTAAGAATACCATAAAGTTTTGGTAAGGAATAAATTTCCTGAAGTAAGAACTGGTGGCATAGTAAAAGGATCAACATGGAATGCATTTCCTAAAGTAAGAATACTATAAAGTTTTGAGGATAGCCCTCTTTTTTAAATATTGCAATGTCACTCAATCAAAAATAGATAGTTTCAATGACTACCCTACACTTTAACTTTGTTCTACTTTCAATCCGTATACTTATGCCGAGTTTCACATATAACCCCTATAGTTTAAGAAAAGTGCTGTACATTAGCAGATGGAGTTCGGGAACTGGTAAATCATGGAGTCATATTACTATTTTAGTTTCATAACCAACTCACACAAATGATAAATACAAAATAATATTATAAATTACTCATATATTGCCACATAATATTCAAATATAGGATCAAAGTATCCTATATCACATTGATGATAGTAATCCATCTTCTACCACACTTTATTGTACTATATCACACTACATCACACTATATCATCAATTTATATCACAATCTATCACAATCTATCACAATGCATCATAAAATTTCATGGTGTGTATCAAAATATATTATAATGCATGATTTATATCATAATGTATCACAATTTGACAATTTTACTGATAACAATATTAATGTGACACATTAAATAGCATGTACAATGTATAAACATCAAAGCTGCCACCCAAAACAAATCACACAGAACTGAAACAAATCATGGCTATGATGGTCCTCTACGTGTTGAGAGGTTGCTGCTGGCAAGGAGGATGCAAGCATAGAGGCAAGTAGCTGAGAGAAGGGAGGCATGGAGGCACCTGAGTGGGAGGAGACAAGCTAAGAGGAGACTACTACTAGCTGGGAGGATGCAAGGATGGAGGCAGGTGGCTAGGAGGTAGCTAGATGGGAGGAGGCAGGGTGGAGGTTAATATCAGCTGGTTTTTACATTCTACATCCTACTTGCTGGCTAAAACATGTGATGGTACAAGATGGAGGCTACAACTCTCTTCTTTATTGTCCTATTCTAATAATATATATATATATATATGTCAACCCAAATCCCTAGCCATCATAAGCTTCCCTATTCGACACTCCAATATCCGCTCCCCTATTCCACTGCTCCAACCTCCAACCCAATCAAGACTCCTATTCTCTTGATCCAAGCCTCTCACATGATTAAGGCTCTAGAGGATTAAAAAAACAAGGATTCTGTTAGTCCAAGTTTCCCTATTCCATGAATCCAAGCTTCCATACTTGGCTGCTCCAAGTAGGGATGAAAATAGGTTGGGTCGGATCGGGTCATGAGTAACCCCGACCCGACTCGGTTCTTTGATTGGGTCCGAATATTAGACCCTGACCCAACATATTAGAAAATCGGGTTGGGTCAAGTCAGCTCTACTATTAAAGTTTTCGATCTAATGGGTCATTTGAGTTGGATCAAGTCTATGAATAATCCAGTTCAAATCTAAATAAATTGGATCTAAATATGATCCGGATCAAATACAGATAGCTATATTTTAATTATTATATAACCAATTATTATTAACCATAAAATAGATAATAAACAATATTGTTTTCAAAATAAATTAAGATATAAAATTAATGATACTCTACCTTATGTTTAAAACAAGTTTCATATAAGTTTTAAATTATAATTTAAAGATCAAATATGTTAATCCAACAATATTAATAGGTTTGCATTAGGTCAAGTCCAAATTCAGTAAACCTAGATCCGACCTGGATCCATGGGTCCTTAAAAATGGATTGGATTGGGTCTAAACAGGTCAGGTCGGGTTAGGGCACAGGTCAACCGAATCTATTTGCAACCTTAACTCCAAGTCTCTCACGTGATTAAAACTCTTTAGGAAGGATAAAATGGGGGAAAAGAAGGGAAAAACTTCCTATTCTGCCACTTCAAGCCTCCCACCTGATTGACACTCTTGAGGATGGAAAAATAGAGAAAAAATCAGGGAAGGAGAGCACTAAGGTAAGTCTTTTCCTTTTTACTTTTTTTTCCATTTTGGCATATTTTATGTTTATTTCATTCCCTTTTAGGAGATCTATGGGGGAAGGAAAGCAGTTGAGGGAGATATTTGGGTGATCTCGTGCCAGTCGTGGTGGTGGGAGGTGGTCCCTCAAGTTTTGAAAGCTTAATCTTGGCAGGAGGAGGATAGTCTAGCTCCCCACTCCTATTTTTCTATATTTGGAAATTAGGATGGGTATACCTAACCCAATCTAACTTAATCCACAAGCCCAACCCAAGACTGGTATAGGATAGGTATGGGTATAGGTTTTTTCATATCGAGATGGGTATGGGTATTGATTGACCTGGCCTAAACTTGACTTATTGCCATCCTAGCTGAACCAAAACAATAGTGCTAAAATATAAGAAAATATTAATTAAATACATATCACTACTTGTAAATGAGTACATAATACCTATGATATCTCCCTTTTCCTACTAACTATGCTCCTAGTTTAACTAGATCCTATATTTTGTTTTTTCATCTTTACCTTCTCCTTCCTAGGGCCTTTGCAAGTCCTTGAGTTATGACTCTATTGTTGGTAATTGTCACATTGAAAAATAGTATTCCTTCTTTGATCAAAGACTTCTTAGGTCATCATTTGATGAGATTGCATGGGATAACTACTCCCTTAAATAAGAGTGATTGATTCTTTGTTGACCTACTCATAACCTTCATACATAATTCATCATATCCATGAATATTCCATACATAACTAAATCATGAATGAGTATGAACTAAAATATGGATTCATGTATACAAGGTACCAGGGTGATCTCAAGTCTAAGGATTACTTACACAACTTTCACTAAAATAATCATCTTTTGATAAGTAAGTAAGACTTCTATAAGATGTTCTCAAAATGGATCAATTCAGTAAACTCATGTCCTGATGAGCACCCACATCCTTGTATTAGTGTTCCTGTACAAGTGGTCGTGAGACCAACCACTCTCTCCATCGAGCATACATAGGATGTTCCAGTCTCTCCAAAAATATTAATCCCTACTTGATGATCCTATGATTGAAAATATTTTAAATTAGGATTTATAAGATTTTATGTCTCACTATTATGAATTCCATTATAATCCTAAAATTATTATCCTAATTTATGGGATTCATCATATTCTTAAAATAATTAAGTATAAAGCACATTATATGATGAAATAAAATGCCTTTATTAATATTGCACATGAGTTGGAAGAGTTTTATAAATAAGCCCCTATTTTATATCAAATATGATTGATTTTTAGTGCAATATTCTTTTACTATTAACATAAGATGTTACAGGACGAAGAAGGGATAGGATCCAATAATTGGGCACAGTAAGAAATCCAGTGATAGCTTCATTTCACATTGAATGATAGGTCTCACTTAACTATGGAGTGTGGGTAACTATTGTTAGGTGAGCCCACATGACTTAGAGGCCGAGTCGCTACAACAAGCTTGAGAAGTATTCGATAAGAGTTGTCTACTCATCAATATAGCATGTTACCAATATTGGGCATGATGAGGTACCACATTTTGGTAGGACCGCAATACCTATGGGAACATAGTCACATCGAGATTTCCACATCTCCATTGAGAAGTATGAAAGATCCATGAAAATAATGGGAGCCTAATTTATTTCTTAAAGTTTGTAGAACCAAAGGATTAGGCATCTTCAGATTTAGGGAGCAATGATTTTAGATTTTATAAGGCTTTGCTTCCCGAAAAGAGAAAGAGTAAACAAAGGATGATTATGCGAAGATTAAAATAACTACCGCATATTAGGATTCAACTAAGTAATAAAGGAAACATGATCCTAGGGTTGAGAAACCACTAATTAGGACATGCTCTTTCTTCAACAAATCAGAACTTATGAGAAGGGATGGGTTTGCATACCAGGCAATGATTGTCTTCTTCTTAATAGATTGGATCACACAACTCTTGAGATTGGTGCCTGGAAGAAGAAGCTATTTTTTTGCAGATGTTCTGGCTTTTCTTTAGATGGTTCCGAATGCAAAGAGGACTTCTTTTAAGGATTGTAGCACCTGAGGGATCTTGCAAATGAGATCATTAGGGGCATGGAGGTAAGGAGAAGAAAGAAATTGAAGGAAGATCTAGAAAAGAAAAGATTGTAGAAAAACTCTTGGGCTTGAAAGACATGGTTTGGATCTCACACCCTCTCCCTCATGGAGTGGCACTTCATATGGCCATGGAAGGAACTTGATGAAGTGGTTTGGGCCTCACACCCTCTTTCTCATGGAGTGGCAATGCTCATGGCAAAAGAAGAAAAGAAACAAGAAGAAGCTTGGGCCTCACACCCTCTCCCTCACGGAGTGGCAATGCACATGACAAAGGGAAGAAGAAACACAACCTTTCATTCATTCCATCATGTCATCATACAAGAGGGATTAGGGGATATTTATAAGCCTTCCAAGTCCCTTAGAATTCAGTTTACAAGGAGATAAAGTTGATGTAACGAATTTTTGTTGTACAAAGTAACTAAGTTTGTTGTAACAAAGTAGCTAAGTAAGTAATTTGTTATAACAAAGTAGGTAGTTGGTTGTAACTAAGTAGTTTGTTGGTTGTAACTAAGTATGACAAGTAGGCACCAAGATGGATGTGATGTGGCCTTGATGATGTGGCATCCATTGGTGGAGGGTGAGATGGCATCCCTTGGTGGAGGGTGAGGTGGCATTCCAATTTGGCATGGCGGTTGAGGAAGTTAAGGTAGCATTCCAACTTGTAGTGGTTGAAAGAGGTTGGGGTGGTTGGGACCAATCTTGATGCTTCCATACTTTCATCCAATGGACTTTGATCTTGATTTCTCTCTATTGCGATTTATGGTTTATTCATAGGTAATCCACAAGGAGTCTGGATTGATTAGGTTTGCTTGAAGTCTCTTCCGAATGCTGGTATCCATACCAGATTCTAGGGAGAGAAAAAATATGTGCAGTGTTAAAAAAAGAAGGATTAAAAAAAGGGCACAAAAAAAAGAGGTGACGCACATATGGTATGTGCATGGAGTTGTTTTAACATGAGATAGAATCTCACAAGAAGCTGCCCCATATGCTTCTTCTCATTCTCCACCGCATAAAATAATTGAAAGAGATTTATTATCACTCCTCCCCTTCTTATTCTATTCTTGATCTTATATGAAGGGTTCATGCAAAAAAAAGAAAAAGATTTTCCACTTGATCTCTTAAGAAGAGATCTATTCTTGATTTTAAAGTCTTTAGTATAGAGAAAACAAATCAAGAAGATGAAAGGGGATTCTATCCAACTGTCGAAGTGAGGCTTGCAAGATGCTAGCACTCTGGTGTCCTCTATGCTTCAATCAGGCCATCTCTGTATGGATGCCAGCAGAGGCCAAGTGCATGCACAGCTCCAACAAAACATAGGAATTTTTCCTAGATTCAATTTGATGACTCTAATGGAACCTGTGGCTTTTCCTAGATTTGATCCGATGAAGATGGAGTAATGCAACAAGTAAGTGGATTTAAACTACTTAATAGTTTTGTTTTTATTTGTAGTTCTATATTACATGTTCATAATATATTCCTTTATGCATGCTTAGATTAGGTTTTTTTTATTCCACTACTATTTTTTTTAATTAATTAAAAAAACTTAAAATCTATGCATGCACTCAAGAACATATGATGATTGATAACATTGCGGGCCAGGGAAGGGTGATGAAACCCCCACCTTATCTTATTTTTGAGGTAATGCCCTTAGAGTATTTATAAAGATGTAATGCAAATAAAACAAGGTATCTAAATAAATTATAAAGTTTTTAGTTTTTTTTATTTATTTCTTTAAATTAAATAAGTATTATGGAAAGTGTCTTTTTTCTTTTATTTTATTAAGGTAGTTAAATTAAAAAGGAAAACTTAAATATGTTAGGAGTCAATCTTGCAAATAAAAGAAAAGCAATTTTTTTCTTTCTCTTTTATGCTAAGAAAAATAAAAAGTAATTTAGAAAATATGGAATCCAAAATAAAGCAAGAAGTTAACTAGAGGTAATAAAACTAAAAAAAATAGTAATTAACTAAAAATAAAAAAATTACTTTTTTATATTTTTTTGAAAAACAATCATGTAAGATCCCAACAACAGTACCAAAATTTGGTCGCTTATCATGGGATAGCCAAAAATAAAAATCTAACTCATTTCTATATAGCTTGATGAGTACAAATTGCATCTTCGAGGATCTTGGATAATTGTTTCATGAAAAAGAATAAAAGAAAATTGATTGTGGATAAATTAAATAAAAACATATGTTTGAATTAAAGGAATCAAGTCAGAGATATAACTCAAGAATCTGAATCACCATGTAAAAAATAGATTTTATTTTCTTCTTTTATGTTGAATATATTAAAAAAATATGGTCGGATTAGGTACATGGGACCCATGATGGTACGAGCACTCTATTGGTCGGGTAACATGCACTTAGATCAAGGACACCAATTGGGACAAGCATGGATGAACATGATGCAACATGATCGACCAAAGCATTAGCAAGCCCTACCGATTGCCTCTAAGCACTCATCCAGAAATCTCTAAGTGGATGATGGTAGAGACCAATTCCTATACCCTAGGCATCAGCAAGCCTTATCAATCACTTCTATGATGCTCAGATAGAAGCCTCTGAGTGGATGATGGTAGAGGCCATTCCTATGCCCCAAGGTATTAGTAAGCCCCACGACCATCTCTAAGGTGCTTGGCTAGAAGCCTCTGAGTGGATGATGGTAGAGGCCAATTCCTATAACCAAGGCATCAGCAAGCCTTGCCAAGTGCCTCTAAGATGCTCGCCAAAAACCTCCGAGTAGATGATGGTAGAGGCCAATTCCTATGCCCTAAGACATTAGTGAGCACTACCAACTACCTTAAGGTGCTCGGCTACAAGCCTCCGAGTGGATGATGGTAAAGGCCAATTCTTATGCCCCAAGACATCAGTGAGCCCTATCAATTGCCTTTAAGGTACTTAACCAAAAAACTTTGAGTGGATGATAATAGAGACCAATTCTTATGCCCCAAGACATTAGTAAGCCCTACCGATTGCCTCAAAGGTATTCGAGCAGAATGATATCTGATACTACCTTAGTAGCATGCCCATTCTAGGCCCCCCAGTGTAAAACTCTGATGCACATCACCACCACTACATAACAGTACTTGGCAGAGCTCTCCATCACATCCTAAATGGCGGGGACACCAGGATCAGACACAAATTCCTGGATCCTATATGATTTAATAGTCATGTGTCAAAGTTTTGAAAGTTTTGTAATCAATTAAGATTGAGTCATGTAATAAGTTGAGGTTAGTTGATTGTCTCAACTCTCAACCTAGTCAGTATTTTGAGTCATATATATCAATTATGAGTCCAGTATGAGCCCGACTTTATACAAGAGAGGAGGTCACCCTATTTGGAGTTCCACCAGGCTATATCCAGGAGTCAGAGGCCACTACATCAGTCCATTGGATTTTGTGTAACAACCCAGGATCCAAGTTGCTTCCAGAAATCCTGATTCCTTCCAGATGCCCTCCAGATGCCTAGATTTCTTTCCATATGTCAGAGCATATTCCTAAACCAAGGCATCCCTGATTTTAGAGGTCCACCTGTATCCCATCCCAAAGAAATCAAGTCCAGGTGCCAAGCCCAAGCCCTTAAGAAGCAAGATTCTAGGGAATATTCCTGCTATCAGGCTACCAGAGGCCCAAAACCCATGCCCACCCCAACGCCCGCTTACCGCCCCAGGCCCCTTGCTGCTCCTAAAGGCACAACACATCCCCTAGGTGTCCTTGAAGTGTTGACCATGTCCAAAGGGGTTTGACCAAGTCCAAGTTGAAGAGAAGAAGAAGAAGTCCAAGTTTATTCCAAACCTAGTTAGGATTTCTAATCCTTTTAAACTTTATAATTCTAACCTAGCTAGGAAAGGACTTGTGTTACCCAGAGAGCAACCCAAGAGTTGGGGGTGAATTGGGTTTCAAAAATTTAAAGCTGAGCTTGATAAAACAAGTAGCAAACTTTGCAAGATAAGATGTGCAAATCAATTCAACAAGGTATTGCGATTTAGTGCAATGCTCTAATGTAAAAGTGTAGTGGAAATTAAAGGCAATAAGCGAAATGTAAAGAGCAAAGAGGAAGAGAACAAGCAATCACAAACATGACAATCTATAGTGGTTCAGTGCCAACAATGCACCTACATCCACTCCCCAAGATCTCCTTGGGAATTCACTATAATTCAATGATTACAGCCGATTAGTTTTCTAGGCTCACTAATCAAAACCTGACTTATTTTTACAAGGCTCACAAGTCACAACCTCACTGGTTTTTTGGGCTAACCAAGAACCTAATTGGTTTTCACAAGGCTAACCAAAAAGCTCCTTGGTTTTCCGGGCTAACCAAGAACCTTGGTGGTTTTGCGGGCTAACCACCAACCTAATTGGTTTTCAAGGCTTACCAATAACCTCACTTGGTTTTTCAATAGGCTAACCAATAACCTTTACAAGATAAAAGATAGAGAAATAAAGAACCAATGTAAGCTTTCAATAAAAAGCAAATAAGTCGATGTAGTGTTACTTTGCTCTTGTTGAAGCCTTTTGAATGCCCAAGATTGAATGATCTTCAATGCACTTGATAGCTTTGAATGCTTGGAAGGCTTCCCTTTGCTTGAGAGTGGTTGAGCTTTGAATGAATAGGAGTTAAGGCTCTTCTCTCTTCTTTCTCTTTAAACTCCTTTTTGGATATTCAATACATTACTTCTTAATTTGATTTGGAGCCTTATATATCTTCCCAAGCCCCCAAAATCGAAATCTAGTCGTTATACTTGAAAAACTAGCCATTGGAGGGCATTTGGCAGAGTTCTGTGCTTGAAAAAACTAGCCGTTACTGTTGTCAGAACTCCATGTGTCGACACTTCCTCTTCATGTGTCGACACATTAGGTCGACACATGTTTTTCTTGAGTTGACACAAGTTCAAAAGTTCCATTCAGATTCTCTGAAAAAATCAGCTGATTCGACACATTCTTAGTTGAGTCGACACATTAGGTCCGTGTGTCGACACATCAACTGTTCCTCCAACTTCTGCAAGTTCTATGGCTTGAAATTCTCAGGCGATGTGTTGATCCATGTGTTGACACCTTGAGTCGACACATAAGGTCCATGTGTCGACACATCATCTATGCCATTTAAAATTTCACTGCGTACCGGCCTGAGTCGACACACCATCTTCATGTATCGACACATCATGTCTGTGTGTTGAACACATCATCGAAAAAGGTGTAGAAATTGCTGAACTTGTGCTGGAACATGTTTCCATTTACCTTATTCATCCATTCAACCAACTCTTTGAGTGTCCAAGTCTTGTTTTATTCATTCATTCCATTCAAACTAGGTTCTTCAACATAATTGGGCTTCTTCAAATTTTGTGAGCATCTTTTCAATCCTTTCAATGAATACATACTTAAAGCAAATCATTAGTCCTCAAATTATACTTAACTATTTTGCTTATCATCAAAATCAATTAGTGGAGTCAACAATCTCCCCCTTTTTGATGATGACAAAATCCTTAAGTATAATTACTTTAAAAGTAAAGCTTTAAGAGAATTGATCAAGATGCATAATATTGAAAGCATTAAGTATCAATCATTACTTAAAAATATAATCATTCAAAATACAAGTGATAGAATTTGAACTTGTTTCAAAGATAGAGAGTATCAGAACTTAGCTAGAACTTTGATATTCATTTAAATGCAATAAGAACATGTATCATGATACTCTTACAATGAAAGTTTCAGCAATTAATAAAGCTCCCCCCGAATTAATGATTCATAACAAAATTTATGAGAATCTTTTCAAAAACATTGAAAGAGGGGTTTTGAGAATCAAATTTACTTTGACAAAAGGTGAAGCTCCTCCTTTCATAAATTTAGGTTTTCAAAAAGTAAAAGCTACTCCCCCTTTAGTTTGGAGAAGTAAACACATTTATACTTAAATAACATCATGAATTACTCTCCCTTTTGTTATTATTAAAAAGATAGGAAGTAAAGGAAATAAATAAACAAGACAAAGTATAGTCATTGAATGAAAGTAATTCAAGACATCATTTATGTTCATCAAAAAAATAGAAATGAGAAAACATAAGGTTTTTCATATATGTCAGGAACTTGTACATCAAGTATACACCAAAGATAAAAATACATGTAAGTATAAAGTAAACTATCTAGAAATATAAAATTATCTAGAAATACATAATATCCTAATCCTCACCGAGTCATCAGAAGATCATCTCGATCTCGATCAAAGTAAAACGATCTCGCGTCGGTAAAGTAAAGAGCGAGCTCGCGGCCATCATGGTCAAAGATCTCGAAGTCTAGTCCTGGTCGGCTAAGGAAGGGTACGGCGTCCACGTCCTCTACAACGAATATAGGTCCGACCTCTGATTGAAGCAGTAGAGGTAGAAGCTACATCCTCCGCAGGAATTGAACTGATCAGGCGAATCATCTCAACAACAGCTGGAGTAAGAGTACGATCAAAAGTGGGACCTGAATCGAAATGCTGAAAGCCGGGTGTATAAAATCCAAGCTCTCGAATGATTGATGAAGTATGAAAGGTAGGGCTATCAAAAGTAGGTGTAACAGCTGATGATACAGGCATATCAAGAACAATAGTATCAGCTGTAGAAAGTATCAGTGTATGTACAATAGATGTATCAAGTGTAGGTGTCTGAATGATAGGTGTATGAATGTCAGGAGAATCAATAGTAGATAAATTAGTAACAGGTAGGTCAACAATAGGACTAAGAATAGGAATCGGAACTGGAATTGAAGTATGATCAAGCGATCTAGAAGGAGAGGATGGATCAGGTATCGGAGCAGGTGAGAAAGATGGATCAACAGGTCTTGCAGCCATATCATCCGTCACCTCCATAGCTGGCTCTGACATAAGATCATAATATCAAACCGGTCGGAGTCAGTCACCTCATCTCCATCGATATCTCCAATAATAGTACCTCCAACTCCATCTCCAATAGTAGTCTCAGCACTAGTATCAATATCACCAATGTCATTAGTTGGTGTTGGAGCAGGTACATCAACAGTAGCAGGAACTGTGTCTGCAGCAGGAGCACTCATAGAAGCTCTGGACAATGCTGAGAGAATAGCTGAAATACCATCACTAAGACCAATGTGGCTCTCTCTCGTCTCAACAATAAAGACGTCTAGATGCTGCCTCATGATGAAAACATCGATCTCTATGCATCTGACTATATCCTCTAGAGTATCTGAAATACCAAAAGTCTC
Source organism: Areca catechu (assembly GCA_021397845.1). Lineage (NCBI taxonomy): Eukaryota > Viridiplantae > Streptophyta > Magnoliopsida > Arecales > Arecaceae > Areca > Areca catechu. The sequence continues at coordinate 39,465,758 of CM038042.1, read as the reverse complement.
CATCTGCTGGCTGTGGCTGTGGTTAGGCAGATGTAGAAGGATCTGACTGAGCTGGCTATGCTGCCATCTCAGGCTATGTCTCGCTCGGTCCAGCCTCACCAAAAAGAATCTACTCCTCCTCTGCTATGTCCTTATCAATGTCAGTTGCATCCTTGGCCTGTCCTGATGTCCTCCATGTCCACTGGCCTCGGACTAAGTGATAACCCATGCGATGCAATGACCTGATATCATAGACATCGGTATGGATCAAAGTACGATAAGGCTCATCCTGGAAGCTGACTCCATACTCTCTGAATAGTACTGTCAAACCCATGCCATACGGCAAGCAGAGCCGCTGACTAGACATCGCCTCAGTAATCTGATGGATCATCAGAACAGGAAGACAAATCGACGTTCGCTGAATCAAGGAGACCATCACGAGCAGCTCTTGCTCGGCAATGTAGTCAAATCGACTGGTCTTTGGTAGAAGAATCTGGACAACTACGTAATGTAGCAGTCTCATCTCCGTAGACAGTCTCGAAGCAGGAACAGTGGATCCCTTTGGTAAGATATCAGACTCAAAAATACCCGGGCCCACTAACTCTATCCAACAGACTGTCCATAACTGATCCAGTCATGGGGTATCCCATACCCTGCTCAGAATCTTTGCTAAAATGGGAATATCCGTCCCCTTACCTGAGCAATCCAGCCATCTGATCCGTAGGCAAGTGATCCGTAGAACTCTCTCATCAGCCCGGAATAGTATCTCTCGCTAAGCGAACAGAAGGATGCCAAACCAGCATGTCGGATCCACTCTTCTATCTGAAAATGCTGTTGGTCCAAGAAAGAGAAGTCCACTCGGCATCCTCCAACCACTATCTTGGAGCTCATCCGATTAGAAGGTGCAAACAACTGTCGTGCTGGCGGATCTGGAGCCCTAGACTCATGTCGTGCCTTCGTTCTCCACTTTTTCATGCTGTGACTGACGCGGTCGGTGAACAACTTGTTTGTGAGGACCCATTGTCAATAATCAAGGTTTAGGCAAGGTTTTTGGTGGAAATACGGAGTTTCTAGGGTTTAGGAGCTACCTAAGAAGATTCAACAAAAATGGCTACCAAAGTCTCAAATCGAAGAAATCCATGGCTAAAAACTAAGAAATGGGAGGATTAACAGTATGGATACCTGGAATCAAGGTGTCGGCTCGGAGGAGAATGAATTTTGAGAGAAAATGGTTCGGAAACCCTTAAAATCTCAGTTTCTCGTTGGGCATGTGTCGACTCACGCATGTGTCGACACATCGACTTAGAAACTAGAAAAATTAGAATTTCACTGAATGATCAAAATCAATTGAAGTAACATGTATTTGGAGTCAAATCATCAATGATTAATCATGATTCATCAAAAATAAGGTTGAATAGATCTAATTTGAGTCAAATTTGGAGAAAAATTTAATCAAAGGGATTGATGATCCCGAGCTCTCTTCTAATCATATAGAATTGATCTTCCAAGAGAGGTTTAGTTAAAATATCAGCTAATTGAAATTGAGTACATATATATTCAAGCAAAATATCATTGTTTTCAACATGATCTCTAACAAAGTGATGTCTAATTTCAATGTACTTGCTTCTAGAGTGTTGAACAGGATTTTTAGTCAAGCAAATAGCACTGGTATTATCATATTTAATAGGAGTTATAGCCAACTTGATTCCAAAGTCTTCAAGTTGTTGTTTAATCCACAAGATTTGAGCATAACAACTTCCTGCTGCAATATACTCAGCCTCAGCTGTGGATAGTGCAATTGAAGTTTGTTTCTTGCTAAACCATGAGATTAAGTTAACCCTAAGAAATTGGCAAGTTCCACTAGTACTCTTTCTATCCAATCTACAACCAGCAAAGTCTGCATCAGAATATCCAATCAATTCAGCAGAAGAGTTTCAGCATACCATAAACCAATACTAATAGTACCAGACGATATCTAATAATGTGCTTAATAACCATAAGATGTGATTCCTTAGGTTCAGACTGATATCTAGCACACATGCAAACACTGAACATAATATCTGGTCTACTAGCAGTAAGATACAATAAAGAGCCTATCAGGCTCTATATTTTCTGATCCACAGATTTACCATTTTCATCTTTATCTAGTTTACATGAGGGGCTTATAGGCGTACCTATTGACTTAGTAGTCTCATCCCAAACTTTTTGATAATTTTCTTGTGTACTTAGCTTGGTTGAGAAGATACCATTTGAAGTTTACTTGATCTGGAGTCCGAGAAAGAAGTTGAGTTCTTCCATAATGCTCATCTCAAACTCACCCTGTATAAGCTTAGCAAACTCTTGACAAAGAGTTCATTAGTAGCACCGAAAATGATGTCATCAACATATATTTGCACTACCAATAAATCATTATCTTTCTTTTCAAAAATAGTGTTTTGTCAATATTTCCTCTAGAAAATTTATTTTAATAAGAAATTTGCTTAACCTTTCATACCATGCTCTAGGTGCTTGCTTTAATCCATAAAGTGCTTTGAACATTTGAAAACATGATCAGGATGTGCATTACTTTCAAATCTGGGTGGTTGTTCAATAAAAACTTTTTCATTTATAAAACCTTTTAAGAAAGCATTTTTAACATCCATTTGAAAGTAATTTGAAGTTCATGAAACATGCAGAAGCTAACAATAGTCTAATTGCTTCAAGTCTAGCAACAGGAGCAAAGGTTTCATTAAAGTCAATCCCTTCATCCTAATTATAGCTTTAGCAACTAGCTTAGCTTTATTTCTAATGACAAAACCATTTTCATCTAATTTATTCCTAAATATCATTTAGTACCAATAATTGAAACATTAGATGTTCTTTCTACAAGTGTCCAAACATTATTTCTGTCAAATTATATTAGTTCTTCTTGCATAGCATTGATCCAATTAGAGTCTTTTTCAGCTTCTTCAAAATATTTAGGTCCTACTTGATATACAAAAGCTATGTAATCACATTCATTTCTAATAGAAGCTCGAGTTCTTATCCCTTTAGATGGATCACATAAGATTAATTTCTTAGGGTGTCCATGAGCATACCTCCACTCCTTAGGTAGATAATGATGCACTGGAGTGTCATCTTCTTTCTCACCCTTGTCCTGATTCTCTTCATTTGGTTGAGCTTGATCATCCAATGTCAGTTCTGAAGTTTGTCTGCACCTGCACAATCATCAGATGCATCCTCTTTTCTTGAGGATTTGTTAGCAGATTCCTCTAATACCACATATACTGACTCTTCTACAACTAAAGTTTGTTTGTTAAATACTCTGTATGCCTTGCTTGATGTAGAGTATCCTAAGAAGATACCTTCATCAGACTTAGCATCGAACTTCCAGATGATCTTTTCCATTATTCAAAAATAAGCATTTACAACCAAAAACTCGAAAATATTTCAAAGTTGGTTTCTTTGGTTCCAATGCTCATATTGAGTTTTCTTTAAAATAGGGCGTATTAAAACTCGATTCAAAACATAATAGGATGTATTTATAGCTTCAGCCCAAAAATACCTCGGCAAATTGTTTTCACAAAGCATAGTGCGTGCCATTTCTTCTAAAGTGCGATTTTTCCTTTCTACTACCCCATTCTGCTGAGGTGTTCTAGATGCAAAGAATTGTGTTCTATCCCTTTTTCATTACAAAAGTTTTCGAAATCTTGATTTTCAAATTCGGTTCCATGATCACTACGGATACAAACGATTGAAACACCTTTTTCGTTTGAAACTTTTTTATAAAGCTTTATGAATACGGAAAAAGATTCATCTTTTTGTGCTCAAAAGAAAACCCAAGTAAATCTCGAAAAATCATCCACAATAACTAATCCATATCTCTTGCCTCCTAGACTTGATGTTCTAGTTGGTCCAAAGAGATCCATATGAAGTAGTTCAAGTGGTCTGCTAGTAGTTACAAATCCTTTAGTTTAAAAGAAGTTTGACTTGTTTTCCAAATTGACATGCTTGGCAAATTCTATCTTTTCCAAAACTGTTTTCAGGTAAATCTCTAACTAAATTCTTTTTGCAAAGTTTTGAAATAAGGTATATGCTAGCATGCCCTAACCTTCTATGCACAACCAACTAGTCTCTTCTTTGATAGAATTCATTAAAAAAGGCATTCTCCACTAGATAAAGATAGATCATCAAGATCTACAAGATAAATATTTCCATGCCTTTTTCCAATGAATTGTACTCCATTTAAATCTGGACTAGAAATCATGCAATATGATGATTTGAAAATTACTTGAAAACCTTTATCGCAAAACTGACTAATACTTAAGAGATTATGCTTTAAACCATCTAAGAAGTACATTACTAATATTATTAGAAGGAGTTATGTGAACCTTACCAATTCCAATGATTTTACCTTTACCATTATCCAAAGGTCACACTCCCTCCATTCAAAGCTTCAAGAGAAGTGAATTGCTTCATATCTACAGTCATGTGCTTTGAGCAACCACTATCAAGATATCAAATTCGTTTTTTCTTTAGTTGCAAGATACACATGCAAGAAGATCAAGCTTTGTTTTTAGGTATCCAAGCTAACTTGGGTCCTTTCAGGTTAGCATTCAAAATGGTCCTTTTGGAACCCACACTTTACCAAAAGATATGATTTTTCTAAAATTGTATTGATGATTTATGACCTAATTTTTGCAAGTAAAACAAGTGATACTGGATGATGCAGGCACAAAAAAGTATTTGAAATACTTTTGTTGCATTTGAGATTTATATCCTAAACTTGCCTTGTTGAAAACTACTCTTTGATATTTAAAAGTAAATTCAGCTTTTCTGAACTAAAGGTGAACTTATCCACAAAAGGTTTGATTTTCTCAAGTTCATTTTATATTTTTCATTTTCAAGTTCCAAATCCTTGTTTTTCTTTAAAAGATCATTGTTAGAAACAATATGTTTAGGTCTTTTAGAACTTATTTTCCATAGCTAAAGCATTATTTTTCTTTTCCAAAACATCTAGCTTAGTTTTCAAAGAACTAATATCATTAAGTAAAGAATTGTTTTCTAATGAGAAACTATTAGCATGCTTTTTTAATTCTTATTTTTAGATAATACTAACTTATAATCATGCATCAATTCTTCAAAAGCACTTCTAAGCTCATCAAAAGTAAAATCAACTTCAGAGTTGGAACAAACCTCTTCGTTATCCTGATATGCCATAAAGCAGAGATTTGTAATTTCAGTCTACTCTTCTTCTGAACTGGAGTCTTCACTATCACTCCATGTGGCCATCATTGCTTTTTCCTTAGTTTCTTCCTTGATTTCTTGAGGAGAGGACAATCAAATTTGCAGTGCCCGGGCTTCTTGCACTCGAAGCATATAGGTATTTCCTTCTTTTCTTTTTCTTTCTTTTTCTTTTTCCTTTTTCTTTTCCTTGGATTGAAATTTCTTTGTAGGGAAACTTCCTCCTCTTCATGAATCTTCTAAATTTTTGGGCAAGGAGGGCTTCTTCACCTTCTTCTTTATCATCATCATCGGACTCATCAATCGAGGATTCTTCTTGAGCATTGATTTAAAAATGATCCCTTCTTATTTTTATCCAAGTCTATTGATTTCTGTTTCAAGTTAAGCTCATAAGTCATGAGTGATCCTACTAGCTGCTCAAGTGGAAGCTTATCTACATCTTTTGCCTCTTGAATTGTGGTCACCTTTGGATCCCATGATGTCGATAATGACCTAAGAATTTTATTCACTAGATCAGCATTAGATATGACTTTACCAAGACTCCTTATAGCATTTACAATATTTTTAAATGAGTATACATATCAGTAATAGATTCATTTGGTTCCATCCAGAACATCTCATATGTGTGCACTAACATATTGACTTAGTGTTCTTCACTTGATCGGTACCCTCATGGGTAACTTCAAGTGTGTTCCATATTTCTTTGGCGGACATGCATGTAGATATCCTATTGACTCACTAGGATCTAATGCACAATACAAGAGATTCATTGCCTTAGTATTGATCTCGGATTGTTTAATATAATTTTCATCCCAATCCTCTTCAAGTTTTGAGATGGAAACACCATCAACCACCATCGAAGGAACATGAGGACCTTTATCAACTACTTTCCATAAATTGTAATCTATAGAATGCATATAAATTCTCATCCTAGTTTTTCAATAAGTATAATTGCACCATTGAAAAATGGAGGTCTGTTTAAGGCTTGTCCCTCAACTATACTAATATCAATTGGGGTTGCCATAGATCTTTACTCAAGGCGGTAAAGCCTATATACTGAGAACAAGGCTCTGATACCATTTGTAGCCCAGAGAGCAACCCAAGAGGAGGGGTGAATTGGGTTTCAAAAATTTAAAGCTAAGCTTGATAAAATAAGTAACAAACTTTGCAAGACAAGATGTGCAAATCAATTCAACAAGGTACTGTGATTTAAGTGCAATGCTCTAATATAAAAGCATCAAAAATTAAAGGCAATAAGCGAAATATAAAGAGCAAAGATGAAGAGAACAAGCAATCACAAACATGATAATCTAATGGTTCGATGCCAATAATGTACCTACATCCACTCCCAAGATTCCCTTGGAATTCACTATAATCCAATGATTACAGCCGATTAGTTTTCCGGACTCACCAATCAAAATCTGACTTGTTTTACAAGGCTCACAGTCACAATCTCACTTGATTTTATAGGCTAACTAAGAACCTAATTGGTTTTCACAAGGCTAACCAAAAAGCTCCTTGGTTTCTGGGCTAACCAAGAACCTTAGTGGTTTTGCGGGCTAACCACCAACCTAATTAGTTTTCAAGGCTTACCAATAACCTCACTTGGTTTTCTATAGGCTAACCAATAACCTTTACAAGATAAAAGATGGAGAAATAAAGAACCAATGTAAGCTTTCAATAAAAAGCAAATAAGTTGATATAGCTCGATGTAGTGTTGCTTTGCTCTTATTAAAGCCTTTTGAATGCCCAAGATTGAATGATGTTCAATGCACTTGATAGCTTTGAATGCTTAGAAGGCTTCCCTTTGCTTAAGACTAGTTGAGCTTTGAATGAATAGGAGTTAAGGCTCTTCTCTCTTCTTTTCTCTTTAAACTCCTTTTTAGATATTCAATACATTACTTCTTAATTTGATTTGGAGCCTTTATATATCTTTCCAAGCCCCCAAAATCAAAATCTAGCCATTATACTTGAAAAACTAGCCGTTGAGGGCATTTGGGAGAGTTCTGCACTTGAAAAAACTAGCCATTACTGTTGTCAGAACTCCATGTGTCGACACTTCCTCTTCATGTGTCGACACATTAGGTCGACACATGTTCTTCTTGAGTCGACACAAGTTCAAAATGTTCCATTAAGATTCTCTGAAAAATCAGCTGAGTCGACACATTCTCAGTTGAGTCGACACATTGAGTCAACACATAAGTCCGTGTGTCGACACATCAACTGTTCCTTCAACTTCTACAATTCTGTGGTTTAAAATTTCTGGCGATGTGTGATCCATGTGTTGACACCTTGAGTCGACACATAAGATCCATGTGTTGACACATCATCTGTGCCATTGAAATTTCATGCGTACGGCCTGAGTCGACACACCATCTTCATGTGTCGACACATCATGTCATGTATCGACATCTTGAGTCGACACATCATCAAAAAAGGTACAGAAATTACTAAACTTGTGTTGGATATATTTTCATTTGCCTTAGTCATCAATTCAACCAACTCTTTGAGTATCCAAGTCTTGTTTTGCTCATTCATTCATCAAAACTAGGTTCTTCAACACAATTGGCTTCTTCAAATTTTGTGAGCATCCTTTCAATGAAAAATACACTTAAAGCAAATCATTAGTCCTTAAATTATACTTAACTATTTTGCTTATCATCAAAATCAATTAGTGGAGTCAACACTTGTATTCCAATTTGGAAGAGGACTTGTAATCCAAGTGTAACCATGGTTAGTGGGAGCATGGAAACTCTATAAATACCCCACCCCTCTCTCCTCTTGTAAGCATCTTCCTCTTATGAATAAACCTTGCTGAAATTTTGAGTTCTTGCCATGTGTTGGTATTTTGTTTTGGTTCTTGGGGATGTGTTTTGTGCTTGGATGAATTCCTTGTTACCCTAGCATCCTTCCACACCCTAACTCACTGCCATCCAGCTTTCACATGTCTAAGAAGGAGTGCCTAGGCCGCCAACTAGGAAGATCTTCAACAAGCTTCAAACAGCCCAGCTTCTAATCCCTAACCGATTCCTTCTAAACCTAGTTTCCTTTCCTTTTCTTACTTGCTATTTTGATTGACCCTTGACATTTTGCAGGATCTGAGGTGTTTCACCTCCCTAGAGGAGGCTTTCCTTGCATCCGGAACTATCCAAATCAGCCATCTAATCAAGGAAATCGAACTTCATCATCCAGACTCCAATCAGAGTGCTGTGTGATCTCTTCATCGAAGTTCTTCAAATCACTGATTGGTAATATCCTTTCCTTCTTTAAATTTTTGATTTGATGAAGATTAGCTATCATAATACGGGAGTTTTTCAATTCTCAGGTCCTAGAATTATTATTTTGCATGAGTTTGCCTGCGATACGATATCTATGCATTACTATTTTTCTTGCTAGTTCTTACTTTTATTTGGGAATTTAGCCTATAAATCAAATTATAAAAAATCACAAATAAATTAGTTTACTATGTCTCCTGTATGATTAGTAATCTTAGAGTCATCCTGCATCAGTTTGGTATCAGAGCTAGTTTAGGATAGTTTGATATGCTTCACATTCACAAACCTAATTTGGCATTCTGTCTACTGCATTAGGTAACAGTTTTGCATCTATTTTCTACATCTAGGAATTTTATTTTTCTTTGAACTTTTCATTTATTATTACCTATTTAGTGCTCTATTTATAAAAAATTTTTAATTATTTTTATAAAATCTAAGTCATAAAAATTTGGCATATTAGAAATCCTAACAAAATCCTGATAATTTCTGCAACAGTCCAAAAAAAACCTAGGTTTGCATCATCATAGGATTTTTTTTTACATGAAATTTGGTAGGTTCATCATCACCGTCCATTCTCTGTTTTAGACTTTTTTTGATTTTTTTATGCATCGGGATCTATGCCAAATGTTGCATCATCTGAACCCTAATTTTTTGATTTCTGCTATTTCTGCATACTTAACTCAACCTATCCTAATCAACTTCCAAACCCCCCAATCCCAAGCCAAACTTTATTTGATAATCCCAGTTAACCTAAAACTAACTTGACATCTCATAAACTAATTAAAAAATATTTTTTTTTTGATTGTTTTAGATTGCATCAGGACCATTGAATGTTCATCATCTTTAAATTTAATCTTAAGGGCAATCAAATAACATCAGGGTAGGAGGTCATAACTATCCTGGGCCCAAAACAACCACCCAGCATTTTCACCCAAGCCTAATTAAAATCAATTAGACATAAATTGCCCTAGAGGGCTAGGTGACATCAACAGGTCGGGTCGGAGCTGTGTGGGCCAACTAGTGCATTTAAACTTTGGCTATTACTGAAATATGGTGTCTAAGGCTGAGGGTCCAGAGTCAAATGACCTAAGTGGTGTTGTGTGTTTTTAATTGGATCCCTGCGAAAGCAGGGGGGGCCTCCCACACTCCCACTCTACCTGGCCAGAGGAAGGATTAGCTACTGGGTAAGTGTAAGTTAAGCTGATCCACCCGTTTTGGCTCTAGGTCTAGGAAACCCTAGATTCAGCTAACTTATTTTGCATGCTTGGTTGCACCATTCCATTCTGATTGCTTGATTGAGTATATGACCACTAGATTAGGAATCCAATACTATAAGACTAAATCCAAACCAACTCAGCCATGGATCCCAATTTTGAAGCCATCATGAACCAACTTTCCTAGTTAACTACCCGAATGAACCAAGCCAATATCCAATCTCAAAACTAGTTTACCTAACTAAACCAATCCAATGCCCAAATTAATGCTAAACTTGACCAAACCCAAGATCAGGTAACCTAATTGACCCAATCCAAAACCAAATGAACCATAGATTCAACCAAGTAGACCAATGATTTGACCAGGCAACCACTAAGATTAACCAGTTAACCACTAGTTTTGACGAAGTAGGAGATCGGTTAGGAACCCTAGACAAGACCATAGAGTTGAACCCTTGCCCTATGAGCCCTAGGAACCCATAGTACTTAGATATGAACCCAATAGTACCCCCCTATCCCTCAGTCAACCTGAACCCTATAAGATCAATACCCCTAGATTTGAGCCTAATATTAGTCAGGTATCCCTAGCCAAACCCCCTCTTACCACCTTATTGGTTCACCAAAAAGATATTGAAGAGGAGATATATGAGGCTAACCCAAGCTTAGTGGGATGAGTATGAGGAGGAGGAAGAAGAGGAGTTCCCCATAGATGACCTAGAATTAGTTGACCCTGACCATACTTAGGAAGAAACCTGGAATTAGTTGACCAAGTAGATAACCAAGTAGAAAATCACCTAACATTAGTTGAACGTGACCACACCCAAGCTGAATCGGTAGTAGAAGACCATTTAGAGGAAGAGAATCCAATTGTAGAGCCTAGTCCTAAATTTTCTAAGCCAAAATAATTTATTAAGGACTTGATTTCTTATCAGTACCCTCAGGATGAATTCACTCTTTTGACTCCCATTGATCTCTTCCCCGAAATTAGTGACCCTTTTTTCCATCATGCCAACCCAGTAGATATACCTCAACCTCATAAGATCAACCTCATTAGTATAGGACTTATCCCTGAAACACCTTCTTGTCTCTTAGTTTATCCAATTAACCCCGAACTCTTTTCTTACTTTCCACCCAATCAGACTAACCCTGGGCCCACCTCTTATTTTCTACCATTTCCAGAAACTTCTTCTATTTTTTACTTTTAGGTTACATTTTATAGAAATTTGCATGATGCATTCATTCTTTAAGCATGTCATATTTGTATCTTACTTTAGGAGAACCTTATGGCACCTAGTAGGAGTACATAGTAAGTTCTCATATGCATGCCATGTAGGGTCAAACGTAAAGAGTCTATAATCTTGTTAGGTTTGTCTGTAGAGTCTAATAAATTTTTTTCAAAAGGATGTCTAGTCAAGTCTTTTAGGTAACAGTCTTGAGTCTAATAAAATTCACAGTCCTAACCCATTTGTTTGCACCTACACTAGCCTCTGCATAGCATATGCATCATGAAATTAGTCAAGAGCTGAACGTAATTAATGAACTAAATAATAACTTGGCTAATTCCTAAAAGAAAGATAAAGATTTTTATGCAGAGGAATATGTGACTGTCAAAGAATTTTCTGCTCGTGAAGCTGGCCCATCCAAAATAAAATAGTAGTGGACCCAATGCCTATGTGTTGAGATATCACCTGATTTAGGTATTAGCTCCACCTTCATCATCTCAGACTTTGTAATGTCTAGGGAACCAGCAGTGATACCCAACGAGCCCCTTGAGCCACTCCCGTTCTTTGAGAGAGAACCCACCCCAAAGCACCACATATAATTTGGCCTTATAGTGAGGAAATGATTGAGAGAGAGCTCTGGATGATCAAGCTATTGGTACCTAGGATAGAGACTGTCAATGGTACTTGGTCCGATGGTAAGGTCAGCCAGAATTCGAGGACTTGTGGAATGCTGGTGCAGATTTGAAGCTCCTCAACTCAGACTCTCCTTGAGCCAAATTGACCCATACTCGAGGGTCGAGTTCCTCCCCCCCTGGGAGAATTGGTGGGGACACCAGGATCAGACACAGTTCCCTGAATCCCATATGGTTTAATTAGTTATGTGTTAAAGTTTTGAAAGTTTTGTAATCAATTAAGATTGAGTCCTGTAATAAGTTGAGGTTAGTTGATTTGTCTCAACCCTCAATCTAGTCAGTGTTTGGAGTCCTGTAGATCAATTATGAGTCTAGTATGAGCCTGATTTTATACAAGAGAGGAGGTCACCCTATTTTGGAATTCTACCAGGCTATATCCATGAGTCAGAGGCCACTACATCAGCCCATTGGATTTTGTGTGACAATCCAGGATCCAAGATGCTTCCAGAAATCCTAATTCCTTCCAGATGCCCTATCGATGCCTATATTTCCTTCCAGATGTCAGAGCATATTCCTAAACTAAGGGACCATGATTTTAGAGGTCCACATACATCCCAGCTCAAAGAAATCAAGCCTAGGTGCCAAGCCCAAGCCCTTTAAAAAGCAAGATTCCAGGGAATATTCCTGCTACAGGCTACCAGGCCATCCAGCTTCCAGAGGCCCAAACCCATGCACCCAAGCCCTTTTGGGCTGGCCCCTTGCTGCTCCTAAAGGCCCAACACACCCCCCTAGGCATCCTTGAAGTGTTGACCACATCCAAAGAGTTGTCCAAGTCCAAGTTGAAGAGAAGAAGGAGGAAGACCAAGTTTATTCCTAACCTAGTTAAGATTTCTAACCTTTTAAACTTTGTATTTCTAACCTAGCTAGGAAAGGACTTATATTCCAATTTGGAAGAGAACTTGTAACCCAAGTGTAACCATGGTTAGTGAGAGCATGGGAACTCTATAAATACCCCACCCCTCTCCCTCTTGTAAGCATCTTTCTCTTATGAATAAACCTGCTGAAATTTGAGTTATTGCCTTGTATTGGTATTTTGTTTTGGTTCTTTGATTAGTGTTATATGCTTGGACGAATTTCTTGCTGCCCTAGCATCCTTCCACACCTAACTCAGCAGCATCCAAGCCTTTACACATTCAAGAAGGAGTGCCCTAGGCCGCTAAACAGGAAGATCTTCAACAAGCTTCAAACAGCCCAGCTTCTAATCCCTAACCTGATTCCTTCTAAACTAGTTTCCTTCCTTTTTCTACTTGCTATTTCGATTGACCGTTGACAATTTTGCAGGATCCTCGAGGTGTTTCACTCCCCAGAGGAGGCTTTCCTTGCATCTAGAACCATCCAAGGCTATCAGCTACTCCTGTGCCACCTTCATGAGGCCACCACTCCCATCGGTTGCACAAGCATAGCCTCTCAGCCTCCAACAAAACCACTCTCGTACGTTACACTTCATGCAACCTCTCAGCCTTTGACATTACCTACACCATGTACCACCAGTGATGCAACATCCGGTAGCCCAAGCAGCAGCTCCACCATAAGAGCAATCACAAGTCCCTTTGAAGGATCATGGAGGGATTGTTCACTGCCATCATAGCTAGCCTAAAAATCTAGGGGCAAGGAGACAATGTCTTGGAAGCCCCTATTGAAGCACAACTTCACTCTGATCATCGATCTCTATAGCAATCAAAAGCCTCGGCCAATCAAGATCTTGAGATCAATCAAGACTAAAGGAGATGTACTAGTGAATTAAGATAATCTGCAATCTTTTCAACACCAAATGATGGGATCAATAATGAGCCATCATTTGATGACAAGATCATATAAGCACTGTTTCATCAGCATTTAAAAATCCCATAGCTTGAAAATCATGATGGAAACAACCAACCCAAAACAATCACTTGGTGAGTTTTAACTCCATGGGGCTCTTGATTCCAATTCTTTACCAAGCCTTCCACTCTACTTTAAAGGGAGCAGATCAACACTAGTATTCAAGCTTGAAATCGGGATCAGTGCACTCCTTGAATAGTTGTAGAGCACTTAACAACCAATTTGTTAGCAATTGGAGGCTGCAGCAATGTTTGGTTATCTCCATGCTACCAAATAGAGGGAAGGAGAGATGATCCAAACCTTATGAGTCATTTTAATATGACTACTTTGGAGATCCAAAACTTAGACCACTCAGTTGCTTTGTCAGTCTTGGGCAAAAGGGTTGCTAAAGAATGATCTTAAAAAAGTCATTTGCTAAAACCTATCCTCAGGACTTTGTAGGAATGCTGGCCCAAGTTGAAAGGTATGCTTAGATGGAAGAAGCTCTCATGTTAGAAAAAGAACCACCCACTTCTTCATTGGTAGGTGGTAAGGAGATGAGATAATGCAAACTCTCCCCAAGATGTAAAGGGAGATTCCAGCATCACTCCAGACCCCATGAGAGAGGATCAGATTCTTTAAAGATCGCATATCTAGGGAAGTCCCCTAGGCACCACCACTATAAAAGTTCTATACTTACACTCTAAATCACTGAGAGAGAAGGTGCTAATGGAGATCAGAAGTCACATCTTGGAGCCTTGAAAGATGCGGATGCTGCTGGTGAAGAGGAATCAAAATAAATTTTACTTATACCATTGACACCATGACCATGATATCGAAGAATGCATTCAGCTACAAAATGAGATTGAAGAGTTAATTAGGTGGGGTCATCTCAATCAATTTATTCAATAACAAAGAAGGTCGAGGGAATGGCCAAAATCACCACCACTAGTTAAACAACCACAACCTCTTCCACCTCCCGAGGGAGGTGACCCCATGCCATTGGGACAAGTGGGAATTATAATTGGGGAGTGTGGCCATCCCAAGCAACTGGTGAAAAAGTGAGCAACGTCGGTGGTCTTTTCTAAAGAAGGTAATGATGGCATTCAGTTTCTCCACAATAATGCTATGGTAGTAACTCTAAACATCGAAAGTTAAGATATACACCACATCCTAATTGATAATAAAAGTTTAGCAGATGTTTGTACTATGATGTGCTCTTGAAAATGGGAATATCCCCTGGATGTCTGGTTCAAATGAATTCTCCATTGGTGGGATTTACAGGAGATGTGATCTAGGTAGAGAGGATGATTACCCAGACTATAAGAAAATGATGCTATACTCTATGATCCATCACTCAGGTAGACTTCTTGGTCATTTGGATGCCCTCAGCTTATAATGCCATTGATGTGGGATGGGATGAGGGGAAGGACCATTGGCGAGCTGAGAAGTCACCAGGATTAGGGTACCACTAGATTTTTTAATTTTTCTTTTTTTTAAGGAGGTGGTAAGGAAACAATGGTGATGGAAGATAGGGATTTGGACTCTCATGGACTTTGGGACTCACACTCACGGAGAGACCTCTCACCTTTAGGGCATCCCACCCATCTCACTACATGGAGCCATTAGGGTAAGTCTCAAAGGACATGAGGGCGATAAAGAGGATGGATGAGGGCGATAAAGAGGATGGATCAAAGGAAGGGAATAACAGGACATGATGTGAAGCAACATGTTCGGGGATGTACCTCTTGTTCTCTCCTTATGGAGCGATTATTTTATACCTCTCCTGCTCTCCTTGTGGAGCGATAAGTGGGGCTCTCACCCTCTCCATGCAGAGTGAATGAAGAATCTCTCTTCTAAAATTTTTTAATCATTGGAATTCAAATTTTCAAACATGAAGGGGTCCTTTTATACTTGACCCTAGCCCTTGGATTACATGGTGATGTGGCGACATCCATTGACATGGAGCACACGAGCGGCTACGACAAAAGAAGACTTGCCACCCGGGCATGGCACCTCAGCTCCTAGTCGAGGCCGGGATCATTGGGTGAGTCCCCCATCTGAGGTCGGCTCCCTGCCAAGGTCAATTCCCAGCTGAGGCTGGGCTCATTTGGCAAGCCCCCCTTTCTGAGGCTGGCTCCCTGCCAAGGTCAGTTCCCAGCCGAGGCCGGGCTAATTGGGTGAGCCCCCCGTCAGAGGCCGGCTCCCTACCAAGGTCAGCTCCCAGCCAAGGCCGGGCTTATTGGACGAGCCTCTTATCTGTGGTCATCACCCTGTCGAGGTCAGCTCCTAGTCGAGGCTGGGTTCATTGGGTGAGCCCCCCATTTAAGGTCAACTCTCTGCCAAGGTCAGCTCTCAGTCGAGGTCAGGCTCATTGGGTGAGCCCCCTCGTCCGAGGCCCGCTCCCTGCCGGGGACGTGTCCGTACCCCAGAGTGGAGCCCCCGATATGGAGTTCTTGCCAGAGGAATAGATATTTGAATTATGGTGAAGCAAAGCTTGGTCGCCCGTAGATTTCTGGAGGAGATGCCAGAGGTACGATGTGGGCACCCCAGACCCCATGCCTAGCGATGTACTACCACGTCCATAGATGCAGCACCAATAGCCGCTGACAGTCATGGTGCAACACTCAGAGCTTCCCTAAGTGAAGAATCTAACCAAGGCCCTAGGACCTGTAGCCCTGTGCGGTCTCTCCTGAAATAGAAGCACCCCTCCTATAAGGGGCATCGAAGCCAAGAAGGCAAGGGAGACTTTCTCGGCTCAGGGCACCACTTGAAGGCCCAATAAAGGGAGAACTCTCTCTCTCTTTCTCTCTCTCAGGCTCCCCTAAGGCCACAGGGGTCCGACCCAGCCTCCGGAGAAAGGTAAGGAAGGTAAGCATGTAGGGAAAAGTGAGGGAGAGGTAAGTAGGCAGGCGACCAAGCTCCACCGAGTGAACCACTGGCCTGAGAAGCCTCCCCGCTCACCGCTCTCGATCGCTCTTCATTTTCGTTCCTTTACATTCTTGCTCTTGAGTCACACCCTCCCGGTGGATGGGATCCCCAAGCCCTATGCCATGGAGGTCTTGTCTGTTCCACTCAATCGGTTCACTGACTTGATCGTCAGAGTGTCCTCACTAGAATCCCCGGCCTGGATCTTCCCTATCTTGCAGGAAGGATGGAAGAGGGGGGGCATAGCTAGGAGTGGGCATCCACGGAGTGGGATGGAGCAGATGGGTTCCAGGGCCATCGCGATGCTCGACGGTGATGGGAGGATACCTTGGCGCAACTGAGCTACAAGCGGGACAATCTTGGTGGCAACAGATTGGCATGCCAGGTAGGGGCTAAGTTTTTAAGATCTTGGCAGCAACAGATTGGCACGCCAGAAATGAGAAAGTTTTCAAGACCACCCTCAACCCTATGGGGCAGACCGAGGGTACAAAAAAAAAAGTTAAAACAACCGTGCTTTCCCAAATGCCGTCACCTCCCGCTGTGCCATCCAGTCGAAATCGGCCCCAAAATCTTCCCTTAAGCCGATGATCAACAAGTTCGATCCATATTTCTCTTCCTGAAGGAGTAACTCACTCCTATCCAAGCGACTAGAATCCGACAGGTAACTCTCTCCCCCTATCACCTTCGTTATGTGAAAAGCTATGTGATAGATCCATAGGGAAAGCTTCCTCTTGCCATCAATGGCAAGTATCATGGTCTAAAACCTACTGCTAAGGCCAAAGTCCAAGGGATGCCAACCGAGAAACCATAGGGGTCCCGCCATCTATGGCCTAACTCTTAGCTCAGCCCTTGCCATGCTCATAGTCTGGAGATGTCCGCGATGACTCAACATAGTCCCGCCATCTACTGTGAGGCTCACAATTTGGCAACTATTATGCTGATTGTCCAGAGATATCCATGGAGTCTCCGAAAGGTCCCGCCATCTATCGCTTGACTCTTAGTTTAGCTCTTGCCCTGCTCACAGTTTGGAGATGTCTGCAGTGACTCAGTGTAGTCCCACCATCTACCGCAAGGCTCACAGCTTGGCATCTGCTAAGCTAATAGTCCAAAGATGTCCCCAGGAACCCTATCAGTCCCGTGGTCCACCTCCCCACTCGTAGTGTGGTTAACTGATGGGCCTGCATTGAAGCCCAGAGGCTGGAGTAGCTAGCCACCTCATCAAGGATGTAAGACTCTTTCTTTGATCATTAAAACTCACCTCCAGTGCAACCTTGTCTTTCATTTGTTCAAGGACTCATTCAACCGACTCCGAGCTAGCCTAAGCCCGAAAACTCTCGAAGCTTGGCACTCTAAGCCCAGAAACTTATGAAGCCCGGCACTCTAAGCCTGAAAACTTTCGAAGCCCGGCAGTCTAAGCCCAAAAACTTTCGAAGCTCGGCACTCTAAGCCTAGAAACTTATGAAGCCTGGCGCTCTAAGCTCGAAAACTCTTGAAGACCGGCACTTTAAGCCTAAAAACTCCTGAAGCCCGGCACTTTAAGCCCAAAAACTCCTGAAGCCCGACACTCTAAGCTCGAAAACTTATAAAGCCCGGCACTCAGAACCAGAAGCTCTACTGGCCTCCCAGTTCTGGTCACCTTGCCCATAGTCCGGAGATGCATGATGCGGGACTAAGATGCATGAAAGTGATTCTTTGTTGTTTTTATGTTTTAATGGATTGACTGATTCTCGAAATCAAACTAAGAATAAATCTAGAGATTCGCATAATGATAAAAACTCTAGCGTACATACATAGACCCTAAATAATGATAAAGAAGGACTTCGGGATTGAGAAACCTCGGTAGGACTTAGCTCTAAATCAATACCCTACTCAAGAGATTAGGGATGTAAACCTTTTGAAATTTTGAAGCGCCAGATGTCGAGTTCGCTCACCCTCATGGATACGGCCTAGAAGATCGAGCCCTCGAACCTATGAATTCGCTGGCTTTCTGTCAGATGGTCCTGAAGGCGAGGTAGGCCTACTCCTTTATTCGTGACACCGAAAGGACCTATGAACAACCTGGAAATGACTTAGAAAAAAAACAAGAAGGAATGGGAAAGCAAAGAAATAAAAGAGGGGTGAAGTGAAGGTGGCGGTCAATAAGGGTTCTTCTTGTTGGGCATCTAGGAGGATCTTCTAGAGGGGCATCCAAGCTTGGGAAGAGGGTTGGTGGCTTGTGTAGGAAGAAGATATCTAAGGCCTCACACCCCTCGACGCTCAAAAGTGAAGGCTCACTCTCTCTCAAAGTTCCAAGTCACAAAGACAAGGGCTAGAGAAAAAAAATTTAGATTTTCATTCATCATTTACCATCCTTACAAGAGGGTTAGGGCCATATTTATAGGCTCCCAAATCCTCATTTGAATTCAAAATTTGAAAAAGGGAGTTACAAGCTTGTTTTGGGGAGAGGAAATGGGGTGGTTGTCTTCATGAATCAAGGGTGCCTAACTTGAATTTTGAATTCCTCTTCATGAAGCTTTGGCCGACCATGAATGCTAGGCTTGATCCTTGGTGATATGGCTTGATATGTGGAGTGGAGTGAGGAGGGTTGCTTGCTTGAATCACGGGGGTGCCCACTTGGAACTTGAGTTTGAAATGAAGCTTGAAACTTGGCTGCCCAAAGTGCTTCTCATGACATGGCATTGGAGTTTGAAATTGAAATTCGATTTTGGTGATGTGGCACCTCTCGTGACATAACTTTGGTAATGTGGCATTCCCCAAGGCTTTGAATGATAGTTGGTAACCCAATTTGGTGTGAAGGAGAAGTGGCTTGTCCCTTCTTCAAATAGGCTTGACTTGAATGCTCATTTATAGACCCATCTTCAAATTGACTTGAGCTTGTGAACCAACTTGGCTAATTACAGGACCAATTGACCCTAACTTGACCAAATTGGTCGAATTACAAGACTAAACCAAAATTAAAACCAACAAGATACTAATTACATGACTCAAATGTGAATTACTTAAGCTTAAGTATCTTAAGCCTTATTACAGGACCCAAAAAAGACTAAGAACCTTAATCAGAAATCCATAGAGGGTTGAGGAGCCTCTGTCTAATCTTGGTGCCTGTACCAGATGTCCACCAAGAAATCCCAGAAGTCTCGGCCATCTGATGCCCGACTCGCAGCTTGGTGCACCTGACCTCCTTGATCAGGCTCCTCAGCCTCCGACATCAGGCTCCTCAGCCTCCGGTATCAGGCCTCCCAACCTCCTCCACCAGGCCCCTTGGCCTCCTTCATCAGGCTTCTCAGCCTCCTACATCAGGCCCCTCGGCCCAGCCTCCTCCACCAGGCCCCTCGGCCTCCTTCATCAGGCTCCTCAGCCTCTGGCATCAGGCCTCCTGGCCTTCTTCATCAAGCTTCTCAGCCTACTGCATCAGGCTCCTCGACCTCCTTCATCTGGCTTCTCAGCCTCTTGCATTAGGCCTCCTGATCTCCTCCACCAGGCTCCTCGGCCTCCTTCATCAAGCTTCTCATCCTCCTACATCAGGCCCTTCAACCTCCTCCATCAGGCCCCTCAGCATCCTTTATCAGGCTCCACATCCTCCAGTATCAGGCCTCCAGTCCTCTACTACTAGGCTCTTCGGCCTCCTTTGTCAGGCTTCTCAGCCTCCTGCATCAGGCCCCTCGGCCTCCTTCATCAAGCTCCTCAACCTCTGGCATCAGGCCTCCCGACCTCTTCTATTAGGCCCCTTGGCCTCCTTCTTCAGGCCCCTCGACCTCCTTCATCAGGTTTCTCAGCCTCCGGCATCAAGCCTCCCAGCCTCCTCCACTAGGCCCCTTGGCCTCCTTCATCAGGCTTCTCAGCCTCCTGCATCAGGCCCCTCGACCTCCTCCATCAGGCCCCTCGGCCTCCTTCATCAGGCTCCTCCGCCTCCAGCATCAGGCCTCTTGGCCTCCTCCACCAGGCCCCTTGGCCTCCTTCATTAGGCTCCTCCTCCTCCTTCATTAGGCTTCTTAGCCTCCTTCATCAGGCTCCTCAGCCTCCAGCATCATCCTGCAGGAACTGAAGGTCTAGAACATACTTAAGATTCCCCCAAGCACATGCCTCCCTATTCTGAAGATAAAGAAGGGGAAGAGAAAATGGAGACACACCGGATGACAAAAGAAAAGATTTTTTTATTTGATCAAAAGTTTCTTACATCAAAGGAGATCCCCCAACAGGCTAGGAGATCTCTCAAAGGGTAGATTACAAGTAGAGAGAAAGGGGAGCTCAGACCAATGAGGGGCTCTCCCCCCCCCCGGCGATGACCTCTAACTCTAGAAGTATGCCAGCCTTCTCTGCTATTGCAGATGCCCTTCCTCAGGTGTTTCGCTCACCATCGATTAAGGAAGAAGCATCACTCCATCACCACCTCTACCGTGCCATCCTTGGAACTCACCAATCTCGCGATTCCAAGGGCAGCTATGGCGGTGCCTCGTTAGGCTGCCTTCCGTAGCACCATAGCGATCATGGCCTCCTCTACGATGACCACCACCTTGGCCGCCACCTCATCATCAAGGACCTCCGGTCTTAAGCGGTGGTGCGAGTAGCCTCTTTATTCCACTTCAGCTCTACTACCCTCATTTTTGAGAGCATCCTCTTTTTCTCTCCTCCGGGGGTCATTACTGGAGGGAACTTCGAGCTCGAAGGGTTTTTTTCTCCATCCTGGACATCCATGCCTTGGTACCATCTGGTCACCCCCGAAGAGGGTGAAAAGACACCCTCTCCCCCTCTACCTCCTCAACCGGGGGATTGAAGTCCATCAGGCGCCCTCCTCTGGCATAGCTCGAAGGTGAGGGGAGGGAAGAAGGAAAAAACATGGAGGAAGGAGAGGAGCCCACCGTGGAATGTTATGCATTGGCACTCAACAGGTCTCTTAAAAAGGCACGGTGGTGGTTCCTTTGTAGTAAAGACCGCCTCTTGCCTCCACTTCGTCCTAATGCAAAGCATGTGCCCTTTCAACTCCCTATCCGGTGGGAGGTCACCACGTGGACTTTCAAGATGCCCTAGATATGCCAAGCCCACGGTCATCGCTTCAATTCAAATGAAGCAATTATGTTGCCTCAGTGAAAAACTGAGTGGAGCATCGCCTCGTTTATACCAGGGGCATGATTTTTAGGTTGTAGGCACCTGAGGCAATGATGGCATCGTTGGAACATCCCCCACATCAACGGGCTCATTACTCCCTTCACCCCGAGCACTGCCACACCCTCAAGACTTGGGAGTGGGGGGCATCTAATGTGGTGACATCTGCTGACGTGGGCACACGGGTGGCTACGACAATAGAAGGCTTGTTACCTGGGCATGGCACCTCAGCTCCCAGCCAAGACCGGGCTCATTGGGAGAGCCCTCCCGTTTAAGGCTAGCTCCCTACCAAGGCCAGTTCCTAGCTGAGGCCAGGCTCATTAGGCGAGCACCCCCGTCTGAGACCGGATCCCTGCCAAGGTCAGTTCCTAGCTGAGGCCGGGCTCATTGGACAAGCCCCCCCAATTGAGGCCAGCTCTAATGAGGACATTAGCAAGAGGAAGAAATTACAAACTAACAATCTTTGGTTTTAGTCCAATCTTTTTCAGGTTCCCATAAATATGAAGAAGAAATCCAATTTTATGAAGCACCTCTTGAAGACTCCTAATTCCATTTGAATGAAGCAAGTATGGAGTATTCAAGTCCACTTAGAGCCAAACAAATAAAACTAGGGAAGCCCCCTTTTCCCAAGTCCATGGGCCGGCCAAGCTTTATTGAAGATCATCTACCTTGAAGCCTATCTTTGGACTGGTCAAGTTATGAAGCATTCATAACTAGGGTTCAACCAATTGCATCAAAACTGCACCACCCCTCCAGCCCCATCGAGCCAATCAAGTGACAAGGGTAAGGCCCCTGAAATTCAAAAGAATGGTAACCCAAATATACAATGTTTCCAATGTCAAAAAATGTGACACCTTGCTAGCCAATGCCCTACTCGATCCATACATATAGGAGAGATAGTTGATGAGGAGATTGAACCTACTAGAGAGTTTGAAGTAGAAGTTTATGAGGTTGAATCTAACCTGATCAATGAGTACGATGAAGAAGAAGATGTTTGATAAAACATCAGGTGCTGTTAGAATTTTAGCCCAAACTAAAGAAAAGGAGGATTTGAAAAGAACTAACATTCTCCAAATATTTGTCAAGATAGGGAAGAAAGTTTATAAAATCATTATAGACAATGGGAGTTATATAAATATGATTTCAACCAAAGCCCTTAGAGACTTAGGCTTGACCCCTATTCCATATCCTAATCCATCTAAAGTCTCTTGGATAGATTCTGCTTCAATCCCCATCAAGTCCAGATGCCAGGTTCCCATTCAAATCTAGTCCTATCTGGAACAAGTCTAGTGTGATATTCTTCCCATGAGGTTAGGTAGTATCATTGTGGGTAGACCATGGTTATATGACCATGATGTAACTTTATATGGTCAATCAAATTCTTGTGCCTTCACCCATATAGGAAAGAAGCATGTCATTAATGCGACCCCACCTAAGGACAATATCAAAAGAGGGTTTAGTGACTTGAAAGAGAAGAAGCAAAGGTTAAATTTAATTAATGCCAAGGATGTAGATAAAGAAATCAAGGAAGGATCACCCATGTGGATCTTGACCCTCAGGGAAGCCTAGAAACAAATCCATTAATAACAACCTGAGGAGATAAAAGAAGAGGACCCATAATTAATGTTAATCAATGAAAAGAATTAAAGACAAGAAATCATTAAGGAATCATCAATTGGGGTAATGTCGTGTCAGGAAGTGGTGCGGACACCAAAGGCACCAGCATAAGGCAGAGGCTTCTCAACCCTTTGTGAATTGATCAATAATTCATGAGTCCATCTGTAATAAGGGCTTAGCCCATCTGAGTCCTTTTTTTAGTTGTTGTTTGAGTCTTTTGAGTTGTTATTTCAGTTCTGTACTAGTCAGCTTATGTTGAGCTAGTTCAGTCCAATGCTAGTCAGCTCATGTTGAGCTTATTTTATTTTTTTGAGTCCTGTCCAAGCATACTGAAGACTCAAGACTATATCATACAAGTGAAGACCAAGTCCAACTAGATTGAAGACATGGAAGTATAGCACAAGTCCAACCCAGCTTGAAGATTTGAAGACCCCAGGAGGAAAATTCATAAAACCCTGATTTCTTGCATATGCCCTCCAGAAGCCCAGATTCCCTTCCAGATGCCAAAGTATATTCATAGATAAGGGCATCCATGATTCCAGAGGTCCATCTGCATCCTAGCCTAAAGAAATCAAGCCCAGGTGCCAAGCCCAAGCTCCTAAGAAGCAAGATACCAGGGAATATTCCTGCTACCTGGCTACCAGGCCATCCCAGCTTCCAGAGGCCCAAACCCATGCACCCGAGCCCCTTTGGGCCAGCCTTTTGCTACTCCTAGAAGCCCAACACACCCCCCTAGGCGTTCTTGGAGTCTTGACCAAGTCCAGAAAATTTTTAGGGATTTTTCTACCTAATATTTTCTTATTTTCTACCTAGGGTTTGAGAGGGAAAAGGATTCTTAAGTAAAGAATTATGTACCCTTACTTGGAGCCCAAGGTTAAGGGTCTATTTAAGGGACCCTAGCCTCTTGTATGAAGGAGAATTTTGATGAATGAAAACCTTGAGTTCTTCTATTGAGTTGTGTGATACCTTGCTGTGTGCATAAAAGAGTTTGTGAGAGTTTTTCTTCCGAGTGCTGCAATAATCTTCCTGCTGCCAACAAGCCTCTCAGATCCTTGGACGCCCACTCCAAAAGAAGCCTTCCCATGCTGTTTTCCCTTTGTTTTCTTGTTCCTTTGTGAGTTTTCTAACCCTTGACAGGTTGTTTGCAGGTCCCCGAGTTCCTACGAATCCAACGACTCCAGCCAAGCCTCAATCGGATCACCGAGCAGAAAGCCGGGTATCCGCGGGTCTTTGGCTCGATTTTCCAGGCCGCATCCATCGAGGAACGAGAGACCCCTTCGCTGCGATCTTCATAGACATTGTCAGGTACACCCCTCTACCTTCAGTAGTTTTATTGCAGGAGAACTTGCCCTAACCGAGGCTTCTCAGCCCCGGCGGTCCTTTTTTGCTACTTTTCTAGGTCCTAATCTGCATGCTGATCTTCAAAAATTCATACAAAATTAGCTACAAATAATTTTGATCTGAAATTCAGGAATTAGTCACCTAACTCAACATGTAAAATATATAAAAAAAAATGGCATGCATATTTGTCCCCCATCATTTGGTATCAGAGCTTAGATTAGGGCTTATTTTCTGCAATTTCTCAGTCCATATATGCTCTGTTGTTTAAATTATTTCTCCATGCTAAACACTCCAAAAATTTTGAAATTTATTTTTCTGGATTTAAAATAATTAAAAGTAATTTTAAAAATTGTTTCATATTTTATTATGTCTTGTGAATTTTTTGA